>BMAV01027080.1:0-74655 GCA_019973955.1 Trichonephila inaurata madagascariensis
CAACAAGGGAAAAATTTTTAAAGAAAAACGCAGAAAATTTAAATTTCAATGGTGTAACCTAAAATAAAAATTTTCAAAAAAAAAAAAAAATAGTTTAGACTCTCTGGAGAAGTTTTCACTTTATATAAGCACACACCACACACAAAATATTATTATTTTAGAAGCATTTTTTATAAAAGGAGAACATTTTGAAAAAAGGTTATTCTAAGTTAATTTTTTGCCGAAATAGTGCATTTAAATAATTTTTTGTCAAAAGTCTTTAAAACAATTTTATACATGTATTCTAATCTAAGTGAAACTAAATATCATGAAAATTATCTATTTATGCGCTTTTTAAAATCACGGTTCCGAACGTAGTCGGATACCTTAAAGTGATGCATTTCTCTCGGATTTGCGCAACTTTCCACTGAAATCATTTTATATTTCAGGTTAAATCACTTTTATTCATTTTTGTGGTGTAAATATATTTTATTCTGTGGGGGCATATTTACATATAGCTAAATTAAAATTGTTAAATCAAAATAATCTAAAATATAAACAGTCAACGTGTCCCACCCTCAGCGGGCCGTGGTAAAATTATCCAACATTGACCGGTCCGCAGCGATAAAAAGGTTGCGGAGTACTGCTTCAGAGTATCGAACCCTCAATGTAATTGCGCCGAATGGGCAGTCCTACGAAAGTCATACTTAGCTTTCATACAAATCATTTTTTTTCCAGTAGCGCAGTGATTTGGGGGGTTTGAAGTCAAGTGACGGTTTCATACGGTCAAGTGACGATACCCGAGAGCTGGCACATTCTCTTTAAACCTCCACATCACGTGAATGGGAGGACTTTTTGAGCCACGTCGTATTTAACGTGCATCAGCCCATCTATACGACGGATCTTCAGCGACACTAGGCCCGAACTCATGACACGCCGACTACGAGTCGCTACCTTGGCCACTAGGCTACCGCGGCCACATGTACTAGGCCTAGTCATGGACAAAGGTCATCGCATAATAATACAGTCTTTTGCCAGTTGACATCCCGTTTGAAATTCCCAATTTTTTTGGATAACGTGTACGGGAATAATATTTTATCTCATTAAAATTATCCAGACCATGATCTTATTATAAGACTGTCTAGGGCGAAACGACGCCTTAGCCCTTGCCTTAAGGCGGACCTGATTATATAAGTTTAATTTGCAGATTTTGTACGCATTAACGAACAATGTAAAAGTGGACTTGAATACGGTACTATTATGAATTTAGCAACATTAAAATGTTTTTTGCTTATTAATACAATTATCAAGTGCTAATAAAAACATAAATTTGTAAGTAATTATTCGTAGTGCAGCAGATTATTTTAGAGAAAAATTTGCAATCGAAATAATTCGTAATGCGTTAATAAAAAAAAACACAAGTAATATAAAAAAAGTTTTTAAGTCAATTCCTACTTAGATCAACAAAGAAAAATTTTATTTTAGCTACTTTTTATTAAATAGTTACATATGAATTTAAATATGTATATACATAGGACAGAATCACAACATTAAGTGTGGTCTTTATTTTTTATTAATTATCATTAAAGTATCGCATAGTCATCCAAAACAATCGTGTATATAAATTTCATTTCAAATGAATACTTTTAACACGTGAGAAAAAAACCTTTTCAAGTTTTGACACAAGTCGCCAAAAGGGTCGCTAAGTTGCCAAAAATTATACCAAAATGGTTCTGTATTTGTAATTCTTTAAATAATTAGTTTTAATCAATTAACTTTTATTAATTATTATTATATTATTATTAATATATTATTGTTAATCATCCAATATAAATTTCATTTCAACTGAATACTTTTAACACGTGAGAAAAAAAAAACCTTTTCAAGTTTTGACACAAGTCGCCAAAAGAGTCGCTAAGTCACCAAAAATGATGCCAATGTGGTCGTGGTGTATTTTTAATTTTTAATAATTAGTTTTAATCAATTAATTTTAATAATTATTTTTATATTATTGTATTGTCATCCAAAATAAACCTGTATGTAAAATTTCAGCTCAATGGAGCGCTTTAAAATGTATTTTATTAATGATTGAAAATTCCACCCAGATAAATAAATAAAATGTAAATAAATATATAGAGATTGTGTGAACTAATATAGTAGGAATTGAAAAATAAATATTCCCATCCAGTGAAACTCAATAAAATCTCGCTTTATTAGCATCAACGATTTGTTTTAAAGTATGTTATTTATGGTAAAAAAAAAAAAAATTTAAATTTAATGTTTTTTTTTTCATAAAATGACATTTTTTCCCTTAAAAAATGTCAAGGGTTTTTTTGGTTTTTCCCGGGATCTTCAAAAAAGAGAACGAGAACATGTTCTACTTTTGGAAAGTTCTTTCCCAGCAGCAATTTTTGAAAGAATTCTCTATTTTATCCACCTGTTGCAACACCTGCGAGACCCACAGAGCTCTTAGGTATACAATGGACTGAAGAAAAGACAAACTCTAGCATAAAAGGGGCCCCTTGAGACCCTTCTATTTACCCAGTGTCGAGGTCAAGAACCCTAAGAACAAGATTTGATGGATGAGACCCCCACCGCAGCAATATAACCCGGGATAATTTATTTGGGAGGATTTTTTTGTAAAAACTCTTCCTTTTATTTTTAATAACCCTGATTTAAAGCGTAATGAATTTTCATGATTTTTTTGGAGATTGTACATGTAAAAAATTTTTTGGGGACTTTTTTGGAAAAAAAATAATTATTTAAAAATTTTCGGAAAATTTAACTTAGTTTCCCTTTTAAAAAATTTTTTTTAGAAAATGCTTCTATTATAAAAATATAGCCAACCCCCTGTACAGAGGCTCAACTAGAATTTTGAAATATATAACTTTGAAGGGGTTATCCATGTTTTTCGACAACAGAGGGGCGAAATTTTTAAAAAAAAAAACGCCGATAATTTATTTCAATGGCTTATAACCTGAACCTAATTTAATTTTTCAAAAAACATAGTTGAGCCTCTGTACAGAGGTCTGGGGTTAATAAGGAAAATAGTATTGTAATAGAAGATTTTCACAAAAAGGGGAACATTTTGAAAAAAAAGGGTTTTTCTGTTAATTTTGCCGAAATATTATTTTAAAAAATTTTTGCCAAAATATCCTTTTAAACAGTTTTATACATGTTTCAACTAATGACACTAAACATCATGAAAGTTATCCATTTATGCGCTTTTTTAAAATCACGGTTCCGAACGTAGTCGGATACCTTAATGTGATATATATTTCCATGTATACATATAAAAATTAATATCTGAAAGTGGCTTACCCTAAGGTGGAGCTGCCGAAGAGGTCTAAATCCCCTCTCGCAGATCAAAAGATTTTTAAGTTTTAGTATAAAGATTACGTGTCGATGCTTAAGCGTATGTTTTTTCAATATATATATCTTTATATATATATATATATATATATACATATATTGAAAAAACATACGCTTAAACATCGAGCCATGACAAAATAGAAACAGTTATGGGATTTGTTTAAAAACTAAAATATTGCACAAAAGAGTCGTATTTTGTAACAGTTGTAATGAATCTCGCGTGCCGTAAAATTATTCAAGGCCTTATGTGGCCCCCGGGCCGCAGATTGGCTTCCCTTGGCCTATGTATGTGTGTGTAGAATAAATTTTGGTTCTCACTAGATAGATCTATCATATTCCCTCTACTTGAATTCGATGTACAATTCGTTTGAATCAATGTTTAAACAAAAAAAAAAAAAAAAAAAAGGTTTTCCAGACTTTTACCAAGTTTAAGGACTTCAATAATTAAACAAGCAAGTAATAGAAGAATTTTGTACTCGTCTCAAATCTTGATTGAATACATCAGATGTGAAAAAATTAGCTTTTACTTGAGCCATGTGCACACACACACACACACACACACACACACACACACACACACACACACACACACACACACACACACACACACACACACACACACACACACACACACACACACACACACACACACACACACACACACACACACACACACACACACACACACACACACACACACACAGACACACACAAATGGTGTGCGGGTATCTATACAATACAAACAGCGATTTGTTTCGAGGTGGCACTGTTTGCCGTATCTAAGAAAGATTCCAAGGCAACTTAAAACTGATTTTTTAAGATAAAATATAATAATTTTTCACAAAATTTTAGAAGTGTTTGACCCTCTCTTAGCAACGCTACTACATGTAGATACAAAAACATTCGTACTTTTGAAATTATAGTGAATTTTTTATTTTTTTCAGAACTCTAAGAAATATGAGTGCAGAGTTTTTTGATTCGAAATAATAGCTCAGCTTTGAGAAGTTTGAAATATTTATATGATCAAAACTGGTATCAATATTTATCATGTTTTTGAAATAGTATGGCATATTTTGACAGGAAATTGTATCTTTAATTTAATGCCACACAAAATACATGAAATAGAATTTTCACATTTGTTAAGGTTAATACTTCTTAAGGTATTTTTCGCGAAATAAATTTTGGAATTTCGTGGAACCTTATCTGCTTCGAAATATTGCGCAAGATTATATATATAACACAAAAGAGGTCATGTGATATCTATATTTTTATAAAATAAAATTACATATTAGATTTTCTATCTATGTAATAAAGCTTTTCGTGATACTGTATAATAAGTTTGTTTATACATAACCACAGTTTGAACCAATTTACATTTATGATGATGGTGAGGCTTTGCATGAAAATGGAAAAAAATAGTTAAACCTGAAGAGGTATCGAAGATTTTACAGCCAATTTTGAATATGAATCCATATGCAAAAAAATACAAAACCTTGTGTGAAATTCAAAATAAAAACCGAGATCAAAAGTATAGAGTCTGTGTTTTTATACAAGCCCTAAAGATCCCCTTCTGGAGTTTATAATAAACCTTCACGCAATGAATTAGCTACTATCATTTCTCGCGCGACAAATGACCATTTTATAGACAGAAAGGTTGATGTTAAGAGTAGGGATGGCGATTCTTTCCGAAAGATAGATTTTTTTAAATCGATTCGAATCGTAACCGGATGAATCGATTCACAAAAAAATCGAGGCCTAAAAGATTGATTTCTAAAAAATCGATTTTTTTTCCAAGTCTGCATTTAGAATGTAAAATATAAATCCATTTTATGAAAAACAAGAAAAATACCATAACAAACGATCTCTTATCAGTAAAATCAGGGAGTTTTTTTAGCTTGGGAATTCGACAATTACAATTTTTTTTATTACCATATCTCAAAGTATCAGGTATAAAAAAAGAGACATTTATTTTCTAAATGTATTTGTTACATGAAAAAGTTTAGAAAATAGATTATATAGCTTATAGTTCCCAATGCTTAACATCTAAGCTTTTTAAAAACAACACTCTCTCAAGTCTACTGAGATCCAAGTGATTCCGCTCATCCCTTGCGATGCTGCCGGCAATCGAAAAAAGGCGCTCACAAGGAACAGATAATCCCACGGTACTCAAATAGATCATGGATATTGAGTGAACATGATGATAAATAGAGTGTTTTCGTTCTTGCCAGTAAAGTATAGGATCATACTTCATGTGCACAACTGCCTGCGATAAATAGTGTTTAAATTCTTCGTTTTGTATGGTTTGTACCAACTTTATGGTTTTACCAAAACGGGAAAAAAATCGAATGTCCATTTTCTAGGATGAAATATCGATTCACTGCTACATATCGATTTAAAAAATCGATTTTTTCGGCCCAAGAAATCGATTTTTCGATTAATTGATCTCAGATCGCCATTCCTAGTTAAGAGTTTATCTGAAGAGTGAACACGATTCTCAATTTGTGAATTTTAACTCTCCTCGTGCAGATCCGTTGTGTTGAATTATTATCATGTATACACAATAGTGTGACATACAGCAATGAGCAGTGGCTCACACAAGGGGGATCCCTGGGGCTGGACCCCCCCAAAAGCCCTTGATTTGTGAATTTTTTCATGCTAATTATTTATTCAATGATTAATTTTTTACTGTTTTTTTGTTTCCGAAAATGAGCAAAATCAAAAGAATATGTTTGGTGGCGTATTGGAGTATGATAGACTTTCTACCCTGGAACCCCCTCCCCTTGAAAAATTCGTGTGTGCGCAACTGGCAACAGTTGTACAATTTGTACAATGGGGGTTGGTTCGTCGTTAGGTTACAGGGGGTACTCACCCTAGTTTTAATAAATGTATTATTAATTAAATACATTTATGTAAATCTTACAACCATGCAACCTCTAACTGATATCACAAATATTCATTTTTCATCAGCCGTAAAGTTCTGCTCATGATCGATTTTATTTTACGTTTCACTCTGAAACAAGACGACAATTTTGATTGATAAGTGACGAGGACGACACCTGAGTAGGTATTAAACTCTCCAAACTTTTAACACTACACCGTTTGAAGACTTTGAGCCTTGATAGAATTTATGTACATCAGCTCTTCTGAAAGGTGGGTTTTTAGTTGCACTAGGTTTTGAATTCTCAATTTCACTGGCCACGAGTTCGCGATCAAGACCATTACGGCAACTGATCTATTTTGAATTTGTAATGTTAATCCTATGTAGCATTTTTTTTTCACTTTCTCATTTCTGAATCATTATGCTCAATGAATTGTAATAAAGTATCTCAGGAAAACGGTAAAATAAAAAATAATAAAAAACAAGTAATATAAAAAAAATAGTCTTTAAGTCAATTCCTACTTATTGTTAGATCAACAACGAAAAATTTTATTTTAGCTACTTTTTATTTAATAGATACAATTAATATAAATATGTATATTCATAGGACAGAATCACAACATTAAGTGGTCATTAGTTTTTTTTAATTATCATTAAAGTATCGTATTGTCCTTTTCATTTTAGTCCAACTGAATGCTTTAACACGTGAGAAAAAAACCTTTTCAAGTTTTGACACGTCGCCAAAAGGGTCGCTAAGTCGCCAACGTGGCTGTATTTGTAATTCTTTAAACAATTAGTTTTAATCAAATAATTTTTTTATTAATTATAATTAAATTATTTAATTGTCATCCAAAATGATCCTGTATATAAAATTTCAGCTCAATTGAGCGCTTTAAAATGTATTTTATGAACGATTGAAAATTCCACCAAGATAAATAAATAAATATACAAATATATAAATAAATAAATATATAGACAGTGCGAGCTAATAGTAGGAATTGAATAAAGGTTCCTGTCGAATTACATCTCGCGCGTGCTTTTGATTACAAAAAAGAGCATTTTTCAAATCTATTTTATTGATTCATCTTTGTGGGTTTTTTCAGGCTTTTAAAATAATTTTAAAATATTTGTGAAAAATTGGAAAGAAATGTGTTCACACACGAGTCATGGATATTTATTTTGATACGTTTAAATTGTATTCAAATAAATAAAATTGCTTAGATTTGAGATAGAAAAGTAGAAATTCCGTAGAATAGATATTATATTTACGAGGATTAAAAATGGTTGATATTTTTTAAAAACCTTATGTTTTATATCCTATTCTAATAATGTATTGAATTAATTGAAATTATAAGACTACAGAGCTTCGAAAAAAATTTGGAAGAATATTAGTTAAAATATTAATTTTTTATGTGTTTTTTATAGTAACCGTAAAATCCCCCGGCGTATAACGCGCACCTATACTTTCAAGCTAAATTTTTTAATTTTTAGGTATATTCGCCGTATAACGCGCACCCCCTTTTTAACGAAGAAATCTGAAATATTAGTATACATTGTTTTTGTTTTGAAGTAATTTATTCGAGGTAGTATCCCAGACTTTTGAAAAAATAGTATACTTCTAGAACTACAGCTGTTCTTCTTCATAAGGCAAGTCGTTTCTTTTAAATAAACAGTGTTTAGATACATCTAGAAGTAAATTTTTTTTTATGCCCATCCTTTTTGTTATTTTTAAAGCTATCGTTTTTATACCCGGTGTATAACACGCACCCTTACTTTAAGATCTTATATTTTGTGTTCAAAGTGCGCTTTATACGCCGGATTTTACGGTAATTAATACTTTACCTTTACTGTATCGGAAACAACAATTCTCCACTCTAAATTAATACTTTTATTCGAAATATATATATAAAAATAAATAAAATGACGTCATTATACTTCGAACGTTTCTTGTAGAGAACTGTTACTTAACCCCGATCATAAATAAAGTTACAACAATAGAGCACTATTCATTCCATAAATAAGAAGGAAAAAGGGTTTCTCACTTCTCTATAAGTATTCGAAAATAATTTTTTTTTATAAAAATCGTCTGCGGATATAATTAAGACAACGGTAGTATTTTAGCTGTCCTGGGACTGTTTTTCCCGTCCAATTATATTCCTTTCATTGAGTCACACTCTAGTACCTAGGAATAGTACTTTTTTTTCTTTCCAACTCCTAAATTTAAATAATTGCAAAATGTTCATCGTCCGTTTGTCTTATTTTGGTCACCAGTGTGTATAAAACACAATGAAGAAGGATAATTATTTTTAATTTTTTTTTTCTTAAATTTTTCAAAACATGTGTTTAGAATGAGTCCCGTAAAAGCTTTCTTTTGGAACCCCATCTTAAGGTATCCGACTACGTTCGGAACCGTGATTTTAAAAAAGTGCATAAATGCATGATTTTCACGATATTTAGTGTCACTTGGATTAGAATACTTGTATAAAATTTGTTTTATATATAAGGACATTTTGACAAAAAAAATTATTTAAATACACTATTTCGGCGAAAAATTAACCTAGAATAATCTTTTTTTCAAAATGTTCTCCTTTTGTGAAAAATGCTTCTATTATAATAATATTTTGCCTGTCTATAGCTCAGACCTCTGTACAGAGGCTCAACTATGTGATTTTTGAAAAATTCACATTATTTTCTAAGTTACAACCCATTGAAATAATAATCACCGTTTTTTTCTTAAAATTTCTCCCCTCTGTTGTCGTAAAATATGGATAAACCCACTTCTAAGTTATATATTTCAAAAATTCTAGTTGAGCCTCTGTACAGAGGTCAGAGCTATAGACAGGCAAAATATTATTATAATACAAGCATTTTTCACAAAAGGAGAACATTTTGAAAAAAAGATAATTCTAGGTTAATTTTTCGCCGAAATAGTGTATTTAAATAATTTTTTATTGTAATACTATTCTTAAAACAATTTTATATACATTTTCTTATCTAAGTGACACTAAATATCATAAATGTTATCCAGTTATACGCTTTTATAAAATCACGGTTCCGAACGTAGTCGGATATCTGAAAAGATTATATATATATATTTTGAATGCAGAACTAGACCCAATTCAATCTAAAATTCAGAAATACCCCCCTCCCCCTTTTTAAAATTTACATCGTACTCTGAATCAACTCGAGGGCTATTGGTGACAGATTTTGTAATTTTGAACCGTGGTGAAGTGACAAGGACGACATCCGAGCTTTCGACCCTTATATAAACCTCCTCACCATGTGAACGGTAGGACTTTGAGCCACGATAGATTAAAAGTGCATCAGCATGTCTACACGGCGGGTCTTCATTGGCACTAGAGCTCGATTGATTGATTGAATATTAACGTCGCACTGTTCAGCTAAACGAGGGCTTTTGGCGACGGACCACGTCATTTTGAACCATGGTCAAGTGACGTGGACGACACCTGAGCTGGCGCCCCCTCTCCTAACTACCACACCACACCAACGGGAGGACGTTTCAGCTCTCGACGGATTTAACGTGCATCGCTGCCCTACACGGCGGGTTAGTGGTACTGGGCTCGAACTCGTGACAAGGCAAGCCACGGTCTGATACCTATACCACTCGGCTACCGCGGCCGCACTAGAGATCGAACTCGTGACACATTGGCTACTAGTTCATGACAATAACCACTAGGCTACCGCGGGGACATTAATTATGAGAAAAAGTGAATATTCTAAATTACGTAATTTTGTGTTAAAATGCAGAAATATGTTTCGAAGATATTAAGCTCAATTAAATATTTTAATTTGATAATTAATTATCAAAATTAAATCAAATTATTAGTTTGATCTTTAATTTAACTGTTCTGATTATTTTGAATTGTATAAAAGTAAAAGTTATTATTTATATTTATTTTCAGTAACAGAAAATGAACAGATATTCAATAAAACTTTAGGGTTGTTATTTTATTCGTAAAACAAAGCTTTACGAAAGTCGAGCGCGCGTTTTCATGTCTTTCGTAATGCCTGTAAGTGCAATGCATAAATTTCTGATTTTTTCTCGCCGTAAAAAGTGTTTTATTTTTTACTGTCATCTGTTTTTTATATACCGTAAAATCCGGCGTATAACGCGCACCCATACTTTAAAGCTGATTTTTTTTAATTTTAAAGTATATTCGCCGTATAACGCGCACCCTCTTTTTAATGAAGAAATATGACGTACTACTATACATTGCTCTCTTTATGTTTTGAAGTCCTTTATTCGAGGTATTGTCCCAGACCTTTGAAAGAAATAGTATATTTCTAGAACTACAACTCTCTTTTAGTTCGTAAGGCAAGTCGTTTTCCTTTAAATAAACAGTGTTTCGAAAAATGTAGAAGGAATTTTTTTCCTGCTAATCTCTTGTTATTTTTAAAGCTATCGTTTTTATACCCGGCGTATAACGCGCACCCTTAAGTTTCGATCTTAATTTTTGTGTTCAAAGTGCGCGTTATACGCCGGATTTTACGGTACCTGAGTCCTTCTTTTTCATTTAATCTTTAATTTATTACACATGCGGTTAAACAAGTCACAATTTATTATATGTTACAAATCACTTTTCCCATACTTCATGCTCCATATCGCTTCAGTTCACTTCTTTTTCAACAATTTCTTATTTTCAGTTCCAATTATATCGACACTAGATTTTTAAAAAATGTTACACAGTTAACATCGCCAAAGTAATCATATTCGCCAATATGATGGCCCATCTCCCTATAGAATTAAGCCCTCTGTGGGATATACAAATCTGACAGAAGCATCTAATAGAGCATCCCCTAGGGCATTATGGGAACCGCAATCTGCGAACAGACTTACATCCCCAATCCGAATAGAATAGATCTTTACCAGGGGGCTGAGAGAGAATCCATGTGGATCTATACTACGATATCTGATTACTATTCCTTGCACATCGCTACCTGACATAATAGATATCATCATCGCCAAACGAAAGTTCTGGTGGGTTTCAATAACAGGGTGTATCAATGGAGTGTTTTGTACATGTTAATCAAATATTGGGGATTGTATGAATCCTTAGCATTGGTTTCAGGGTAGTGGTTAGTAGGTGATTCTATATTTAATGTTAAAATGTATCTCATTTCATCGGGAGGTATAATTGTCTTGTATTTGACTCAATAACTGATGATTCTCTTTAATTTTTCCGATTGACTGTTAAATTTGTTTCGCGTTTAGTTTTTAAATTAACAAGTAATAAAAAAAAATTTTTTTTTAAGTCAATTCCTATTTAGGTCAACAAAGAAAATTTTTATTTTAGTTACTTTTTATTAAAAAAACAATTAATATAAATATGTTTCATCAGTGGCGCAATAACGGGACTGTCCGACCCCCAAAGCCCTTGATTTTTTTTCCGATTGGTTATAATTCTAAGTATATAATACGTAAAATTTAATTAAATATTTGTTATTAATGATTAATTTTATTAATTAATGCTAATTATTTATTCAATAATTATTTTTTTACTGTGTTTTGTTCCTGAAAATCGACAAAATCAAAAAAAGCATGATACAAGAATGGTGAATTTTCAACCCCGGCCCCCATCCTTGAAAAATTCCTGTGTGCGCTACTGTGTTTCATACATATGACAGAATCACACTATTAAGTGGCAAAATAGAAAACGATTTTCCTTGCAATTTTCTATTTTCTTTTCTATACAGTGTGTTGGGCAATTTTTTGTTTGTTTGTTTGTTACTGTTTATATTCATTCATTAAATTTAATTATTCTAATAAAATAGTATAATAAAAAGAAATCACATTCTCAGAAATTAGGCCATCCCAGGTGGGTTTCGAACCGACGTCCTTTGGATTAGAGAAGTCCAACGCGATATCCATTATACTACAGGGACACAACGAACGATTTTCTTTTCTATATATGCTCTTGGACTTTCATTTTTATTTGATATTTATTTATTTTTTAATTTAATTGAAGAATTAATATTTGAAAAAACTGCATTATCCACTACAAATTTTAAAAAATGTATTTGAATAAAAAGTATGAATATAAAGTATGAATATAAAGTATTTTAGTAACGATTGAAAATTTGAACAAGATTTTATATACACTGGTGTGCAAAACTTACGCAACAATGTAAAAATTTAGCAGATAGCCATGAAATTGCAAGAAAAGGAGGTCTGGAGATCAGTAGAGGGAACACGTAAGTCAGTAGAAACGTCATGCGTATGCAAATATCAGGAACAAAACGTCAGAAGCGATGTGAGCGTACGCAAAACGCGTGATGTCGGCGCTCGCTGCTCAACAGTAGAATGAAATGAAGGACGGAGACGCAATTCACTATATTCTCTGCAAGTGCCAGTGAGTCAGTTCGTGAAATATGGCTAGAAGAAATCACCTGGACGACTTCACACGTGGAAGAATGGTCGGAAAGCTAAAGGAGGAGCGTACTGTCACCAGTGTAGCTGCAGAGTTCGGAATCAACAAAAGTGTCGTTTCACGCGCTTGGAAAGCGTTCCAAACCACAGGTACAGCTGTTAGAAAGGTTGGTGTGGCCGCCCGAGGACGACAACTGCAGGTTACGACCGATATATCATCCTGCAGGCGAAAAAAGATCGACAGAAGTCAGCAAGCGCCATTGTTCAGAAACTCTGTACAGCAACAGGTCGACAAGTGTAGCGGATTACTGTGGCCAGACGCCTTCACAAAGGGGGCCTGTTCACCCGCCATCCTGAACGCTGCCTCCCGTTGAAGGATGGCCACTGAAGCCACCGTTTACAGTGGGTCAGAGGGCACAAAAACTGGACAACTGATCAATGGAGTCGTGTCCTCTTTACGGATGAGAGTCGGTTCAGTACCAGAAGCGATTCTGAACGCGTTTTGATTTGGAGAGAGATCGGGACCCGGTTTTATCCCAATAACATCAAGGAAAGACATCGTTACGGTGGTCCTGGAGTTCTTGTCTGGGTTGGTATTATGCTGAACGGTGGAACTGAGCTTCCCATTTTCGACAGAGGGTCTGTAACCGGGGATCGCTATTGTGAGGAGGTACTTCTTCCCCATGTGCATCTTTTCCGAGGTGCCATTGGCCCAGACTTCATTTTTATGGATGACAATGCACGGCCACATCGCACTCTTGCTGTTGAGGAGCTGCTGGAAAGTGAAGATATCACTCGAATGGAGTGGCCAGCGTGCTCCCCAGATTTAAATCCCATCGAACATGTGTGGGATGCTTTGGGGAGACGTATTGCCACACGCTTACATCATCCGGAGAACAACCAACAACTCAAGCAGATGTTGATTGAGAACGGGCACTCCTACCTCAAGAAATGTTGCACCAGCTGGTTCTGAGTATGCGGAGACGGTGCAAAGCAACCATTGTAGTAAGGGGAGGGCATATACCATATTAAGGAACATCTGCTTGTTGTTCTTCCTGTTGGATAGACAAACATGAGTCACGATACTATGCGTTCAATAAAGCTTGTTTTTGTTTGATTCCATACCGTATGCGTTGTATTCCTTTTTCAGCGTCGATGCTTTCGTCATCCTTTACGTACATAATACTCTCCCTCATTTCAGAATTTCATGTCTCTCAGATGATTTTTCGTGAAGTTATGGCAATAAACCCACCTGTTGCTTAAGTTTTGCACACCAGTGTATATAGGGAAAGAGTAAACTAATAGTAGGAATTGAAAAAAGAACTTTTCATATTTTTAAAAAAAAAGCATTTTTTTTTAAATCTCTGATCACTTTAAAGAGACCACGTTTCCCGCAGTACATTTCCTCTATCACCATAATGTTAAAAATGACTAAAGTTTGGGAATGTTTTTGACAAATTGACTGGTCGCACAATCACCAATTTTTTTATGTGTATTTGTTGCATTATTATTATTATTTTAATAAGAGCATTTTTAAAATTTTTTTTTTGAAAAATTATTTTGGAAGTAACACGAGAAAAGCTTCCAAACGCGGGAAAAATTCATGCACCTACCAACCCAAAAATATTTTTCTAAGCAGTTTCTTTGACACGAAAAAATTCTCATTAAAATATTTTTTTTATATATTATTGATATGTGTGCAAAGTTTCAAAGTCATGAGTGAAATTTTCAAAAATATTCCTTTTGTGTTGTAATTTAAACTTTTGAGAAAAAAATCGTGATTTAAAATAAACACTTCTATCATTAATTAATGCATACTGTCACTATAATAAGGATTGCTAAAATACTTCTAATTTAGCTCGAGTCAAAATCGAAATTGCATAAGTAGAAGGAGTTCTAGTTTATTTTCCAATAAAAATTTAAAAATTTTTTTTTTCTGATTTTTGTAAGCCGTTCCTCTTAATCTACTTTTGCAGTAGACATTTTCCCTGAGAAAACTAACGGAGTAAAAATACTATGTGGAAAAATACACAGTTCGTATACTACAAAGAGAAAATGTCTCCATTTAATTTTAAACTGTTGAATATGTTTAATTAATTGTTTTTTTAACGCAAAATAAATAAATAAAACTCGTGGAAGCAACAAGAGGGCTACTGGTAACGAATCTCGTGAATTTTGAACCACTGTCAAGTGACGAGGATGATACCTGAGCTGACACACCACTCTCCAAACTTATTAAATGTTTCTAAAACAAAATTCTGTGAAAATGCCTCCCTAGGGTGACCTTCTCTTTGAATATCTGCGTGAGCTAGAGGTGTTGGTTCACTTAAAGAACTAGAAGTTTGCATGTTCTTTAAAATATCTTTATTAAGAACAGGAACTTAAGCGTATAACAGGTTAGATAATAAATATATATGAGAGAATCTACGATGAACAAACACACAATATAAATAAAAACCCAAATAACCTAACCCCGGACCACTATCAATATCTAACCCGCCCAATCTGAATTCCAATAATATCCAAGTCCTATTTTTAAATGTCAATCCTTTTTAATCCAATCGTTGATCCGATACCGGAAATTACGTCTTTTCTGAGTGCAATGGGCCCCTTTACCAATCGCCTATCTTCGGGTAATTCAGTTGGTTGTCACTTCACGATTGTATCAATCTCTATCATAACATTCCCCCAAATTGCCATCTCACTTACTCAAACTTCTGATTTTTAAAAAAGCTATCTAATTTGCATCTTATATTCACGTTTCCCTTTTCAGGGGTTTTTGGGTTTGGGAAAAAAGAGTTGCCATTCTTCTGGCCCCCCAAAAAACCCCCAAAGGACATGTTAATAAAAAAAGACGCGTGAGCCTGCCCAAAATCTTAAAAAGAGGCTCGAGCCTCTCCCCACAAAGCATCTGGGATGTGTAGAGGGAAGGGAAGAAACCCCTCGATATGATTCAACTAATCTATTTATTTCCACACTAAGAACTGACACAATTTCAACTAATAATATTAAGAGATTGTCTCAATGAAAACCGTGAAAGTGGAACAACGACAATAAAACTTGAGCGATTAGGCGACTAACAAACTTGATCCTTATCTTAATTAAGGATATAACCTATTATCCAGTTTAATCTAATCTTAATTCAATCTTAGTGAACAATCACCCATTAAAGATTTCTTTCTAATAAAAATCAAATCACCCTAATTCTAATATTATACATTTAGTAACAATCTCCCCTGTCTCGAGTATATCTTCTCTCCTACTCTTTTTCTAGCTGAAAACCTCGCCTATTTATGGTAAGTTAATTTATACATCACGATTCTCTCCTTCCGAAGGGTTGGTTGTGAATAACGCGAAATGATAGCCCAAAAAGTTTTCCCAAGAGGTTTAAATTTTGGGAAAATCGCGTATAGATCCGTCAAACCCTTTTTTGTAAAAAATCTCTTATGACCACGAAAATTTGTATTAATAATGATACACTTTATTAACTGAAATTTTTTTCCAAATTTGGATTCAATTTTTGTACATTACGCAAAGATATTCTTAACATGAATGCAGACATGTTCTTAACATGTCCCAGACAAAGGGCGGCCAGCCGTCGGCCACAGTTCTATCAATGAAGCAAAATGTTTTACGTAAATCTCAAAATAAAACTTATAAGTCGAATAAATATGCCGAATTTTAAATAGTTTATTGAAAAATCAAAATAAGTCACGATTTCTGATAGCATACATAGTTTAAAAAAATAAAATGTTAGTGCGCAGTGTGTTGACCTACATTGTCTATTAATTTCTACTCTTTATACACATCTTTCATTTGAAAGCAAAATTCGTGGCAGATTTGGCAATACCGAAATAGAAAAGGTTTTATTACTTACTAGTGGCACTAGCGGCGCACTGTGAATGGATGCTTAACAAAGACATCTCAAAAATGATTTTTGCGAAAGCTGCTTTACGAAAATATTTAATATAGTTAATATTGCCTAAGACATAGGAGTGTTTAGATTCAATATGCATTTTGGGAAATTAAAAGTTTTCAATTTAAGAATAACTTTACAATTAATAGGGGAAAAAATAAAGGAAAGAAGTTATTTTTGTGTCTTTTTGCATTTTTATTAAGGTTTAACTTTTTATTCCATTACAGGTAGATGAGTTTATGTCAACGTTAAGTATTGGTCAAAATAGGAAAAATCCTCTAGAGGGACGACATATGAGGTCTTGGCACTCAGGTGGCCGGCATCCTAGGATCGGTCCTGCATATATAAATGAACACCTTTATTTTAATAAAAATTAAAATAAGATGTAGAACATTAACACAAACCAGTTGACAACGAATGCCGTCACTAAAAGGGCAGTTTTCATCGCTGCCCTCTTTTGTGTTCACAGGTTCAAAAAAGATGACCTTCGGCTATTGTTAAGTGACCTACCTCTTTGTGTAGCGCCATTTCTAGCATTCGATCCCTGATGTTTTGATCGTTCACGTTTTCACACGATTTGGGGGAATTTTCTTCGCATACAGGTTACTTAAAATAGTGGAACCGAAGCATTTTTGATCGCGTACCCCTAAAACAAACAAACAAAAAAAATCGTACATCATTTAATATATATCATGAGCTTTTATTTTTTGCGCGTACCCCCAAGTATCACTGTACGCACCCAATTTTGAGAACCATTAGCTTAAAAAAAAGTATTGGTTCCCAAACTTTTTTAACCCATGTCCAAACTTTCCTAAGAACTCCCAAGTGAAAAAGCTATATAAATGCATAGTATAAAAATAGCAAATTAAAAAAACAACAACAATTTGCTGAAGAATTGTTTATCGAAATTATAACTTTTGTTAAAAATAAAATTAAAATAAATTATTGATTTGGATGAACTTGATGAGATGTTATAATTGTATTTATGTCAGTCTCAATGTTTGTGAGTAGCGAGCGACCGCAAATCCCCACAAGCACTAGTTTTTAGTCGTTTTCTTTCTTTTTTTTTGTGATGAGGTGTTTATACGGCACTGAACCTACGTTCTACCAAATTAGAAGACAGAAAATTAGTCAGCAACTTCTGTACAATATAACCCGTAATGCACGATATAAAATTGGGATCTGTTCTTATAACCAGAATGTGTGGTATCCTCGTTCAAACACACACATTGGTTTAAGTCCCTCATTTGTGGATGTTTCAAGAAGATGCTCCTGTATTAGTATGGATTCATTGAGCTTAGGATCTGATTTAGTCCACGCGCAAAAGGGTTCCACACCCATTTCGGGAATACCTAAGTAAATTATTGTTATTTATTTAAATTTCCGTAAAAATAAAAATAGATCAATTTTTTAAAAATTGTATGTTAAACCTTGCGTGGACCCCCTTACGTTGTTCAGGGATACCAAATCAATTTAATTTTCCATGCACTCCTTAAATAGTATCAGGGAGGACCCTGGGGTCCTAGGGACCACTTTGGAAACCACTGGCTTAAAGAACGAAAAATGATACCAGACTAAGAAAAGCGACGCCGGAAAATTCTTTTGGAGAACGTTAACTTCTATTTATGAAAATAACAAAACATAATAAATATTTTAAAAATAAATTAAATGGGTCTGTAAGTTTTAATTCCCCTTTATGTTATTAATATATGCAGAATTTAGTTTCAATCTTAGCTAATTACGCAACAAGTAAGAACTATTATATTGATTCTGATTTCAATATGTTATGGCAAACAACATTTTACATCCATGTTTGTTGAAATGTGATTAATACATCTTAAGATTAGTTCAAAATCAAATTAATATTTTTATTTCAGCATTTACATTGAAATGAAAACATGTATTGTAGATCCGATCAAATTTTGCAACTTTTTAATTCGAAAAAAAACAACAACTTGTGTTTATGAAATTAATTAATTCTAAATTTAGAAATTTTATTTTTCGTGATATTTTTTTAAATTCAAGAAAGCTTTATATTTGTTTTCTGTATTTATAAACTCAGATATCACTGTACATTTTGGCATATTACGCGCACCGGCCGACAACGCTCACCTATACTTTCAAACTGCATTTTAAATAAAATTTAGGGGTGTATTCCCTGTATAATACAGACCCTTTTTATTATGATAAAACCTAAAATGTACACCCGCCGCGTGCAATGCTTCTAAATTATGACATACACGCACATTCACATAAAAGTAACTGGTCACGAAATATTGTAAAATAAGGCGTATAACGCACTCTTTTAACACTCAAACATATAATCGAAATTAACAGGTGCGCGTTTTACGTCGAGTACGAAAACGAGAGCTTTAAAAATAAAAACAAGTAATATAAAAAAAAATGTTTTTTTAAGTCAATTTCTACTGAGATCAACAAAGAAAATTCTATTTTACTACTTTTCATTAAATAGTTACAATTAATATAAACATGTACATACATTGGACAGAATCACAACTTTAAGGTGGTAATCAATTTTTTGGGGTTTAACTTTAAAATTTTAGGGGTTTTGTATAAAAAATTTATAAAAAATTTTCTAAATTCAACAAAATGCAAAAGTGGGGGGAAAAAAAATCTTTTAAAGATTTGACCCAAGTTGCAAAAAATTTGAAACTAACTTGGCTGTATCTAAAATTTCCCCCTTTTAAAAATAATTGGTCCCCAGTCAATTGGGAAAAAAAATTATAATTGTTATCGTATTGTTACCAAAAAAAGGGGGGGTAAAAAAAATTTTCACCCCAAAATAAAGGGTTTTAAAATGGAAAAAAAAACCTTTTGCGAAAAAGTGGGCCAAAAAGGGATCCCAAATTGGCATTTGTAACTTTTTTGAATAATTATTTTTAATAATTTTAAATTTTTTAATTAAAATTTAAAAAATTACTATATTGTCGCCCCCTTAAGCAGAATAAAAAATTTTTCAGCTAAATTTGAGGGCTTTAAAATGTATTTTATGAACGATTGAAAATTCCACCAAAGATAAATATATAAAAGGGGTGTAAATTTAATTGGGAAAAATTTTGGAAAAGAGAGGGAGCAAATAAGTAAATAAATAAAAAAAATAATAATAAAAAAAAATTTATTATTATTTTTAAATTTATCCTTCTTTTATCAAAATATTGTTTATTTAAAAAAAGAGAGAGAGAGGAGAGAAGGGTTTTTTTGAATTTTTAAGGTTGGGGAATTCTGAGTATACTTTTTTTTCTAAATCGGAGGGCTCACGCGTTTTTTTTTTAAAGGCCCTTTTTGGGTTTTTTGGGGAAGAAAAGCAACTTTTTTCCAAAAAAAAACCCCCGGAAGTGAAAAGTGAATAAAAGGGGCAAATTAGATAGTTTTTAAATATCAAAAGTCTGAGTAAGTGAGATGGAAATTTTGGGGGAATGTTATGTGGTTGTGATAAATTGTAAAAGGGGGACGGTCAACGGGGGGTTATTCCTAAGTTTTAAAATTAGGTCAAGGTGCATACCATTGCATTTCGCGTAAAGACCCCAAATTCCCTAGAATGGGAGCTAGGGTTGGTTTTAAGGTAGGATTGATTTAAATTTGGGGAATTTTTTATTATTGGAATTGAGATTAGGTTTTGTTAGTTTTGATAGTGGCCCAGAAAAGGTTATTTCGGTTTTAAACTTGTACTGTGTGTTTGTTCATCTTAGGGATTTCACATATAATCATTTATCTAATCTGTTAAAAGTTTAAGTTATAGTTTTAATAAAGATATATTAAGAAATAAACATGTTTTTTCCCTTTTTTGAAAATCGTACACCCCCAAAGCTCACGCGGATAATCTAAGAAAGGTCACCCGGGGGGCCTTTTCACAAAGCTTGGAATGATTCATCGAATACATGGCTTCAAAATTTAAAAGATTATTAAACAGCATACTTAAAAGTTTCTTCATGAAATGGGGTTGCGGGGTTATACGGCGAATATACCTAAAAAAAATTGCCAGCTTAAAAGTGCTTTTACCCCGTTTTTACCAGCATCCCCCTTTTCACCCCCAATCCATCTTTGCTTTGGGACAGTACAACTTTAAAAACCCACGTTTTTTTTAAAAAGGAAAAACCGGTTTGGTGTGGGGGAAATCTTTTTTAAAAAAAAGGGTATTTTTCATTCGCGTGTACGAGAAAGGTAGATGGATAAAAACGACGTAAACTTGTGGGGGAAAAAAATTTTTAGAAAAGCTCCAAATTTTTTTAAAAGAATCCAAAAAGGTTAGTTCGGGAAATTTTTAAACCCAAAAAAGATTAATATGAAAGAAATGGTTGACAGAGAGATTTACAAGACTTTAAAAAGCGGATGAATCCCATTGGCCTTTTTTATAAGGGGAATTTAAAAAACAATGAAAAAACACTTTTAAAGATGTAGTCAAATATATGGGATGTTAAAAACGAAAACATTTAAAAAAAAAAAATTTTTTACATTTATAAATATGTTGAATTTTCATATCCTCATCTTTTTATTTTTAAAACTATTATTTTTATACCCGGCCTATAATGCGCACCCATAAATTTCAATCTTATTTTTTGTGTCAAAATTGCACGTTATACACCGTATTTTTCGGTAATTTAATTAATAACTAAAATAAAATCAGATCGATGGAACATATGCTATACATAAATATGTGTTTAGGTGTCCTATTTATGAAAATTTTTTAAAATCTCTGTAGAATTTTTGCAGCTTTTATTTAAATGCATTAAAAAACACGTATAGTTATTTATAAACTTCATGTACCTTTTTTTATAACATGTGTAAATGAAAAAAATATAAAATATAGATAATATCAGCGCGGAGATCCATCAACAAAATACATTTTTCAGTTATACATTCAAACTAAATTATCAAGATCAATATATTAGGGACATAATTTAAATATTAAACTAGTTGCATGGTCCGAGTTGCAAGGGCATTTTCGAGTGTTTAACTTTCTGCCCGTGGAAATTTTCCCCAATATGTATCAGTACTTCCTAGTGCGTGCGATTTCTATATTTAATTTTCTTTAAAATTTTCCCCCTTTATCGACAATCCCCCTTTTTTTGGGTTTGCCGGGTTTATTTCCTCTCCGTTTTGCCCGGTGTTGCCCGGGCTTTTCCAGAGAGTATAATTTTATCCCCATGGAAAATTTTCCCCCTTTTCCCCCTTCCCCCAAAAGCATTTAAAAGGGTGAAGTGTGTATGAGAAAGTGGATTTCTATGTATATGCTATTAAAATGTCCTTTTTCCGAAATTTCTTCCACTTCTTATCTTTGACAGGCAGGTTAGCAATAGTCTCATTAACAAAGCTTCAATTTCCAAAAGTGGGCCCTCAAAGAATTTTGATACAAAACCCACCTCTTTAAAACTACGTTTCAGTCCCTCACCCAAAAAACCCCCATTCAAACGGGGGAAAAAAAGCATTTTTTTTCTTTCACACAGCAATTGTTATATATTTACTCTCACACTAATTGGAAACGTGTGAAAATTCCTCTCAATTATTTTCACATCCCAATTTATTTAATTGTTTGGGGGGTGAGAGAATCAATTATATATTCGATCGATAACCAGTCAATCGATAGATGGCAGCACAGGCCATTAGATCGATAGTTGTATCATAAATAAATAACTAAAAAATACTTAGTCTTTCCCCGGGAAGGTGCCGGGATTAAAATTATAAAAATATTAAAAAAACTAATTTAAAAAAAATTATTTTGATTTCAATTATTTCCCCTTTTTATTTTTGCAAAAAATTTAAAATGCAAAAAAGGGAAAAAAAAATAAAAACCCTCCCTTAATAAAATATAAAAATTTTCACATTTGACGTTTTTCTGTTTGTTTTTTTTTTAAATAAAAAAATGTCTTTCTCTCTCTCTCTTAAGCTTTCAAAATAATTGTAAGGACAATTCTTAAGAATACATAAATCTGTTAATCGGAAGTGGTATTGATAAATCCAAAGCATTAAAATTAAGAAGATATTTATAGATTTTAAGAAATACTTTTGTGCGTTCGTTTTGTTTTAGAAACAAAAAAACTTTGTGATTTTAATGTCTGATTCAGTAGCCACAGGAATTTTTCAAAAAGGGGGCCCGGGGGCGAAAGTTCACCATTTTTTTGTATCATGCTCCTTTTTTATTTTTTTTATTTTTGGAAAAAAAAAAGTAACAAACAAAAATTATTAAAAAATAATTAGCATTAATTAATAAAAATTTAAACATTAATAACAAATACAACTAAATTTTTCATTCTACATCCAGAAATTTTTATATATAATCCCAAAGAAAAAACAAGGGTTTGGGAGGGGGGCCAACCCCGTATGCGCCACTGGTCTGATTTAGATCTTTGGAACAAAACCCTGTTCTTTCAATATCAGTTCTGAAAAAAATTACTATTGTTCTCGAAAATTAAAATGCAGTGGAGTATTTTAGATCAATAATATTATTTATTCTGCTGTTATTTATTGCGTTAGCTTATAAAGAAATATTCAATTAAATTTATTGAGATGACAAATACATATAATAAATAATGGATTAAATAATTAAATCACTTTTATTTCTCTTATTGGGTCGTAAATCTTTTTAATTGTCCGAAAATATTCCCAAAAGGCATTGATGTGTTTGACAAGGAACTATTTAAGATGTCCCCAGTAAACCTAAGTTTTCCGGGGCACGAACCGTGGCCGGCGTTGGGGAGTCAGTTTCCGGGGTCCCGGTTTCCATTGGGACCCGGCCTTGGAGATGGTTGATTGATTGATTGAATATTAACGTCGCACTGTTTAAACTCAGAGGGTTTTGGCGACGGGGCCACGAAGGGAAACAAGGCGGAAAATGGACACAATTTTAGCTGGCACCCCCCCCTCTTAACCCCCAAAACCACACCAACGGGGGGACGTTTTAGCACTTTTGAAAATTTAACCCTGCATCGCTTTGGGGCCCCCAAAAGGGGGGTCTTTTGTGGTACCGGGCCCAACTCGTACAAGGCAAGCCAGGGCCGGGAAAACCCAAAACCCGCGGCTACCTTTCGGGCCCCCCCCCTTTAGATGGACTGATGCACGTTAAATCTTCAAACAGTCCTCATCTTTGGGGTGGTTCGGGCGTAAACTACCGCCCATCAAAAATACGGGGTCCGGCTTTTTTGTAATATTGAGACATTTTCAAATATAAGTTTTATTAAAAAAATCATTCCATTTTCCAAAAAAAGGGGTCTCTAAGAAATTTATACAGGACCCCCCCCCGGACCCCCGGACGCCAAAAGTGTGGGGATTGAACAGGGGGGTAGCTACCGCCGTATCAGGGGATACGGGCCCCCCCCGCTACAGGGGGCCCAAAAATTTTTAAAAAGTCCCACTGGGCAGGGGCTTCCCCTATCAAAAAACCCCGAATGGAAGATTCGGGCCCCCCAGAGTTAGGTACGCCACTGGTGTTGAAGGGAGAGCCCCTTTTTTTCCCCACGTGTCGTCCCCGTCACTTGACCCATGGTTAAAATTTCCCCCAGGTCCTTCGTTTGCCAAAACCTTTGTGTTACAAAAAAGGAGTGTGACGTTGATAAACACTCTCCTCCTTACTTTAAGGATTTTATGGTTTGATTGAAAGCTCAATCACACCGATTTTTCTTTGGACCGGAAATCAAGAGGTGAAAATATTTTTTTTCCTTTTTTAAAAACACGGGTGGCCAACCCAAAAAGACCTCGAGGGGCCGTTTTTTGGATGGGAATTTTTTCAAACCCCGGGTTTGGGAAATAAAAAAGTCGAATTCCCCTTTTATAACGAGCCTCTATGTTGCGAACTTTTTCCTGGAAAATTTGGAAACCTTTCCCCGATTTTCTTCGCAAAATAACCTCTTAAAGGGAAGGCATTTTTTTTATATAACGAACCTTTTTTCTTTTGGGATTCAGTTTTTTTTTCCCCCTTTTTTTTAAAGTATTTCCCGGGAAAAACCCTTTTAAGTTATTCTCTCTTTAACACATTTTTTGGGGGTGGGCATAAATCTTTAAAATGGGATTAGAAACCAACTCACCGAGAGTAATTTGAGTTTTGATTTTAAACCGGGCAGCCGTAAAACCCCCTTTTCCCGGGTTCACTAGGGAAAACCCTTTTCGAAAGCCTCTTTTTCCCCCCAAATGAAGTTGTCCCGTGTTCTAATTAAAAATAAGTAATGAAAATAATTTTTAAGTTTAAATTATAAAAAAAGTCCCCAAAATTATTTCTTTTTTAAAATAAAAATTTTTTGCCGATATTGAAAATACAGTGAATTCTTCAATTTTTTCTTTTTTTTCCTTGCAGTTCCCCAAAACTTTTTTTTGGGTAAGATATATAAAATAAACATATTTTTTAATTTAAAAAGGGGTTAATAATTTTTTTTTAAAATATGTTTTTTATGAATTAAAATTTTTTTATGTGGTTTTTTATAAAGTATATATTTAAAAACCTCTTTTATATAAAGAATTTCCAAAATAACTTTTTTTGGGGTTTGGGGACCCTTTTAAGAAATTGATTTTTATATATCTTTTTTATTATTTTGGGGCCATTTTAAAAAATTTGTTGGAGTAAAATTTAAAACCGATTTATGATTTTTTTGTTTTCCTTTTTTTTTTTTTAAAACAAAATAGATAATATAATTAATGAAATGATCAAAATTTAATTTTTTTTTATTGGGGAAATCAGTTTCTCAACACTTTCACTTGGTTTTTTTGGGTCGTTCTTTTTAAAAGCATGTGTATTTTGGGACCCCTAATTGAATTTTTTTCAGATTTTCGTGGTTAAATTTGAGCCCAAAATTTTTGTTTGATAAAAAATTTTAATTTAGAAAAAAAAAAAGATTGCAGTAACAGAAGCAAAAGTGATAAAATTATACAATTATGGGATTTATTTTTTTCAAAAAAACTCGTTAAACAAAATATTGTACAAAAATAGTATAATTTTGTAAAGTTTAAAAAATCTCGCGGGCCGCAAAAATATTCAAGGTTTGGGGGCCCCGCGGCCGGGCCCAAGGGGTTGGGGGATCCCTTCTAAAATTTAACGGGAAATGGGAAAATCTAAAAAATTTAAAAACTACATACAATAAAATTTAAAAGTGTATGAAAAATCAAGATCGGGAAAAGGGGTTGCGATTGAAAAAAAAAAAAAAAAAAAAAAAAAAAAAAAAATGATAGGGGCAAAAAAAAGTTTTGCAATTTAAAAAAACTGATAACGAACATTTAAAAAGGGAGAAAAACCCTTAACAAAGAGTTCTACCATTAAAATTTTAAAAAACGTTTGGGGCCTTTTGCCCTTATAATTTTCCGGGGGTTTTAAATTTTAGGTGAAAAAATTAAAACGAATACTGCAAAAAAGAATAATTTTTAAAAAAATACAGAAATTTTCAAGTTTTATTGACGTATCTTGCAGATGTTTTACGTGTCAAACCTTAGTTACACGGGGCATACATCAATGCGATAGTTCAGGTCCTGCCACAATCTATTTAACATGTTACTATCAACGTTGACAACACGGGTTATCTTTTCCGCGTTATCCATGTCATCCGAAGATTTGGTTTTTAACATATGACCAAGTTTGTTGCCCCCCTCTTTGCAGAACTGCATGGATGGATCAGGACGTCTTAAGACTCTTTGAGACCCTGGGCACAGAAAAGGATTTTTGAGGTCCTGGGCCCCTAGGAAAAATTAGGCCTTATCTTTCTTTCAAAGTAGACATTATAAAGCAGGGATGGCGAACCAGTGGCACGCGTGCCATCAATGGCACGCGACACAATGTTTTGGGCACGCGAGTGATCTAAATGTTTTGTATTTTATTTCAAAATAATGGAGTTCACTATGATTTATTATACTAACAAACGTGGCAGCACGATCGTTTGTTATTGTCTTGCCTTAGTTACGTCGTGGACTACAGTTGCTTATGATGCAAAATTTGTCTACGCATAGCATAATCAATTTCGTAGACACGACAGTATTTTAAAGTTTATGTGTGTTATATTTATGATTTTTAACTGTTATTCAACATGACTAGTTCAGAACAAAAAGTGCAAGGTAGTAAATGTAACAGAAAATTTCAAACTTGGTGAATCTAGAAATATGGCATTATTAGTAAAGGGGGACAAAGGGGGGGTTTGATGATGATGAGTTTGGGTTTTATGGGCAAGAGCCAGTTTTGCATACTAACATTCATAGGCCTTGGGGGATGGGAAAAGAAGAAATTGGATGACAAGAGGGGGTCGAAAATAAAAGGATCACTGGGGGGCGACCCCGTGCTTCCCAAAAGATAGTAAACCCCTTTGGGGGAAAAAAGGGGAAAAAGATCACTAGGTTTTCGGGATTGCCCCCACCCTAAAAAAAGGTGACCCCCCTGAGGGGAAAAAGGGGGAAGTGTTATATGCTGGAACAGTGGTGTAAAAAATTAATGTAAAACGGCTTTTTTGAAACAAATCACAAACCCTCTTGTAAAAAAAAAGTGAACCACAGCAAAAAATTTCCCAGAAACTCTTTGGCAGATAACTTAAATCAGAGGATTCTACTAAAAGGTAAATTTATAACTAAATAATTTATTTGTCATCCTCACAATCTGCAGCAACAATCACATATGTTACTCTTTAATTTGAATTACACGTATAACAAAACATTTTCTAAACATAAAAAGGGAAATTTTTTTCCATAAATAAAGAGTTTTTGAGTAGTTAGTATTTAGTTAATCACAAGTTAAAATTATTTGACGGCACATTTGTACCTCATCAAACATTTCTTAAGAAAAAACGGCAGGTTGATTGATAAAAGGGTTTCCCCCCCTGGTATAAAAACATACATTGGAAATACTGCAAAAAGGGAATTTGAAAAAAATAAAAGTGCACGACTCACAGTCTTGAAAACCTAGGAAAACCCGTTCATCGAAAGGGCCATTTGGGCTAAATGGTTGAAAAATTTCTTATTTATGCGGTACCTGAACACGGAAAACGGTCATCACATAATAATACAGTTTTATCATTTTTTTGCCAGTTGACTTTTAAGTTTGAAATTCCGATTTCTGGAAATATGTCTGGGATAAATATTTATTTTTTAAAATTTGGGATCTGATTTTTAAGAAAAAGGGGTCAAAATAAAACAAAAAGGGGGGGGGGTTTTTGGGGGCCAGGCGCGTTGGGGGCCGGAGCCCAAGGCGGGCCGGCTTGTTAAAATAAGGGCCCCAGGTGGGGTTTTTTGGGAATATAAAATCTCGAACTTAAATTATTTCGGGTTTTCCACTACCCTGTAAGAATCCTTATTTTATGATCTATTCTTTTATCCATTGGATACTTTTTTTCTTTTTAAAAAGGGTTTTCCCGCATCTTTTTTTCCTATACTTTTGCTAAATGAGCTATCCCTTTACGTGTTAAAAAAAAAAACTAATTTTTTTATGAAATATTTTGTAAAAATTTTTATAAAAAAAAATTATATATATATAAAATTATAAACAAATGAGGATTACAATGTACAAATTTTTTAAAAAAATTGGAAGCTTTTTTTCTTCAAAAATATTACTCGCGTTAATTCACGCTCTTGTGCATATGGGAAAAACCCTTTAAAAGGTTATCCGACTACGTTCGGAACCGTGATTTTAAAAAAGCGGGGAAAATTTTAAATGATATTTACTGTCACTTAGATTAGAATACATGTATACAATTTTTTGCCTTAACAAAAAAAAAATTTTTAAATACAATTTTTTTGGAAAAAAATTAACTTAAAAAACCCTTTTTCCTTTTTCTTTTTTTTTTGAAAAAATCTTCTATTGTTTAATATTTTGCCTGTATGTAACTCAGACCTCTGTACAAAAACCCAACTAAAATTTTTTTGAAATGCATAACTCGAGTCTTTTTTATTCATTTTTTTACGAAAACAGAAGGGAGAAATTTTAAGAAAAAAAAGGAAATCATTAACAAATGGTTGCAACTCTGAAAATAATTCCCAATTTTTCCAAAAAACATAGTTGAGGCCCTCTGTACAAAATTCTAGAAAAAAAATATTTAATACAATAAAATTTGGCCCAAAAAAAAAAAATTAAAAAATTGACCCCCAAAAAAAAAATTTTTTTTTCTTTAAAGCTAAACTTGGGGTTTGCTTGTCAAAGTAAATAATCATGAAAATTTTCCCCTTTAAAGCGCTTTTTTTAAAAACCCTGGTTCCCAACGTGGGGCGGTCTGGGGTTTAAAACCCCGGGAAGGAACCCCCCACACTATCAATAACGGGGGGGTGGTACCCCTTTTTGGGAAAAGGTGTGGTGAAACTAGACTATCGCATTGATTGATGTAGGCCCCTATTAAAAAGGGTTTTCACCCAAGAACTTTAAAAGGGATGTAAATAAAACTTGAACAGTTTCTCTATTCTTACAAATCTTTTTTCTCCTCTTGCTTTCTTTACTATAGCGCTTCGAACCCCTGGAAGGAATTATGAACAACCCAATTTGTACACTGTACCTCTTCCCAGGGAAAATAATCTATTTTAGAACATTATTGATGTGTAATATCTTTCCTCTCGGTTGCTGGATATTTGTGGGTGAGTGAGTGTTGGGTTTTATGGCGCAAGAGCCAATCTTGGCTAAGCTGCGCCAAACATTCGTTAAAACATTAAAAGTGTAAAATGAGTAAAAATGTTTATAAAAAGATTTCGAGTAATAAAATGTAAAGTTTCAAAATCAGTTTTAAAAATTAGTTCTAAAATTAAAAAGTTAACATATCTGGGTGAGGATTTAAGACTGGTGGGGAATTCCCCCACCAAGTTCGTATGTATTAGTAAAAAAGTCATTTTTTAAATTCTAGACTATGTTAAAAGCAGCGATTTCGCTCATTTTTAATTATTTTTGATATTTGCTGTGGGTCTTATAAAATGCGAGAAACCGTTTTTTATAAAAAGTTTATAACCTTCATCCTCCTCCACATCGTACACAATCATATCCTCGTGTTCTGATGTATAATGCACATAGCCTTTCTTCGGTTTATGTGGGGACATTTTTATTTCAATTTCTGGTTTCTGTACTTTTGGGCGCTTTCTTCTATTTCTTGAATTTCGTTTTACACACTTTGGGATTTCAGGTGCATTAGAATGTTCACTATTGGATGCAAAAATGAGGGTACGATGTGGATATTTGGTTGGGAGTGATTTCGTGAAAAGGGACGGATGTGTGTAACAGGATGTGATGTAAGCGCGCGCTTCTTGGTTTGACCAATGAGAGGTGGCTGTGTCTTTTCGCTACCCTCGCATGGGGGTCCAACTCTAGTAGCCATCAAGCACTCGAGCGCTTGACTCTAAATCCGTTAGTCACGATATTGGGGGACAAAAGTGCGGCAGAATGCTTATTTGAAAATGGACAGTGATTTTGGTAGTCGTATACATTTCTTCGAATCAAACGGTTAAAAAAAAATTAAAGATTTCCTGCATTTTGTACTTTTACCATATAACGAAGGTGGTTCTGCTCTTTTAAAAAAATTATTACTCGCTTCCCCTAATTTTGAGTGGTGATTTTAACTTTAACTTCAGTTTGCCAAAAGCTGAGCTGCTCATAGCTTTTATGAATGATAAACTCAAGCTCGAAATGAACACAAATCAAAATGTTTCGACTGCTAACAGTGGTACTGTTATTGACGCTGTTTTTCAACAGTTTTTAAATACTTTGAAATCACAAGTATATGTGTCATATTTTAGTTATCACAAGTCTATTGTCTCCGCATTTCTCCAAATTGAAGAATAATAATTATTTTTGATAAAAATATTGCATTCCCTCCTTTTTTTAAATTAAATACAATTTTCATTAAAGATATAATTTTTGATAGAAAATTATTTCCAATCATACGATTTTCATATTTTTCAGGAAAAAATTAATATTTCGTATTTACCACGATAATTTAATTTAAAATAAAATGGACTACGTAAACTCGTTTCTTTTTTTTTTTTTAAATTGAAAATTTCCCGCAGTTATATTACCATAGCTTTTAAAAACGCCAGAGAGAAAGCCTAAAGATAGGAAGAAATATGTATTCCTTTTAAATCTGAAATTCAAGCAAACCAGAAAACGCGGAAAGCTAAAACTTTCTTTCAAACCTCAAAATTTATCTCCTACCGTTGGCAACGCTGTAGCTGTTCGTCTCAATTACAAAACATGTCGTTTATTCTCGTCCGAAGACAGCAAAGGTTCTAAAAACGGCGTGAAATAAAGCCATAAATAACTCTATTGCACAGACGAAAAATCATTCCGGTATGCTGTTATGAGCACAGAAGGAAGAAACCCTGCAAGCTAATTTAATTCCGTACCCGTTTTATATTTTATTTTACACGCGTTTTGATTTTACAGCTGGGTTCTTAAACCGCTTCTCAGTAGTCGGTTACAATCGTAAAACGTCGTGTAGCATTCGGGTTCCCCTATAAATTTATGTGCAGAGGGGAGAGGATTAAAAACATTAATAAACTCAACAGAATGGCCATATCTGGAAGATCAAAGTTGTAGTGTAAAAGTCTGGAGTAATAAATTCGAAATATGGCGAATGGAATGTGAGGTTATGTCGAATAATATTTAATGGCGAACGGCCTCCGGCCGAAAGGTAAATTCGGCGGAATTTTCGTAAAAGCAACTTCGATGCATTTTTATATTTTCGATGAAAATTCGAAATTCTTTGAGAATAAGAGATTATTACTCAGGTAATAAATTTTTCCAATGTAACTAATGGATCCAGTCATGAAAAAAATTTGAAACAATTTTTAATATTCAAAATTTTAGAATTTGAAAACGAAGTATGGCAACACAATGCTATTTCATTATATATATATAAAAAAAGGCATTGGTAGTTAATCTTTAAAAATTGAAAGGAATCTTTTTAAGCATGCCATAAAATTTACAGTAGTTATATGATTTTGTCTTCTTTATCACCAAAATAATATTAATTTGGCTCTCTGAAGAATGCGTTATAATATAGCACAACAATATACAACGAATTACTTCAAGATGGTTTGATTTTGTTGAAATCAATTTTTAGAAATTGACTTCTGAATAAGGGTGGAAATCCGATAATCTTTCTTTCAGTGCCACATTTTTTTATTGATAAAAAGCAAGCATTGCACAGAGCAAAGCACGAACATACTCCACAACTCCCTCAAAATTTGAGTGGAAACGAGCCAAATGATAATGTTCATCTACTTGCATGTGCTCAAAGCTACGGTTAACGACAGGCGTACAATCTGGCCATTTGCCCTGAAATGAATTTAGCAACCTCGATCTGGTACTCCCGATCAGGTGGCATTAGGGAATGCAATACCGGTATACCGGAATACCGAAAGCCGATATTTTGTGTGTGTGACCCATTTGTACAACTTAGTAATATAGGTATCCACAAGTTAAAATACCGTTTTTTCGGTATTTACAAGAATTTTTTAAAATTATCTCCCCTATATGTTCAGAAATCGCCAATATGTAGTATAGGCTTTAGCAAATAGTATACGCTTTTGTTTTTATGTCTCCCTAATGGACAAAATTAATTTGACTGTGAATATAAAGTTGCATGGTACAATTAAGAGAAGTGATAAAATATGTGAATTATCCGAGAAGGCGGGCCAAATCTATCCTATTACGGCTCAGGGTGGAACGACCCACGCGCAGAATTCGTAGTCTGATATTCGTATTTGTAAAAACAAGGTTGTAGTTGTGAAGAAAGTGCGTAATATTTCAAATTTTTTTTTAATTGGAGAGTTTGTTATTCACATTCTATTTCCATATCATACTTTGGGCTACAAAATATTTTTTCCAGATTCATTATATATATACTCATAAATAATAACCCATGATAATGAATAAGAATAAGATAATAATGAATAAGATTTAAGAACACATTTCAAAAATTTGTAATACTACCACAGACTGATTTTCTACACTTTTATGTGATATAAATAAATAAGATGTTCCTTTATTATTTTTTGTGATTCTTTATATACTGTTATAATTCATAAGTTGCAAATATTTTTTTGATTTTACACTCTAATATAAAACTGGTAAATAAAACAAAGAAACACACCTGTGCCTTCTTTCTTTTCCTAAAACTTCTACTACCGTTTTAAAACCGGTATCCCGGTATTAAGATCTAAAAATTACCGAATATTGGTATTGAACTTTTGGTCCGATATTGCAATCCCTAGGGTAAATAGCAACAAAAAAATATCACAAAATAAGTAACTATTGGTCCACTTTCCCAGCCTTGAGAACCCAGTATTGGAAAAAAGGGAAAGTTTAAGCTAATCTTCAAGTCTGATTGGCAGAAAATTGCATTCTTCCAGTCTCCCTCCCCAAGTTAAATTACCCATTAATACGTTACTAGAAAAGATTCGGGTTTTTGAAAACTTTTAATGTGGTGTCTTGAAGGCTTCGAGTCCAAAAATATTTAAAGCAATCGAAAGGTTGAATGAATTGAAAACACAGTCGAACCTCTATATAACGAACCTCTATACTGCGAATTTTTCTATAAAGCGAACTTTTTCCGGGAAACCCTTTGAACATTTCAGTTTTTCCCGTAAAATAACCTCTAATAGCGAAGTGCATTTTCTTAAACGAATTTTTTTTTTGGGGAATTAAATTTTTTTTGTTCCCCCTTTTTTTTAAAGTATTTCTAAAAATTTTTTTTCCCTTTTTAAACTTTTTATGGGGTCATAAAATTTGAACGGGTTTTTTTAGATCCTAACTCCCCGAGAGCAATAGAGTTCTGGCGTTTCACCAAAAAGTGAACCCCCAAACCCCCAGTTTTCCCCTCATTGATTTCCCCCCCGTTTTTCCCTTTTAGTTATAAAATAATGTATGTTTAATATTACTTGTTGTTTTTAAATTATAAAATGCCCTTTTTAAAATTTCCCAAAATTTTAGTATAAATTATTTTTTTAAAATTGAAAAAAAAGGTATTCGGGCATTCTTTTTTTTTTTTTCAGTTTTTTTTTTTCCTTTTTTTTTTATGGGGGAAGATATATAAAACCCCTATATTAATTTTAAAAAAAAAAGGGTGAATAATTACTTTTTAATAATAGGTTTTGAATTTAAAATTTGTTTTTATGGGGGTTTTTTAAATTTCATTAAAAAGATGAACCCCTTATAACGTTTTCCCTATATAAAAAAATTTTTTCCCGGGGTTTAGCGCTTTTTTATATAAAAGGTTCCCATTGTATTCCTATATAGAAATGAATGAAAAATATAAAACATTTAAAACATGAAATAATCAAAAATAAAAACAAAACATATTAAATGTTCAAAACTAAGAAACACAATACAATCAAACAAAAAATTGAAAAAGGAGGCACGCGAGTCAGAAAACAGTTTCGGATTTAGGTCCGAATAAGGTACTCAGTTAAATAAACATACAATTTTTAGTAAAATTAAATTTAAAAAAGAATTAGTTTTACAATCGTAAATTACTCAGAGTCTATTGAAAAGCATTTTCAGGAACCTAAATATGAAGAAAGTTATTCAAAATGTGTGACCAAAATGCAAATTTAATTTTTAAATTTCGAGACATTTTTTTTTCTTCAAAATTATTCAATTTATATAATTTTCAATCAAAAGATATATAATCAAAATTATTCGGACTTTCATCCTCAAAAATTTTCAATGCATGTAAATTTTTATTAAATGTTAGTATGGTATGTAATGTAAACTTAATAACGAACCCTTCTGTTGTAATTATTGAACTAAATTATTAATTTATTTTTAAAAAGAAAAAGGAATTTTTTTAAAAAAATGAAGTATGACATATAGTGAAAAAAGACAATTCCACAGTCTTTTTAAACAAGCTGTATTTTAATGAATTATAATGAATTTCTTTAATAAGCTTTTAATTAAAATTTTTAATTGGTGTTACCATTTTTTTTGCTAAATTTTACTCGGCCATTTATTTTTTACATAAATCTTCAAATGTTAAAAGGAAAGTAAATAACATTCATCAGCTTAAAAATTATTTCTGTTAAAATATTTCTTGTGATGAAAACTTTTTCGTAATTAAACTTTTATATACCCTAAGCAACGAATATTTATTTGATGAAAATAACACAATTTTGAGAGTTTTCAACAAAAAACACAGTTTTATTTTTAAAAAATTTAACTCGTTTATTCAGGTTCTGATTTTTTTTTTAAAAAAAGAGAGTAGGTGTTTAAAGTTCAATATCTTATTTTTTTCTGTCTTTACCGTTTAGTATTAACAATCAAGAGTGACTCATTAAAGAAGAACTCGAGAAACACACAAACAGTTAAGAAACGGACATTTCATCAGCAATGTATTCTATTTTCAAGCATTTATCTTTCACAGAAAATTTTTACAAAAACTATTTGGATAATTTTTTATCTGCTACTTTAAGCAGATGCATTCTTTATATGGCATGTTTCTCCTGTCAATCTTCTAACGCAAGTACCGAAATGTTCGAAAAGGTGTAAGCAATTCAAGAATTCTAAAAAATATAGATATAATTTATTTTATTTTAATTTTAGGAATGTTTTTTTCTTTTTCGGGTGACATTTTTTATATAATGTTACAAAATGATTTTTATCATGACAGATGATTGAAAGAGTAGATATAGTTAGGTGTTATGGCACTGGAATGGATAAAATTCATGACCATATCACGAGATAAAGGCAATCATGTGTTCTTCATTGAATTCTAACCGACATTTGACTTTTCATGGTGTGTTCTACTTGTAAAATTAACATAAAATTTCAAATTTTTTTAATTAACCCCACTCCTCGGGGTGTTCTGTACACCCAGCAACAAGAAAATTCCCCCGGGTTCAAAAAGAATGGCAAAACCACGTTTTTTTCTGTGCTGCACATTTTAGGCCATTGAACCTTAGGCCTGATGCAATCTCTTTTCTCGAACGATTGGAATGAAAATGACCTTCAAAAAGTTTATCTGTGGGGTGGAACTCCACGGAAGTTGAGCATATGTATACAGTCTCTCTGAATGTTTGGAAAATGATTAAATATTATTTTTCACTTTCTATATCATTACCCTTTTAAATTATAAAGTATAATTATTACTGGTATAAAACGTTTTACTGGTTAATGAAAAAAAAAAAAATTATTGTTTTAAAAGGAAAATTTTGTATGTTTAGTTTAAATTAATGTTTAGTCTCATTTGTATCAATAAATTTAATAATTTTATTTGTAAAATAAAAAAACCCATCTTGTACTTTATAAATGTGTCTCATTGACTTTTTTTTTATTTTCATAATTAAATCCCGTGTTAAAGTTTGGGGTGTTCTCACACCCGCAGTAACGACAAAAAACAGGCCAGTGACCGCGGGTTAAATATAATGTCAAGTTTGGATTCTTAAAAAATTTTTTTGAAATAGCTAAAATGATTGTTATATTAGGTTGGGGAAAAAGAAATCCATTTTTTTTTGCATGAAATTAAAACTTTTTTAAAATTTTTTTGGATTGCCCGTTTTGGGTCAAATATACACCGTTTTGTTGTATAATTTTTGCCTTTTAAAAGTAGTTTCATATTGCCTCTCTCATGGAAGTTTTGGGTTTATTGGCGAAAAGCTCAGTAATCGATTTTCACAATTTTCTCTTCATCCCAATTTCTTATCACTCTGGAAGCTTTGCAATGCGAAAAAGGTGAATCGTTTGGTCCCGGCCCCCGACTAAATGGCAATGCAAAAACTTTCCAATCAAGCTCCCAGAGTTTCTGGGGGCCCTACAGACGTTTTGTGACCTGGCGTTGCCCTGAGGGAAACCCAAAACTCCTCTTCTGTTGGCCAATTCGGCCTTTTTGTCATCACTGCTTCAAACGGTCAGTTGTTGACGGTAGATTTTGAATTTGTGTTTGGCCCTACGTAAGCCTCTTTAAATGATTCCTTTCCGCCCCGCCAAATCCGTCCCTTCCTGGATGTTAGCCCGGGTTTGACCACCGTTTGACTGCTTCACCCGGCTTTGACCCCGATCTTTTTCACACAATATTGTCGTATGTGCCCCATTTCTCACCCCCATTCGCTAAAGAAATGGGTCGATTTCTTTCCCATTTGACCGGGGTTTCCAGATAAAATTCATCATCATGTTTTCGGGGTTGGCAAAAACATCGAGCTTTTTTTTGAATCAATTTTCCAAATGGCAAAGGGGTGTTTTTTGGTCCATCTTTGCTCTTGGGCGTCTACGCTACAAACATGTCAGTCAACTTCGATTATTTCTGTGATTTTATTGATATTTTCGATGACGGGCGCGAGGAAATTTTCATAAAAAAATCCTGCGGAATCGACAAAACCAAAATTCCCGAAATTGCTGTTACGGTATCGGTATTATAAACACCATTCAAATTTCAGCCGCCTGGCTTGCTTTTCCCCTTTAAAAAAGAAAAACTGTAAAATGTATCGAATTCTCTCTTTGTAGACTTCTTTTTTAACCCCCCTTAAAACTCACAATTGAATGGCCCAAAAAAAAACAGCATAATAATTTTTAGTGAAAAATGTCCCCTTGACAAAGGAGCCTAAATTTGAAATTTTTTTGATCATCCACGAGATATCGACACTCCCCATCTACCGAAAAATAATGGATTTCTTTTTCCCCAACCAAATATTTATGGGGGAATGGGGGTTTCTCATTCTCGCTTAGAGATGTGGGAGGAAGGGAAGGAAGACTAGCCATATCCAAAAACAATTTATTTATTGATCACACAATTAGCAATACTAATTCAAGTAATTTTAAATAGATACGCCAATTTAACCAATATGTAGATAAATAACTAGGCACACGAAGTATGAGAAGACTTTAAATATTGACCCACTTATTTCAAGATCAAATCTATTTTCTGAACACTGTCTAACTCCAGTGACCACAATCGTCAGTTTAATTCTTTCACTTATCAAATATCTGAAATACACTATAAAGTTGAATAATACCTGATCATTAGCAATCTATCCTATCTCCACACTTTCTCCCTTTCTAGCTTGGAAACCTAGACTATATACAGCAGACCTAATTTGAATAATCAGGGTTTCTTCTTCAGAGGGGTTGGTTGTGAATAAAATACAAATGAAAGACCAACGATTTCCCAAGAGGACTTTATTAACGGAAGGACGCGGACAGAGCCGTCCCGTTTTATACGAGTACATTTAAATCAAAATCAATTTGTTTACCTTTGAGCTTTTTTTATAGACAAATATGTATTTATTAAAAGAAAGTTTCTACAAAAACGTTGGCTGGGAAGCGCATGTTTGTTGGCTGAAAACCTGCGATTTCCTTTAACATGTGACTATGATGTCACATAAATTTAGCCTATTGAACAATGAATGAATCATGTACCAAAAAAAATAATACATGAATACTAAGATAAAACATTTTCATCTGTATTGAATTTAAACTAAAGTGAAAAGAAAATATACAAAAATAAAGAAATTTTGTCAGAGTAAATAAATAAAAGAAATTAGATAAAGTAAAAAAAAAAAAAGCAATAAAACTTCTTAAACGGATTTAGTTTGGTTTAATAGGTAAGTTATCTAAGTAACCTGCAAGGAAAATTATTCTGTCGCCAATTAAAAAGAATTTCTGATTTAACAGTTACTAACAATACAATTTCAAAAATATTAAACAATTCTATCTCGAGATAAATAATTATTAGTTAAATAACCCAGTTAAAAATCAAGCAATGGTGAGCAATACTTTTTACAACATAATCATCTAATTTTATATTCAATCAAACCGTCAAAAAAAATTATTTCAAACAATTTTCCCTCGGTCTTTAATACGAAACCCTTTGTAAGTTAACTATAAAATATTTACTACTTATATAAATCTTAGAATCCAGTACTTATATATATTTTAACCAATTTGGTTTTACAATTCACGATATACATAGTTAACTGATGAAACAACACATTCCACGCTTTAATGGTAACATACATGAAACATAACATAGACTAAATCATTTTATCGATTTTCCCGCCAAAATCCGTGAAGAACAGGACATTCTCTAGTGTGAGTCATAGCTGAAACATGCAGCAAAATATTTGCCAATTCATATATTTCCCGATTAAGAGTTTAATTTCTCTCAATTTTAATAAAGAATAAAAAAATTATTTTCAAAATAAAATTCTTCTTGAAATATTTAAACATAGCGTGTGAGCAAATACTATAAGTATGTTACGAATAATTTCACTTCTACGGATCGTTCTAGGACACAATCGATTGCAGTATCGATGTTATCGCCAAAAGATACGAATAGTAGTTTAGAGAACGTGAATCAGATATGAGTCACTATTCCGATGGAAATACATTTTACATCCGCATTTTTCAAATAAATTTATTTTTATATCAATTTATGTCTATTTTTCAATAAATCTAGAAAAAGAATTTTTCCTGAAGTGAATCCAAAATTTATGTTTAGAAAGAACTTTTTAAATTACTTTGAGAAAAAAAGTTTTTTCGAAAAATATAAATAAGTTGCATGAATAGTATTTGATAATTTTTTTATTGGTCCACAAAAAAAAATTTTTTCATAATTTACATATATAACTATTATTAAGGTTAACCGTCCTCCTTTAGGGAGGACAGTCCTCCTTTTATAGGTTCTGTCCTTCCTCGAAAAGTGTCCTCCTTTTTGTCCTCCTTTTCAATATTTTAAAACTGATCTGTCAATCTCTATTTTCAGAGATGAACCAAACATGTTTTCAGTATGTCGATGAATGGTCTGAAACAAAAATCACAGGAAATAACAATTTTCAAAGGTATTTTTTGACTTTGTCACATGTAAATTGGGCAGATATAGAAAATTACATTGAGTTTTTACCGAAAGAAATCCCCGATATTTAAAAACAATGACTGGTCTATTTGAAATAGAAAAGGGGGTGAATGTATCTTCAAATTCTAATAAATTAGAACAGTTGGAAAATCAACATGCTGCGAAATTGGTAAAAAAATGGGTGAAATACAAACCATTTTTAAAAAAGTACACATTCCATATGAAAAATTAATTTTTCTTGTTGTTTTCGTTGTGTTGCCTTGTAACTAATGCAGTAGTTTAAAGAGTTTTTTTAGTTGGTAATGATTTTTTTGAAGTGACTATGGGAAAACAAAAATTTAATGTAATAATTTAGCTACAGTGCTTCCCCTAAAAATTTAGTAAGATGGATATTTTTTTCCCGAAACCCCTTAAACAAAAAGAAATGTTGACAAAAAAAAAAAAAAAAAAATAAATAAATTATTCAATGGAAAAATACTCGTTTGAGATAATAATTAAAAGGAATGTAAGTGTAATTAGCGTATTTTTACTTAAATCAATAAAACGTTTTATATATTTAAGTTGTAATTTTTTCTTAAATTTTTTGTCCTCCTTTTCATTGAAAAAAAAATGGTCACCTTACCATTATTTAAATAAAATTTCAAATCATAACCACGGTCCGATTCATTGAAACCTTGCAAGTGTTTACCTTTATTTAAATGAATAAGTTTTTCCTGAATAAAATAAATATTTATTTACCCAGCAAACAAATAAGCAATTGAAAAGTATATGTTTGTAAATCTACTGAAACTCAATATTATTTTCTCATAATATTTATGAAATAAAATACGTTGTACATAATCGTTTTGAATTAGTTATCGAAGTAAACGCAACATACATTTTGTTTCCCGCCAAAAGGCTTGGCGTATTCTAGAGAATATATTTTAGTAATTAATCACAATTAAATACGCAATTTTTTTATTTGTTTATAGCAAATGAATAGAATTTCTTTGTTTTCAACTTACATTCTGAAATTCATTCTATAAATTGAGTTGTCAAATTAATTTTATTTCAATATTTCCTTTTTTTAAGCGAACGAGAAAACCATTTACAGGATAATTACGAAAATGATCAAGTATTTGGAATTATTTGTAAACTGTACAACTTCCTTAAACATTTATTTGCAATGAATTTTAAAAACAAATATAACATATAAACTAATCCGAATAATTTTTTAAGTATCTAGTTCAATTTAGGAAACATATTTTTAACGCAAAACTAAAAAAACATGTGGATTTTTTAATAAACAGGAAATGTAGGAATTTTTCCTCTCAATAAATAAATTAGCCATTCTCAACTAATTACTTGGACATTGTACTCATTTTTTTGACTTATTTAATTAAATTTTTAATCACTTCACTTTAATTATTTTTTTAAAAAGTTCTGTTATCGTTCAATTGATTTTATTTTCTTCTTTTTCCTTTTATTTTTGACCAAAGCTGTATATTTTATTATATTTCCCTTCATATAAATCATTCCGCTTAGTCATTTGATATTTTGCTCTAATTTGAGTAATTTTAGATCAAAATATTGAAAATTCTTTCTTGTGTATTTCATGTCTGAACAACAAATATGGCTAATTTTGTATAATTTTTTTACACTCTTGTGATATGGTCGATCTTTGTCGATCATATCTTTGTGGGTCTTCAGCGTGAATTAGAGGTGTGGGGTTCTCGAAATGAATAGACATTTTAGAATTCTTAATATGACTTTATTAAGAGTTTAACTTAAATTTCTTATATATTGAACAAACTTATATTAAGTGAGAATAAACCAAAACACGTAGCCGTAACTAAATCGGATCCCAATTTGGGACCCTTATCTAAATAATTATATTATCCCCCTACTCTCTACCCTAATAATATTACAATACTGACAAATAATCTGCCTCCCTTAAATTTCCCAACGGTTCAATCCCCAGATGGGCTATTCCGCGTGCAATAGTATGCACCTTGTAGTAAGGGCTGATATCCGTTTTCCCTTGGTAGGCCGTCAAATTACACTTTTACCTTTTTTTAACAGAACTTTTTTAAATTGTACCCCGCTTACTAAAACTTCTGTCCTTTTAAAGACTATCTTATTTGCATCTATATTTTCATTTCCTTTTTGGGTTTTGGGGTTTGGGAAAAGTTTCCCATTAATTTTGGGGCCGTAAAAGAAAAGGGGATGTTCGGAAAGGACGCGTGAGCCGTCACACTCTTTTTCTAAAACAAAAAACAATCTACACATTCTGTTTTTTGTAATCCCTTCCATTTGTTTGAAATTTTTTTAATTAAATTTCTAAAAATTCAATAAGATTAAAACCTTTACTTTTCACGAGTGGAAAACACGTATATCCTAAGAACATTTTTACTAAGCAAATAATCCCATAAAAAATTTAAAAATTAAATATTTTTCAAACAAATAAGTAAAATTTGTTTGTTTTTAATATCTTTTAAGGGGGAAAAAAACACCAGAAAATAATTTAGTTGAATTTATTTACATTTAAATTTTTTAAGAACCAAAAACAAAAACTATTACAATTTGTTAATAATTAAACCATCATTTTAACGCAGTTATGAAGCATCTCAGAGCGTAGCCATATTTTAAAGACAACAGCCTTATAAAAAAAACGAATTTGTGGGAGTCTGATTTATTTTAAGACACAAATATGCATATAAGTAACTGTGTTCGCATCTGTAATTTCGAAAAAGCGTAGAAATGGATGTTTTTTTTTTATATTTATTGTTAATTAAATTAGAATATGTATATATAATTTTTCTTAAATATAATTAGAAAATATAGAATTAATATAATTCTATATTTTGTAATAATATATAATTAATATAATTAAATATTTTGTAATAACATATAATTAATATAATTACATATTTTCAAAATTTTCTCTTTTCAAGAAAAATTCTTCTATAATAACAATATTTTGGCTATATATAGCTAAGATTTTTTGAAGTGTATAATTTAGAAGGTGATTTATTCGTATTTTTTAATATACCTGAGAGTTGAGAATTTTTAACAAAAAACACCAGTATTTATTTCAATCGATCGTAACTCTAGAAAAAAAAAAATTAAGCTTTTCAAAAATCCTATTTCAGCTCCTGTATAAGAGTCCTAGAAATTGGTAAATTATTATTATTATTATTATAAAAGAATTTTTTTTTCATAAAAAGGAGAATGTTTTGAAAATGTGTCATTATTTCTTCATTTTTTTGCCAAAAAATTGCATTTAAGTAATTTTTTTTTTACTGTAATAAAGCAATTTTTTACGTATATTATAATCAAGTGACTCTAAATATTTATACACTTTGAAAAATCACGATTCTGAACGTGCAGTCAGTCACTTCAATGTAATTTAAACTAGCTAGCAAAAAATAAACGCATTTTTATACAAAACAAGAGTAATATAAAAAAATTAAGTCAATTCCTACTTAAGTCAACAAAGAAAAATTTTATTTTAGTTACTTTTTATTAAATAGTTACAATTAATAGAAATATGTATATACGTAAGACAGAAAAAATTAGGGCCTTAGAATTAGGATTAGAAATCCAACGCGCTACATGGACACAACGAACGATTTTCCTTTCTATATATGCTGTTGAATTATTATTTTTGTTTGTTACTATTTATTCATTTTTTAATTTAATTAATGAAGTAATATTTGAAAAAATTGTATTGACATCAAGTGTCATCCACTACAAGTTGAAAAAAATGTATTTGAACTTGAATGGATGAATAGAAAATATTTTATTAACGATTGAAAATTCAAACATATATATATATATATATATATATATATCAGTAGCGCACACAGGAATTTTTCAAGGGGGGGGGGGTTTGAAAGTTCATCATTCTTGTACCATGCTATTTTTGATTTTGTCGATTTTCAGGAACAAAACACAGTAAAAAACTAATTATAGCATAAATAATTAGCATTAATTAATAAAATTAATCGTTAATAACAAATATTTAATTAAATTCTACGTATTATATACTTAGAATTGTAACATATCGGAAAAAAATCAAGGGCTTTGGGGGGGGGCCGGACCCCCAGGACGACCCCTTGTGTGCGCCACTGATATATATATGAGAGAGAGGACTAACAGTAGGAATTGAAAAATACATCTGAATTTCTGTCAGATAAAAATAAATACGTTACACGCACTATTCAACACACTACTCTCACACTCCATTCCAAAAACGAGATTAGATGCCCTACAACTTAATAAGCCAATCAACCAAGCTGACAAGCGGTCATTCTATCGATTTTTCCAATCCAAAACACAGAAGGCGATGCTCTGAAGAACATTCTTTCGAATATGAATCATATCACATGCGTACCCCTCTCAGAGATGACACACGTCTTTGGAATTCTAACTTTTGACAGAACAACTACGTAAAATGACCAGTTGATGATACACTTCTGGGTTACAAAGGGGGAGGGGTTAAAACCACCGGTATGTAACCCTGTTTCAACTCATAACTCACGCAATGAGATAACTGGTTCGTTCTCACTGATTGACTTCTGGGGAAAGGATTGTGTATATTTTTCCCCAAAAGAGAGATTAAATATTCAGAAATAATAGGGGTTTTTTTTTTCTAATGATCCCATTGAGAATGAAAATGAATCATAAATTTTGAGGAAAAATATTCCAAATTTTTGTGTTAGATGTCACTGAATTCTTTGGCCTGTGTTTTAGTTATTCATAAGCGAGCTGCATTTTTTATGAATTCATTTCAGTTTATTCATTAGTAAAAAAAAAACGTATTTAATTGTTGCATTTGATGTCGATAAAATTGCTTTATTTATTTATGTTTTGCTAGTAATTAATGCAGTTTATTTATAGAATTAACTTCAAAGAGAATAAAATTAGTCAAAAGGTGTTTAATGGAATTTAATTTCCGAGTGTAAAAGTCACTAAGGTTGTGCATTTGAGTTGCGGCATTATTTATAAGAAGCATCAGAGACTTTGCTAAATGATTCAGGTATTTTTTCTATCGTAGCTCTCGGATTGTTACACATACTTTATTTATCATTTTATTATTTTCAGCTATTTTTCATTTTAAAGTCATTTTTTTAAACATTTAATAAACTACCGTATTTATTCGAATCGTAAGCCGTAATTTTTCCGTTGTTAATGCTACAGAAAATCGGGCGCGGCTTAAAATCGAAGGCGGAAAAAATTCCTTGAATAGGGAAAAAGTGAACGTAATATTTGACGGTTAGAGCAATTACAGGGTTCATGTATGTATTTATAAGTTTACAAAATTGGTAAAGTAAATAAACTGTTCATGTCTTATTAGTTCTCATTTATTTATCTTTTTAAATTTCGTAAATATCAATATATCGATAGTCCATTTCCCCCTTTCATATATTCTTTCAAAAAAAAAAACTGTTGTGAATTTGGAGAATTTGGCTTAGATTCGAATAAATACGGTAATTTATATATTATATATAGTATACGTAAAAGAAATTTAGACAGTAGCGCACACAGGAATTTTTCAAGGGGGGGGGCGGGGTCGAAAGTTCACCATTCTTGTATCATGCTCCTTTTGATTTTGTCGATTTTCAGGAACAAAACACAGTAAAAAACTAATTATAGAATAAATAATTAGCATTAATTAATAAAATTAATCGTTAATAACAAATATTTAATTAAATTTTACGTACTATATACTTAGAATTATAATCAGTCGGAGAAAAAAATCGAGGGCTTTGGGGGGAGGGGGTCCTGACTCCCAGGACCCTCCCCTTGTGTGCGCCACTGAATTTAGATAATATATAAAAAACAAATAAGTAATAAGAACAATATATACCGTGAAATCTGGCGTATTACGCGCACTTTTAACACAAAAATTAAGATCCAAATTTATGGGTGCGCATTATACACCTGGTATAAAAATTACAGCTTTTAAAAAAAAGAAACAAAGATGGGCTTAGGAAGAAATTAGATTTCTACACATAGCGGAATACTCTTTCTTTAAAAGAAATGACATTCTTTATGAACTTTAAGGGTTGTAGTTCTAAAAGTATGCTGTTTTTTTTTTCTCGATCTTGGGATAATACCTCAAATCTCAAAGAACTTCTAAATGACTTCAAAACATAAGTGCATTACGCACGTACATTTCAGGTTTATTCGTAGAAAAAGGGAAGCGCGTTATACGGCAAATATACCTAAAAACTAAAAATTGCCACTTGAAAGTATAGGTGAGCGTTATACGCCGGATTTTGCGGTATATATTTGGAATTGTGAGGGTTTTTTTTTTAAAAGGAATTTTCAAGATTTTGAAATTAAAAATATATTCGGGAATTTTTGCATTTTTAAAACTTTACTTTTAAAGATATAGTGTAATATCTCAGGAGAGAATAGACAGTTAAATCACAGAGATTAAATGGGGAAATCTCAATGATCTAATTATTATTAGGATCGTTGATAAGTAGATCGCTAATTGGCAAATTTGTGAGTGCGTGCGCCTTTGACGCTATTTTCAGATAATACTAAAGTTCTGTCGGTTGATTTTTCAAATTTCTTTAGGTCAATTTTTAAGTCAAGATTTAATACATTTTAATTCTTAACTTCCCAAGCACCGAATTCATTATTTTCGATGATAAATATAATTTATTTGTAATTATATGTAATGATTTTGATTTAATATGTATAATAGATATCATATTAGAGATAACAGAAAAGTTGTCGATACATGATTATATATACACACTAAATGGCAATTTTGAATTAAGAGTAGTAGTCTTCAAACTGTGATTGACGTAACTCTGGGATTCCAAGAAACATACCCAGGGGTTGCAAGAGTCAAAATAAAAATTCAAAAAGAATGTTTATGTAAAATAGAGTCACGTTTTCAATGGAGTTTGTATGACCACAAGTATCTGAAAATAATAATTTTTAAGGTATCCGACTACGTTCGGAACCATGATTTTGCAAAAGCGAATAAATGGGTAATATTTATGATATTTAGTGTCACTTTGATTAGAAAATGTATATAAAATTGTTTTAAGAATAGTATTACAATAAAAAAATATTAAAGTACAATACTTTGACAAAAATGAACATGAATGATCCATTTTCAAAATATTCTCCTTTTGTGAAAAATGCTTCTATTATATATTGATATTTTTAAATAGCTCAGACCTCTGCAGAGGCTCAACTAATTTTTTCAAAATATATTTTTTAAAGGGGGGTTTATCCATGCTTTACGACAACAGGGGGAGAAATTTTAAAGAAAAACCCCATAATCCTCTCAATGGGTTGTAACTCTGAAAATAATGTGAATTTTTTCAAAAATCATAGTTGAACATCTGTACAGAGATCTAATATACAAGCAAAATATTATTAAATAACATTTTCCAAAAAGGAAAAGGCCGGGAAAAAAAGTTAACCCAAGTTAATTTTTGCCGAAATATTTATTTAAATCTTTTTTTTTGTCATAACCTTCAATTTTATTTACTCTAATCTAAGTGACACTAAATATCATAAAATTTCCCCCTTTATGCGCCAAATCACGGTTCCAAAATATCATCCCTCTATTTTTTTTTTAATAAGTAAAGCTTGAATAAAGGGAAAAGTTATACAGTCGACTCTCGATAATTCGAAGCTGGAGGGATCAATGAAAAACTTGCAATTATGAAGAGGGTAAGAAAAAATTTCCAAAATACACGAAGTGAAATTTTTTTTCTAACTCATTTAAATTTCAAACTATGGAATACAACAACAATTGTACATGTGTGTAAAACTACTTTAAAGTATTTTTGAAAAGTACATATTATACAGAATAAATACTATACAGAAGTTAAAAGTCCTGTATTTTTTATTACAAGAATGCATTTATGTAGTAATTCTCGAACAGGACTCTTTCAGGCCCACCAAATCTCTTTTATTCCTCATTGGAAATAAAATACCATCACCATCGGTTCTTGAAGGTAGGGTTCTGTTGAGCCCATGCCCTATTTGATGCCACATGATATAAGTTACACACATGAGTCATAAATCGTCGTGCCAGTCCGACGCAAAAAACACAATCCTACGCATCTCTTTTTCACAACAACGGACAATCCTTTCTGCACACAAGTATAGCAAGACCATGTGTTTAACGAAAGATATGGACGGCTGACAACAAGTGCAACCAGAACTGTCCACTTGAAGAAGGAAAGCAACTATAAAGTGGATTTTCGCCTGAAGAACCAGGAAACGCGAAGAAGTAGCAGACAGATGGTCATCAAAGAGGCTGCTTTACAGGGGAGACACGCTGAGACAATACAACACAAAACATGAAGGCTCCAACCTGTTTGCTACAGGCCTCAAGATAGTAAGTGTTCAAATTGTCGAGAGTTTTATAAGATAACTTCGAATCATCGCGGGTTGTAGTCTGCCCAGCCACAGATTTTACTTCGAAATATTGAGTGCACCAAAACGTATTGTTTTTAGTACAAAATATCAAGAGTTTTTCTAGGCGAATTAGCGAGAGGTTCGTATTATCGAATGTGTTTGAATTAGTTGGATTAACTGTAAAGCTGTTTTCACCGCAACGTACTTCTTTCGACTGGAAAGCAAACAAATATTAAAAAGAACCGTAACAAATATATACAGTAATCCTTCTCCCCTTAAGCTTATCTTTTATGACAGGCTAAAACTGCCAGAGGATACAACAATGTAATATGTACAAATATAAATTTGAGGATTGCCCAATGTGTTTTATTATGCGACTGCATCAACCAACTGCAGATAAGTAACGTAATTGTTGGGCGATAAACAACTTGTGAGGGAGTGTTTATCAACCTCGCTGTATGAAGGCTATTGGCAATGGGCCTCGTAATTTTGAACCACGGTTCTGTGATGAGGACGACACATAAGCTGGCACTTCCTTCTACACCACGGCAACGGGAGGACTTACAGCTACGACAAATTTAATGCATCAGCCCATCTATCTTCAGTGGCAAAGGGTTCAAACTCCTGACACACCGATCCGTGATCATAACCACTAGATTACCGCATCCACAAACAACATGTATTATTGTTACTAATGCCACCTGACCAGCAAAGGCCAGATCGAGGCCAACGAAATTTATTATGGTAAAGGGCTAAGTGACATTTGTCGTTAGCCGTAGCTTTGAGCACAACACAGGTGACAGTACGATTTGGTTCATTTCCACCCCAATTCTGAGGGATGAAACCTGGGAGTGGACAGGGGCCTTCCACGTCTCTTCCCCTTCCACCAACCTCACGAGAGGACTTGCGGCTCGACAGCTATTTATAGTACCCCCATGCCACGAAGACACTATACATTTACAAATATTCATGCTTTCTCCAGGACTCGAACCCAGGCCCTGCGGCACCGCAGTCAGCGTCGCTAACCACTATACCGGATGGGAGACACAAACAACATGTAAGGCCTATAAGTAATGTCATTTACCTGATTGAAAAGTTTTTCGACTATTTATTTTAATATTGTGGCTGTGAGTGGTTAGTGCATCGCACTTACACCCCACAGGTCCGGGGTTCAAACCCCGGGCTAAGCAAGGTTGACTAAGCCTTTCATCCCTTCAGTGGGTTGATAAATGAGTACCTAGCTTTCTTCGGAACTTAACACTGATGGTTTTCACGTCAGACTGACCACCTGACCGGAGCATCTGCTTATGCACCTCAGGGCCCAAGGTTACGTATACTGAGTTGGGCACAGTAGGCCTTGGCCCTCATAGGCTGTCACGTCACTGGGTTAAGTTATTTATACATATGCTCTTTTCATCTTTAAAGTACATTCTGGATTAAAGTAGAACAGATATTATAGTAGAGTACAAAAAATGTGTGTGAAAAGCGAGATGAGAAAATTATCACAAAGCTGTTAAATTAAGAATTCTCAATCGATGGAGATTAAGTAACTAATATGGACAAAAATATATACTTAAAAATCCGGCGTATAACGCGCTCTTTGAACACACACAAAAAATAAGATCGAGAATAACGGGTGTGTGTTATACGCTAGGTACAAAAATGATAGCCTTAAAAATAAAAAAAAGAGATGAGCCTAAAAAAAATCAGACTTCTACATGGATCGAAATACTGTTTATTTTAAAGAAATGACATACTTTATGAACTTAAAGAAAAGTAATTCTAGAATAGGGGTGCAACCCAAATGACCTTGCGGGCCACTTTGGAAAAACATTATGATCCCGCGGGCCACATATAAAAATATTTATCTTTACATTAGATTGGGTCCCATTACAAACATTTTTGGATGATGATGCTGATGAGTTTGGTGTTTTATGGCGCAAGAGCCAGTTTTGGCTATACTGCGCTAAACATTCATAGGTCTGTGGTCTGGACGGGAAAAGAAGAAAAGGAGAAATTGGATGACAAGGGGGGAGGATCGAAAGAAAAGGATCACTGGGTACCCGGGGTCGTGACATCCGTGTTTACCAAGATAGTAAACCCCTTGGAAAAAGGGAAAAAGATCACAAAGGGACCTCGGGATTGTGACACCCGTACCCACCTAAAGAAGGTGAGCCCCCTGAGGGGACAAACATTTTTGGAGTAAAAATTTAAAACAGAACAAACTATTACTACAGTTTTCATTATTTTTCATACATGCAAACATAGATAATATATAAGAATTATAATGCAATAATCAAATAATGTTTAATTTATTTAAACAATGAAATATTTGTTTCTCTCATTTCATTCCTTAGTTTTTGCAAGTCGATCTGAATGCGTGTGTTTGCTCATCGTAATTGATATTGCAGGTTTTCGTCCGATAAGTTTGAACGCGATTTATGTTTGATAAATTTCGTTTTCGAAAAGAACGATTGCCTAGTGTAAGTTGAAAAAAAAATTACAAGAATCAGCTGCGGGGTATCTCTACAGTACAATACTCTGTCCCTTCTAAGTATCAATAAAAACAGAAGTAACGTAAATTGATGGATTATTGGAGAACCTGTTTCCCGCAGGGAAGCTCAATTTGCTTTCTATAGAGAACTGGGTAGTTGCATGAGTTCAGCTTTTATCTTAGCCCTTTGCTGCATTTAATATATTAAAAATTTAAAATTATAAGTCCAAAGGATTAAAGAAGCAACGTGATAAAATAGAAACAAATTATGGGAGTTTTTTTATTTGAAACAAAATACTACACTAGAAACAAAAATAATGCTCAAAGCAATCGCGTTTTGTAAAGTTGTAGAGAATCTTGCAGGCCACGGGTTGTGTGTGTGTGTGTGGTCACCCCTGTTCTAGAAGTATACTATTTTTTCTAAAAATTGGGATAATACCTCCAGTAAATGACTTCTAAACACAAGAGCATTGCATATGTACGTTTCAGATTTCTTCGTAAAAAAGGGGGTGCGCGCGTTATACGGCGAATATACCGATTCTTTAAAGTAATTTCTTTTTATTTTCAATATTTTATTAAAATGGGCAATTGCAGTCATCTATCGTTGCGCCCTCTAGCCCCCGCTATGTGAAGCTAGCTGTTGCTAACAAAGGTCTAAGAACTGTTGAAAAAAAACTGAACTAAGATGTAACGAAGCGAGCAAACGGAATGCATTATGTAGCGGTTTTTGTTAAAAATAGTTTTTAGTTTAGAATTTATATTGTAAATAAAGGTTAATTGTCTACCAAAAGAAACATCTTTGCTATCAAGTCAAGGCCACTCTCTCTCTCTCTCTCTCTCTCATTTAATTTAAAAACGATCACATGGATCAACTAATAAGAAAACCACATCTATATTCCAGGAAGGAGATTAGAGTCCAACAGTACTATGCGTTCCAAACATCATCAACAACGATAAAAATAATATACCTGAAAATTAAAAAAGTGCAGCTTTAAAGTATAGGTTCGCGTAATATACGCTGGATTTTACAGTAAATTGTTTTCAATCACGCGATAGTTTTTAATGATGATATTTCTGTTGTCATGGAAACGTAGTAGAAAGGATTGAATAAAGTGATTTTTAAAAAACATTACAGCGTTGATTTTTGATAAATTTCACATATAAATACATTTACAAATAAATAGTTTGAATACGTGATATAAAATTTCACATAAAATATAGCCTCTCGAAAGGTCATTAGTAATACATTTTTATCCTTCTTAATTCTAAATCAGGGGTGTCCAACCCAAATAACCTAGCGGGCCACTTCCAAAAAACATTATAATCTCGTGGGCCGCACATAAAAATATGTACATTTATATCAGATTTGGAAACAAAAAAAAACATTTATTGGGTGAAAATATAAAACAAAATGAAATTATTATTATTTTCATTATTTTCATGTATACAGACATAGTAATATACTAATGTTTATATAATATAATAATGCAATGATCAAATAATGTTTAAAATATTACAGTTGCCATTTTCTTGAAAATAACAGAGTTCCTTTTAAATTGATTTTTCGTTACTCATTTTTAAAATTTGATTGTGCTGCTATTCTCAAACGATTTAGTATACATTGACCTTTATCTTAACCGTCCTGAATATATTTTTTTAAAATTTAAAAAAAAATCTCTGACTTCTTGCTTTTTTGGGGACTCCAAACAGAAAAGGGGGAGGGAAATGAAATCGCCACACAGAGAATCATGTACCATCCATAATAAAGGGTATGCATAATGCCATTCGGAATTTATTAAAAAAGTTATTTATTATAGTAAAATCAAATGTAACTGTTTGATAAAATATAAATCTATTTTAATCAAGGACGTTTTTGTTATCAAAAAGGACTTATTTTAAAAAAGAACGGTAACGGCAAAAACATTGTAGATTTATATATATGTATAAATTTCCCCTCAAATAAATTTCAAAATGAAAAAAACTTTAAAACCTGATATTTAAAATTTTTTAAAAACGAGTCGGTGGGCCGCGTGTTGGACAGCCCTGTACTAAATTATTAGAAAAAGTATTTCAGCAGGATCTATTAAGTACTGTACCCATAATTTTTTTGTTGTATTTTTATTCTCTTAATTCCTTTTTAAATCCAAATTCTAAAAATTTTATGAAGCTGTAGAAATTTGTATTATCTCTGCAACAACTGATTTGTCTTAAACAGGCTATAAATCCAGTATTCCCATTGTGTCAGAAAAGAGAAAAAATCGGGTGCTACTAGTAGTTCAATTACTCTTAAAACAACCCCAGACATCTTGCAACCCAGACAGTCATTAAGATAACAATGTACAAAAGGTAAAATTACTGTATAATAATCCCAATTAACCATTAAACTCCTCTTTCTTTCTTTCTTATGAAAAAAAACCCCACTCTCCTACACACCCAGAGATTTTTCTAATTAATTCTAATGCATTTTTCCAGTTCTCCCACCGACGAAACGAAGCGAAGTGGAAATTCTGACACGCAGGGGGGTGGAGAACAATCAAAGTTGAACCGGATTAAAAATCTTCGAATTAGGCATCGTCGTTCGCTTCAATTCCTGTTGACACTCCTCAGCTCAATTCACGGTCTTGTGCCGACGAGGGTACGATCAGCGAACAGTGATATTAATTGCTGTTGTTCGTGGATTTTCGCGATAAATTGGGGGTCAGGTAGTAAGTTATTTTCTGTTAATTTTAGATTGGAGCTTTTACTCGACGTGTAATTTCTTCTTTTCCAATGGGGCTGTATTTTAGCAACTCAGCCTTTTCAGACACGGTAATTACCCAAATGTGAAAGCCATTTCATGGTGGCACCATCTAGTGGCGGCCTCGTTACTAAATTTGGATGCTTGAATTAGTTTTTAATTCAAGCTCTCGCCGAATGCTAAATATTGGCGTGATTTAATTTTGGAAAAAAGTACAAGAGCCAAATTGATACTCATGGGATCTTTTACATGCCTCATAATCATATGACATTCGTGCTTCGATTTTCGCATCCAGAAAACTATCGCCTCCAGCCGGGGTCGAACTCACAACCATAGGCTTACGAAGCAGCACGCTACTTCTACGACGGGTAGTAGAAAGGATCCCAACAAAAAGGGTCTAGAAAGGATACAGTAGTATCATTAACTACAGAGGTACCAGACATCCCAACAACATACAACAAATTTTGCCCACACACCACCTTTACAGAGGAGCCTTAAAAAATAGGCATTTAGATCCTATGATCATGAAATAAACCTTACTATAGAGGAGAGAAGGGTATTATTAAGGTGACCATTTTTTTTACGATGAAAAGGAGGACGAAAAATTTAAAAAAAATTACAACACAAATATATGAAACGTTTTATCAATTCAAACAAAAATACGCTAATTACGCTTACATTCTTTTTAATTATTATCTGGAACGAGTATTTTTTTCCATTGAATGAATTTTTTTGTCAATATATTTTTTAATATATCGGAAAATTCGGGCAAAAAATATCCTTCATGCTGAATTTTACGGTAAGTACTTTAGCTATAATATTAACATTCAATTTTTATTTCACACTAGTCACTTCACAAGAATCATTACCAACTGAAAAAAACTCTTTCAACTGCTGCCTTAGTTCCAGGGCGGCACAACGTAAATTCAACAAGAATAATTAATTTTCATTCGGAATGTGTTCATTTTTGAAATGGTTTAAGTCATTTCACCCATCTTTTACCAATTTCTCAGCAAGTTGATTTTCCAATTGTTCTAATTTATTAGAATTTAAATATGCAATCAGTCTTATAATTTATTCAAACAGACAATTGCTATCGATTTTAATATCAGCATTTCTTTCGATAAAAACTCAAAGTAACTTTGTATATCTGCCCAATTTACTTGTGACCAAGTAAAAAAAAACCCATTGAAAACTGTTATTTTCTGTGATATTTGTTTCAGACCATTCTTCGACATTTTGGAAACATGTTTGGTTAATCTCTGAAAATAGAGATTAACAGATTAGTTATAAAACTTTGAAAAGGAGGACACTTTTCGAGGAAGGACAGAACCTATAAAGGAGGACTGTCCTCCCTAAAAGAGGACCTTAGTATTATGGAATAGTCGGGAGAAGTATGAAAAATACCGAATTTTGGGTGGCTTGTCTGCAACTGCTATAACGCGAGGGAAAACCATGCACTACTCTAAACACATTCTTATGATCACCTGCAGTGATGGTTGATCGCTTGTTGTTGTATTACTTGCTAGAGAACAAAGTGGGTCTAATGATTTTCAAAATTTTGTGCAGGTAAGTTTGTTACAACCCGAATATTGCAGATGTATGAGGATTCGGGGAAGAAGCAGGCATTGTTTTAACCCTTTATCTACCGACGGTACTTATATAAGTACCACTCATTTTAAAATTACATAGAATAACCATTTTTACGAATACTCTGACGATACTCAACAGGAATAGTCTTTAAAATCCACTCTTCCAAGATATTTGGCAGCACGGGTTCTATAATGAGTATTTTAGCAGGGAAGGCGAATAGTTTTAGAGAGAAATTGCAGTTTCAGTGCATTGCGAAGATTGTCATTTTTGTTCCGAAAGAATAGTTAATGTCAAAATATGTGTCTTATTTTTTTTGTATGTAAATGAAAACCTTAGAAAACGATTTGACTATTTATTTTAGGTGAACAGTGTATATAATTAATTTTACAGTTGATTATCTTTAATTAATTAACTAGCTCTAACGGGTTAAATTTCCCAAAGTTGAGTATTTTGTTTATGTATATTCCTTACTTTTCAATATAGTGATTAAAAAAAAATCTTGCATGAAAAAAACTGCAGTAAATCATAATGCGGTAGATAAAGGGTTAAAAATAATTATTTTTACTTTGGATCTAACACTTTATGAGCGATTTACAACATATTCAATAACTTTGGGAGCAATATTTAATCTGAAAATCTAACTCATAAGATTATTTTAAACGACTTATCACTTGATCCGCTTGTAGTTCACTTGACGTTTCCTTTTTGAGCTGCAACAACTTGGTACAAATAAATTCCTATATTCCTTCCGCTATTCTGAGTGGATGCCAAGTTCAAATACTACTTTCAATACGCACGTCTTCCTGTTCACATATCCCTTTTCACTATTAACTTTTCACTCCACTATTAACCTAATACACCCAATGCTAGGCTTTAAATAGCCTTTACATTAGCTTCAAATCAAGTCATCTCTACGGAAAACGGTTTTTAAACTCAAATCACAGTTAAAGAAAAGTTTCATCAATAGGATTTGTAGAAGACCCACGTATAGAAATACGTGGTGAATATCTATGAAATACCTAGTATTTCATAATACAGAAAGCTGGATTTCTTACAATAACATACTCCCTTATGATAGAGAAAAAAAAACAAAGAGAAAGAACCAGAAGCTTCAAAAAAAAAAAAAATCGAACATTTCAGAGACACTCTGTTAAGAAATTAAACTTAGACCGACCTCTTCTGAAATCTGATGTATCTGTTATATTTCCTGATTCTTTAATTCCATTGGTCAGTTAGACGCTTATATCCATTATATTTTTAAGTTATTCCAATAATTTAGTCGATCTTTTAGAAATTTTGGTTTATTTCCTTAGATGACACAGAAGACATGCGCACAGCACAATGAACTTCACATAACTGATTCTACTAGCTAAAAAAGTATCTCTCAGATGGCTTGCAGCGCCATCTATTCATTTTGTATTTAATTTACAACAGTATCATCTGTGATGGACTTCATGCCACAACTAAAGAACCAGAAAGCAAAGATGCTGGCTGAATGCATCTTATGTTATGAAAAATTCTCCGAAGATTAACGCGGGGAAACTTGGATTCAGTGCTTCAAGCTGTTTTCTGTGGCTCACCCTTACCGGAGCAGAAAAAAGATTATATTTGTGACTTTTGTAAATAGATCCTGAAACAAAAATGACTTGCACAAAACCTCTGAATAATGGTTTTATAGTTAAAAATAATGTAGTTAAAAATAACTACTTTTTATGAAGTCTAATTAGATTTCCAATGGTTTCAGCAACCTATTCTATATTAACCGACTATTTCATAATAACCACCATTTGCAACTTTTTAAAATAATTTTTTTATAACAACAAAACAAATTAGGTTTTTCTGGACAAGTGATAATTCATTACAACTAGTTATGGTATATACTTTTGATGATTTTGGAGATTTTTATCAAAAACCAGTAAAGCTATCATAAGAAATGCAAATGGTATTCCATAATAGTTTCCTCTTTTCTACCATTTTTGTCTCTTTTGTTTCGAAGATATTCATATAGGGATACTTTGCATACTCATAGATAGCTACAATTACCTTTTCCTTTAGTCCTAGGTATGACATACTGGCTGGAATGCGACCGGACGCGCCTATCGGAAAATCAGGAATGCAACCCTTTTCTAGACCATTTCCTGAATCAAATACCTTGAATGTCATAAATTCCAAAGATATAAGACCTTTTACCCCTTGAGAAGTCTCTTCTTTTCAACCCTAGCAATTAAGCACCTCTAGTAAGCCCTAGGGTAGGGGATTGGCAAACTTTCGAGAAAAAAGAACCAAGCTGTAAGTGAAACAAGATAATTAAGGTAACAAAACGCCATTTATATTCCTAAACTTATGCCCCACCCTTGTCAACAGTAGCGGTCAAGATTACGAGTTTAATTAAAATTTAAACTTAGAATAATGTTTTTTATAAAAATTTTTTTGCTTATATAGCTGGGGGACCTTTTACAGAGGTCAACATTTTTTAAAAAATTCACATTGTTTTCAAGTTATACCAATTGCAATTATTGGTTTTTTTTTTCTTAAAATTCCCCCTCTGTTGTCGAAAAAATATGGATAAACCATTCAAAGATATATTTCAAAAATTTAGTTGAGCCTCTGTACAGAGGTCAGAGCTATTACAGGAAAAAATATTATTATAATAGAAGCTTTTTTCAAAAAAAGGAAAACATTTTGAACGAAGATTTTTTGAGCTCATTTTTCCCAAAATATTGTATTTAAATAATTTTTTTTTGTCTGTCCTTAAAACAATTTTATAAAGTATTCAATCTAAGTGACATAAATATCAAGAAAAAATTTTCCATTTATGCGCTTTTCAAAACCCGGGTCTGAACGTAGTCGGATACCTTAAAAAGGGAAAAAAAAAAAGAAAAAGATAATAATATAAAAGGGTAAAAAAAAACACTGTTTTTTGGGTTTTTTTTTTTATTTATAACAAAATTTTCAACAAGGAAAAAATTTTAATTTACGAACCCCTCCCCGATAGAGGTAGGCGTCTCGTTGATTTTATTTCCCCTTTTTACTATAGTCATTAGTTGAGCAACCTTAATGCAATGGGCATGACCAAACGAACGGTTATCTCCCGCGTTCTGAAAGGGTTCCAGCAACACCCCCTTCACGGATGAATCGCCCTCTTGTTCTTTTTTTAATGACAGAAAGATGCGGTCATTATGAAGTCGTTAATGCGACCACTGAATAAGTGCTTCTGACCACATTAATGTTGATTCATATTGGGTAATTTTTTTACCGTGCAGGCTAATGACCGGTGGTCACTTCATGAAAAATGATATTCAATTAAGTCAATAATAAATCCATTGTTCCATTTAAATGATCGATGGCAAGGTGATTGATGACAAAAAATGTTAGTATTTGATGAATATCGCGAGAATATGAAGATTATACAAAAAGATTTTTGATACACGATTTTCTTTAAAAGATGCAAGATAATGTTTTGCACAGTATTAAAATTAGTCATGAAAAATTTAACATCTAACAGAAATTTAATAATACTGTATTGTGACGGGGCTTTTATCGCGATTTCTACTAATGTCCTTCTGGGGTTTTAATACTAAAGCGAAATAGTACTCTTTTCCAACCAGCTCAAGAAGAAGAAAACGTTATGTAAATTAGGAAATCGTAAGTATTGGAAGTTAGGCAGTAGAGCGGAGTTTTGCCTATGTGCAGAAGTGATTGCTAAGTGGGAAGTGAAGTCGCCAAGTAGAGAGTTCACTGTAAAGTGATTTGAGAAAAATTTGTGGAAAGAATCCTTAACCCATAAAATAAAGCTCTTAACCTTACTGGTTCTTGACGAACCAAAGTGTTCGAAGTCAAAGGAACACTGTCGGATTAAAGCCACATCAGAACAGATAAAGAACGTAAATATTTACCTAGGATATAGCGGTAAGCTAATTTATATACCGTAAAATCCGGCGTATAACGCGCACCTAAGGCCTTTAAGCTGAATTTTTTTAATTTTTAGGTATATTCGTCACATAAACGCGCACCCCCTTTTGCCAAAGAAATTCCTGAAAAGTTAGGTATACATTGCTCCAGTGGCGTAAGACAAGGGGTCCTAGGGTCCGGATCCCCAAAGTCTCTTTGATTTTTTCGATTGGTTATAATTCTAAGTATATAATAATGTAAAATTTAATTAAATATTTGTTATTTATGATTAATTTTATTAATTAATGCTACTCATTTATTCAATAATTAGTTTTTTTACCGTATTTTGTTCCTGAGTAAATCGGTAAAATCAAAAATAGTACGATGAACTTTCATCCTGACCCCCCTTGATTCCTGTGTGTGAGCTACCGTACTGCGCTTGGCAGCTTGCCTACCTGAGGTATTATTCCGGCAAATTTTTGAAAAAATAGTATACTTCTTAAACTACATCTCTTTATTCCTATAAAGCAAGCCATTTCTTTTACATAAACAGTATTGATACAAATAGAAGAAAAAAAAAAAAAAAATTATGTTCATCTTGTTAGTTTTAAAGTTACAGCGGAGAATTCGGCGTATAACGCGCACCCTTAAATTTCATCTTATTTTGTAAAGTTAAAAAGTGCGCGTTATACGCCGGATTTTACGGTAAGTTATAAGGAAAGGGAGTATATTAGTGATAGAGGAATTAATCTTATACCAGGAGTGTCAAGTACGCTAATTCATTTGAAATACGTAAGTTGCGTCCCTCTCATTCCCAGATCATCTTACTTAATTATTATTGTTGCGTATTTTGTTTAAACTAAGATCTTTTAATAAACAGATTTTTTAGAATCAATGATTTGAGTGGTTCTTCGTTCTTCCCCACAGAAAGAGGTCGCGTAGATAATGTAGAACTGAGGTCCCCACGGTCGGAGACTTCACGGTATTTACTCGATTCTAAGCCGCACCCTATATTCCCAAAATGTTTTTGTGAAAAAATATTGTCATCGATTCCAAGAAACTCCCCTAATTCTCTACACGTTTTTCAGAAAAAATAAAACAATGTGTAAAAGGTTCATCGGTATTTGACACTTGAGAGATTTAAAAAAAATTTAATGAGAAATAATTAGAAGTTAATTAATTTATTTGACCAGTATTATAAAACATTTCAAAAATACATACATGAACCTATAATTAATCTGTTGTCGTAATACGTTTTGAAAAATGATCTTCACTTTCTATTTCACAGCTGACTTCGGAATTGGTTCCGGCGTCGCCATTTTCCCACATGGTGTTGCAATATTTTTTTAAAAAATAAAATATTGTAGAAGAATGTAAAAGAATAATTAAACACTGTTGAACATTTATAAGCAAAAATTATATCATTTTGTTTATATTTTTTTTTATCCGTGTCAAATGTTCAGTGGCCGCTGCTGTGTTTCCGTTTTTTTTCTGCGTGGCAAAAGCCGTCACCCTTTTCATTTGTTTCCATAGGATGCTATAAATCGATATCTTGATATTTAGGAATTGAAAGAAAGAGGCCACAAGCAGAATTTCCCTAAATACGTGCTGAGTTCTAACAGTGTTGTTAATGATAAGGCTGAGTTGTTGAGATAAACTGTGGACTGGGATAAGTTATCGATGCAAGTGGTCAAAATGGATGGTTATATTTTCCCTTTTAAAAGGGGTTAAAACTCAATTTCAACTCCAAAAAAAAATGCCTTCGATTCTAAGCTAAAACTGGTTTTCAGTAGCATTCACACTGGACAAATAGAGCGACTTAGATTCAAATAAATCTTTATATATATAATTCTTTTGTGCGTGTGTATGTGAATGAACTTCTAAACGGCTGGACCGATTTTGAAGACATTTTTTTTTGTGGGAGTTCAAGTGAATTCGAGAATGGTTTAGATTCACAATTCGGTCCAATATAGCAATTAGTTAAAGAGATATTAATTAAAAACCTTAAAACGCATAATGGCTTAACCCCTGTGTGTTGTTTATTCCGCTAATGCGTGCGAAAAGAAAAAAATAGAAATAAGATGGAAAATTTTTGTTTTTTCGTAATGGCCGATTATATGTTGGTGTATCCAAGAGTTGGTGTTACCGTGGTAATTTGCTTACCCTCAAGGATTAACCAAAAATATACGATTAATTTACGATAAATCTTCATTTCTTACTGTGTACTAAAAAATATACCCATATGAAAATAGTCGAGAGAGAGTTTTACTTTTTTATCATTTAATTAAAACAAGTTTAAGTTTCTATTCACACAGAATATAGCTCCTACTATTCAATTTTGTTCATAATGTACACTTACTCACGCGCACTCGATAGGTCGAATTGTGTTAACTGTGCATGAGATGATGTCAGGTATCAGGATGTGACTTTTTACAAAAATTCTTCATCAAAACGGTCCAGATTGTCAAAACTTTCATTCAAAAGCCTGAGATTTTCGGATTTGACGTGTGCTGTGCACAACGTCTGTCGGGCTACCAGTATGGTGGTATATAAGTAATACCAGCCGTTACCCACCCGCTGTTCTCGCTGGCTACTTTACGATGCGTGGTAACAATAAGTGAGAGGGGTCCGGGGCAGGCCGGACTTCAAAAGCCCTTTTGATTTTTTTTCCGATTGATTACAATCCTATGTATATAGTAATGTAAAATTTAATCGTACTTATATAATAATTAATTTTATTAATTAATGATACTATTTATTCACACCAATTTGTTACTGTTTTCTGTACCCCAAATCGACAAAACCAGAAGAATATGCTGGGTGGCGTATTGGAGCATGATACGAGAATGGAGGACTTCCGACCCCTGCCCCTCCGAAATTCCCTGTGTGCGCTACTGATGTTGTGCGATTATATACTGTTTATAAATTACTGATTTCTAAGTCCTAGCATTGAGAGTTCGATTGTTCTGAAAAACATTCTTATAAGCCCTTACACTTCTTGATTAAATGGAAGTATAAATATCTTTTACGGCCCCGTAACCCCCCCATAGCCGATTTTCGTAAAACTCCTTTTAGCATATCTCTACTCAACAAAATAAAATACTTGCCAAATTTCGTTGGTGTAATAGTTCAAAAACGGAGATTTTAGATATAATGCCCTCTTAACCCCTTGCAACACCTCATTGGGGATCGATTTCGGAAAAACTCTTCCAATCGGATCTGTAATCAACATCAAAAACATGTATGCTAAACTTCATTACTGTGGGTACAATAGTTCGTAAACGGGAATTTTAACTGTGTCCCAGTAACCTCCCAAAATCCCCCTTACGAGTTTATTTCCCTAAAACACGTTCTTAACGAATTTTTACTCAAAAGAAACTTGCTTACCAAATTTCAATTCTAATAGTTCCAGAGATTTCTTCACAAGTGAATGAGTCTCTCATTAAGTAGTAACTTTATTAATAAATTATTTAGAATCAATACAAAAATTTAGCAATAATTTTTGTAATTACATTTTAAAAGGAAACATTTTTTAAAAAAATTAAATAATCAGAAAGGACTATTAAAAAAAATTTCTCTAAATTTCAAGTTATTTTTGCTTTTGAATCAAATTTATTTGTGAAATCTAAAGCGAATCTATTTATTAGCGAATCATTTTTCAAGTTATTCAAAAGAAAAAAAATTTTTTATTTCTTTTAAATATCTTTTTATAATCTTCTCTTTCTTTTAAATATCTTCTTATTTTTTTAAAAGGCTCGATTTAATTTTGTTATTGGGTTGTGATGGAAATATATCTAGAATAATATCTAGAAGTAAAGATATGCTATATATAACTGTAAATCACATAGTATATAGTATCTACAAATTTCCATTGTATAAACATTAACATGGAATTTGTACACCGTAGCGCCATCTTTTGATTAATAGTTATACTGCAAATAATGATATACATCTTCAAACGACTATCTTTCTTTTTTTAATAAATCAAGAAAAAAATTAATGAAAACAATATAATTTTTGAAAGAAAATATTTCCACATAAGGATATTTGTAGCTTATTAGTTTTAATTTAGAACGCGAAAAAAAAAAGTTTATGAAGGTTATTAGAAATACATAAGTATTCCTTTCTACAATATTTGCAGTCAATCCCAATACTTTTATTTAATACAGTATTAAAGAAAAATAGTTTATTTGAAAATTTTTTTTAAAAAACTTTACTCTTATATTTCAATGTTATTAACAAAAAAATATTTTCTTATAAAACTTGCTGGGCATGGAATTAATCCAGCTATCCAAATAAATTTTCCTACGAGAAATTCAGAAAATAACTTAATACAAAATTTTAATTTATATATTAATAATTCATTCTGAAATTGGAATTCGTTGCAGTTTTGCAAACTACAGTTGGACGAAAATGTTTACATGTACCCTATTTAAAAAAAAAAAAAAGCGTGAAATATATACATTTCAGAGGAAAAACATCATTTTTAAGTAAAGAATTAATTAAAATTTCTTAAAAATAAAAATTTTGATATTTTTGAACATTTTTTTTCTAATATACTTAGAAGTGTTTCTCTGCGTATGAGGTTTGTATTACGAGTCTATTTTTACATTTTTCGCGCGCGCGCGCGCGTTGGATACTATAAAAAACAGTAAAGGAAAACACTTACATCTGAATTTGCAGATTTTTAAAAAAATATCTTATTATCTAAATCCTTCTTCCATGCCCAGAACCGTCAAACACATTATACAAAAGAAGCAGAAAAAGTTTCAAAACTTTATATTGAATAGAAAAAAAGCCTTGGTGTTTCAAATACAAGATTGTCGTAAGAAATAAAAATTTGAGAAAAATCCATTTAAAGTTTTTAAGGTCAGTAAAATAAATGAAAGAACTATATAAATGCAGACGACTCATGTTAAGGTTTCGGTTTTCGCTTCGACATATTGTTAAATAAATTATAGTTTTTTTAAAAAAACTAAAAAACACGCTTTTATAGTGAATCGAACTAAAAAGTAAAAAAAAAAATAATTCTTAATATAAGAATAAAAGGATTATCGAGAAAATTAATGTCATTGGGATAAAAACGTGGGGTGCTCTATATTAATTGTTATAGTTTCTTACTAGTTCTGTTCCGGAAGGACTTCGTGTAAAAATGTAGCACAAAGCACACCCACGCTTTACCACAAAAGACATTAATTTTCTCGTTAAACATTTATTCTTAATTTAAAAAATTTTTACTTTTAGTTCGAAATTTACTATAAAAGCGTGTTTTTATTTTTTTAAAACTATAAGTTATTTTTCATTTTTTAGTTCGATCTACAATAAAAGCCTGTTTTTTTAGTTTTTAAAACTATCATTTATTCTTTGTTAAATTTATCCTCGAGTTTGATATTTGGAACCTGAATTACGTGGCTGCTGGAATTAGTCAGGATCTTCAATGGATGTTAATTAACGGGTTTGAAGGGTATTCTCTACGTTAACGGGGCCTCGGATGGGTCCCGTATCGTTTTATTTCAAAGATTCCATCTCTATAGATACAGGTCTAACTAACAAAAGTGTGTTAAGAAGAAATATTATATATAAATGTCAATCGCGCGCGCGCGTATTATCACTTTTTAAACGTATTGCTATAATGTTAATTCGTATTACCACTTCAAAACATATTGCTTTATCAAAATAAAAAAACTATTTAGTAGTTAGAACAAAAATTTATCACCTTTTAACGTATTGCTACAATGTTAATTCGTACCATCACTTCAAAACGTATTGCTTTATAAAAATAAAAAATATTTAGCAGTTAGAACATAAATTATTATTATTCACATGAACGAGTCTCTTTTTTTTTCTTTCTCACATAAAGAACACTTTTTTGTTTGTTTTATTTTTTTATAACAACCGTTTTCATTTTTAGGGATGCGCCTTTTTAAGGGGTATTGGAAATGGTATATGCAATCAGTCACCAAATTTGGAAACGATATAATGAATTAGTCGCCAAAACTTGGAAATCCTGAAAATTCTTATTCCTGACCATCATGTTCAGGGTAATAAAACAAAATTTTGAAATTATTGTATTGTCACATCGGTCCTTGACAAGCGTGCAAAATTTCGAATTCATCTGACCTTTTAGAGTGGGTAAAAATCGAGTCCAAGATTCCATTACATACAAGTGAAACTTATATAAAAGCATGTTAAAAAAGGCTAAATATTGAAGCTGGAGCTATGAAACTTTGCACACATCTTTAGAAAAGTCACACAATCAAATTGAGCTAGTATAGTGCTTCTCAAACTTTCAATGTTTGCGACCCAATATTCAATCTTAATTTTCATTACTCCCCTTCACATAATATCAGTGTATTGAATGCAATAGTAATGCACTATGACGTTAAAGCTACAATGCGATTTTAATCATAAACCGTACAAATTATCAAGATAAGTATTAAATTTTGTATATGACAAGCCTACATGAATCACTAGCAATTAGTAAACTTGCTCATCACTTTGTATTGTAAGATTAATTATCAAATACATTGTGCAGTACTGATATATTTATATAAGTATATTATATCAGTGTAAATATATATTTTATTTTTATTATGTCCGAATGTATGTTGTGTTTTGCTTCCTTTCAGTAAATTTGTAATTTTGTAAATCCTTTGTTTTTGACTTTTCGATATACTCGCGCCCCCTTTGTAGGGTTATCACGTGCCCCTAAAGGGGTGCCCCCCCCACAGTTTGAGAAGCGCTGAGCTAGTAAAAAAATCGATATCCGAATCTTTTTTAGAGTAACGTGCTTCCTAAACAAGTTGTTTTGACCAAGAGATTAACTGATTTAATCATATAAACCAGTGTTCCGCAAACCCCGGTCCGCAGACCGATACTGGTCCGTGGATCAAATACTACCGGTCCGCACAAGAAACATTAAATTATTTCTGTTTTATTTATTGTGGAATATTTTTCTTAGGTTTGGGCTACTTTTTATGAAAATCACGTAATATTCCTTGTTAAATCACTTTATATTCATTTTTTGGTGTAGCTATATTTTATTCAGTAGTCACAATTATAAATACAATAAAATTAAAATTATTAAATCAAAACAGTCTAAATATAAACAATCAACATCCTCCCCTCAGCGGGCCGCGGTAAAATTAACAAACGTTGACCGGTCGCGGGGATAAAAGGTTGCGGATCACTGGTTTATATCGGGGCTCCGCAACCTTTGTTGCTACGGACCGGTCAACGTTATTACCGCGCTATGAACCCTCGATTGTTTATATTTTGGGGTTTGATTTAACAATTTAGTTTGGGTTACATTTCAGAATAAAATATAAGTTAACGCCAAAATGAATAAAGGTATTTAACGTGGAAATATAAAGTGATTTCCGTGGAAAAGTTGCGCAAATCCGGAAGAAATGCACCACTTTTTAAAAAAAATGGCAAAAGTTTAATGTTCTTTAGGAAGGCCCGGGACCATTTGATTCACGGACCGGGAGTTTCGGATCAATGATCTATGCACCTAATCTGCCATTCTGATACAAAAATTTGAGATCGTTGCTGTAACTCAAACGCAACTGACGATTTTAAATTTTGTTGTTGAAGGACGGCTGTAATATTTTTCAACTTATGATTACAGTGGCGTAACGTGCACCCCCGTAACCCCCGCATCGGGGCAGGTCTTGGGGATCAAAACCTGACCGCGGGGGCTCTAATATTCTTCGTTACGCCACTGAATGGTTGTCTTTTACGCAAATTGTTCTAAATCTGCGTGAACTTTAACACTTTGAAAAGAAGCGTGTACACAAGATATTTTTCTGCATAAAAAAAATCAGAATTTTAAGGCTCTTGAACATTTAAAAATCGAAATGTTACTCATTTATTGAAACAATAAGAGATTTTGTGAGACCAACGCTTTTCTATTGCGATATTGCTAGCTCTGACACGGATTTCGATATCAAATGAAGGACGTGTGAAAAGAGTGGACATTAATGGACAATAGACCAACACACCGGGCACTACATTCTATTTTTTTCTTAAACTTTGCTTTGCTAATGGGAAATCGGGAGTTATTTTGAATTTTTAATAACTATTTAAAATTCAGCATATTTGTTCCTCTTATAATAAATATTATTTTGAGAAATTTGTAAAAAGTTTTACTTGATTGATAGAACCGGTATGGGGCCGGGTCCCCCTTTGTTTTTGGCCGCTGCCCCCGGGTCCCCCATGATCCTTCTCTATTTTTGACCCTTTATCTTGTCATCTAATTTCTTCTTTTCCCGTCCAGTCCATAGATCTATGAATGTTTGGCGAAGTATAGCCAAAACTGGCTCTTGCGCCCCATAAAACACCAAACTCAACTCAACTCAACTTGCTTTGGCCGCCTGCTGGGATTGGCCCTGCATGGAGGTAGAGCGTGCCTTGTTGGATGAGTGGTCGGTGTGAAGTCAAAAGGTGATCATTTTGATTAAAAGGTGCAATATGTTCATTATAAATTTTATTTATAAGCAGGAAGTGTGCGAAGAGAAAAAAAAAAAATCACGCCATGAGGTATATCAAAGAAACGGTTATCAACGATCGAACTATATTTGTATAACATATGTATTACATTAATAAGGCTTTAGTAGAGTAGTGCTCATGGTTATACGAACTTGTGGCCCACACTGTCGAGTCGTGAATAGGGAGTTTAAGTGTGGGTACTAATAAAGAACCGTCGGGAAGAGAGGATGCATTTTAAATTAGTCAAGGCTCACACAATGGCGTACTGTGGATGTTCGGGAAGTAGGCTGCCAGCTCAAGTGTCGTTCTCATCACCGTGGAGCAAAATTAAGAGGTCCGTTACCAACAGCCTTTGTATTGCCTCAGTGTGTGTGACATTAATAATCAATGAATTAAATATTAAAACACACAAGTAGTATAAAAAAATTTTTGCAAGTCAATTCCTACTTTGAATGGATGAATAGAAAGTATTTTATTTTCGATTGAAAATTTGAATAAAATAAATGTATATATATATATATATATATATATATATAATTTCCCCCAACATACTTTTAATTAACTCTTTAATGATCTATAAATAATTTTTTTTAATTTTGGTTTAAAAAAAAAACATTTTTTAATCGTATTCGGCTGCCGTTTTCCGTTTCCCCCCATTCTGCCAATCAGAACTACTATTCGTAAAGCCCCGCGTTTTTACGTTGGTATATAAACAAAAATCTGTTAATCGCGCCTTTTTTCCGTTTGCCGCCATAAATAAAATTTGTAAATACTTGCTGCTTTTTGTTTTGTGTTGTGCCCCCAAAATGCCGCTGTTATTCAATGTTAAAACGTAACTATTTGCTTTTTAAACTGTTGATGTGTGCTCATAATAAAGGAGGAAAAGCTATTCTGAAGACGTCATTACTAAATCAAAAAATTTATACTTATTCTGCACCGGAACACTACTTTCTATTTCATATATATTTTAAGGGGGAGGTGATTAATAGTAGGAATTGAAAGAGCGATTTGTCGCAACAATGTCACCCGGTTTGTCTGAAAAAACGGTTTTTGATGCCACTTCTGTCATTGTTTTAACAGTTACATTGTTACAACAATGGAACGGAAAATTGGGGTTGAAAACCAATAATTAATCAAATTTAATTAAATTAATGAATTAATATTTGAAAAAAACTGTATTAACATCAAGTGTCATCCGCTACAAGTTTAAAGACATTTATTTGAACTTGATTGGATGAATAGAAAGTATTTTATGAACGATTGAAAATTTGAATAAGATATATATATATATAAATAATATATAAATAGAGATATATATAAATAGATTGATATATATAAATAAATATATAAATAGAGAGAGTGAGCTAATAGTAGGAATTGAATAAAAGCATATTAGGAATTGCGACAGTATATTTTAAAGGATGATGACCTAAGAGGTCAAGAGGAGAAAACCTCTAGCTTAAAATATCCCATATTTTGTTATATATTCCTTATTTGTGTATGCCCCTTTTTTCAAAAACTCAGATGCATCTCTTATAAATACTCATGTATAATATATTAGTAGTCTTTTAATGGGCTAAGTTCATGACGGTCACATGATAAATGTAACCACGTGTTCTCCATTGAATTCAAAACTGACCTTAAATTTGTATGTCTTCTTGTACTTATAAAATCCAGATATACAGTTTCAAATTTGATCATTGGGTAAACTCTCCAAGAATTAGGATTCTCCGAAAAGTTTTTCAAAATAAAAAATATATTATCTCTGTACTTTAAATTAAGTTCATTTTATTTTTCTACATGAGTTACTTTTATCAACCAATATGTTCTTTTTAAAGAAAGTTTCATTAAAAATCAAAAGTTGGCAACAGTGAGACGATAGAACTAATTGCTTGGAAACACATGATTACATTTATCTCATGACTGTGACGTCACATGAATTTATGAACTGATTGGCATGAAACATGTGATTGTATTGATCATGTGGCTATTACATAATGAGTTTAGACCAATATATTATTCCTATTTATTTATTTAATTATAAATTGAATCTCTCCAAGAAGTCTCTTGAATATGCTATGTTTCCCGCGTTTTGAATAACGGTTGGCTAACTTCTGCATAGTTGTGTGAATCCTTACAATACTCAATAATTTTTTGAAATATTAAGTATAAAAAAACCCCACTAATAACTCAAAATCAATTAGTAGATTTATGCATGCGTGTATTTACTAGAAACTCACCCAACAAAGCGAAGAGAAGATGCATCATAAATTAAAACTGAGCCCTGGCGTGATCAACTCTACTTAACCGAAAGCAGGTTTTTATTGAAATCTTGCTACGCATCATTTGTAACTTTCAGATCTCGACCACAGTCCACACACACACAACAATGGCTTTTGTGCAGTTCATAAGTAAATGGCTGTCCAAAAGATTTCTTTGCAGTGCGTGCGTCATGTTCAGCAAATATTGACATGTAAGCACGGGTCGTTCATTTCTAAGTCCAAAGAGTTAATTCATATCTGAGTACATGGAGCACGTGATAGACTGATTAAGTGTTTTGGGGATATTTTTCAAGTTGTTATTGTGCCTCCGATTCAATCTATTTGGGGATGGATTTATATAGCTCATCTATGTTTTTAAAACTCCAAAAACCTTAATGTAATTCGAGGATGTCAGTTCTTAATAAATCTTTCGCAAAAAGTTAAGATACGAATTACTTTTTGGAAGTGAAGAGTAGTGTTCGAACAAATCATGGAATACATTATTTGGTGTGTGAGTAAAAAGACTGAAGATGCAGTCTGTTTTTTGTTCTTCTTTACAACCCTACAAAAAATGGCAACATGACGAGTGAGTGAATATTAACGTCGCACTGTTCAGCTACACGAGGGCTTTTGGCGACGGACCACGTCATTTTGAACCATGGTCAAGTGACGTGGACGACAGCTGAGCTGGCAACCCCCTTTCCTAACTACCACACTACACCTGCGGGAGGGCGTTTTGCGACGGGCTCACGCGTTTTTTCATTAACATGTCCTTTTGGGTTCTTTGGGGGCAAAGAATAAATGTGGTAATTCTTTTCCCACCAACCCGAGAAGTAAAACGTGAAGGAAAGATCAAATTGGGGAAGCTTTTAAATAACAGAAGTTTAGAGTAAGGGGGGGGTGGCATTTGGGGGGTTATGTTGTTCAGTGCAAGTGTGAAGGTTTTTCAGAAGTTAAGTGACAGTCAAGAGAGGTTCCCCGTGACGAAGCCCTTAGCAAGGAAACCATGGGTGAACCCCGAAACTTCAGCTAGGATCAGATAGATGAGCTTGTTGGACATTAAGGAGATGATTTAAAATATTGGGATCTGGGATTGCATTGAAATTGAGCTTAGGGAGTTAGTTTTGATGTGGTCCGGTTCGTTATTTCGGTATTATATATTTGTGTTTTAGCCCCCGTAGATTCTCTCCCCCTTATTATTATCTGTTATTGGTTAAGTTAAGATTTTAAAAAAATAATATTAATGGCGCTTCTAGTTCTTCACTTATTCCCACCCCAGCTCACGCTGATATTAGGAGAAGGGCACCCAGGGGGCCCCTACAGTTTGAACTTGAGAGATTTAACGATCGCCCCCCCACACGGTGGGTCTTTAATTTACTGGGCTCGAACTCGTGAAACCAGCCAAGATCCGATACCTTGACCATAGGCTACCACGCCACAGGGGAAATGCATTAGAAATGGTAAAAGTTTATTATTAAAATTTAAAAAAAATGAATGTTTTTGATCAAAGAGAGGACCCTCTTTGGATAGGCCCGTAATGGGTCCTGAAGACATCCTCAACGACCACTTTTTTGGGTTTTTACGACAACCTCTAATTTTGAACCAATAAGTAAAAAATATCGTCTCCTTCAAACTATATCAAAATACCCCCTTACACGGTGGGGGTGGGGCAGCAAACTCGCGATTTGACAAGGCCGATGAATTCATTCCCTTACTTTAAGGCTTGTTTGCAATCGTTTTTGAGCAAGCAAGGGCATCAACTTTTAAATATTTTAAACTGCCCACCCCTTTGTACTGCTGCCGGCTTTTAATTTTCTTTCAAGGTGGCAACCTTTAGGATAAAACCATTTTCTAAATAAGTTTTAATGAGGGGTAGCGTGTCGTCTAATGGGGTTTTGAAAATTGTAATTTGGGACAAAATATAATGAAACTAAGTACTAACACAAAATTCTATTTACTACTAAAAAATACCTTTAGCACTGTATAGTTATAAAACGTCTCAGTTATACGTGTAATTCAAATTCAAGTAACATTAGTGTAGCTTCCATTGTTGCAGATTGTGGATGACAAATAACTTGTATTAGAATTGTAAGATGTTACTTTTGTAGAATGCATGCTGAATTGGAGTCATCTGCCGAAAGGTTTCTAAGCAATGAACTATTTGCTGTGGTTCACTTTTTTTGACAAGAGGTTTGTGATTTGTTTCAAAATACCATTTTAGAGACGATGTTCTGCATACTACTATTCCAGAACATAAAACACACGCCGCTTTGTCACTTTTACTAATAATGCCATGTTTCTCGGTCCACCAAATTTGAAATTCTCTGTTACACTTACTATCGTGCACTTTTTGTTCTTTTGCTGAACAAGTAACGTTAAATAACGGTTAAAAATCTTAAATACAACACAGATAAACTTTAAAGTATTGTTGTGTCAATGAAATTGACTACGCTATGCGTAGACACACTTACATCACAAACAACTGTAGTCTACGACGCAACTAAGGCAAGGCAATAACAAACGAAAGTGCTCCTGGCCACCCCCCGACCGATCACTCGCGTTTGTTCGTAATATTTCATAGTGAACTTTGAAATTTTGAAATAAAATGCAAACCATTATGATCACTGGCGTGCCCAAAATATTGTGTCACGTGCCCTCAATGGCACGCGTGCCACTGGTTCACCATCCCTGTTCTATTCTGTTTCTCCCCTCAAAATATATGGGGTCGATTGTCAAACGAATGACCAAACATATTGTACCCGTTGCCTGCCCAGATGCACTTGTGTAACTGACAATGTGTGAAAGCAACATGAACTTACATAGTACAAAAACCCTTTAAATCTGTCTTAATCGGTCTGGTTTACACTCTAGACCAACTGGGCTCAGTTCCTCGCTACAATGGGGGCCTCGTCTCGTTCTCGACTCAGCCTTAGTAAGATCACGATTTGAATAATTTCAACGGTGAAATTTTATTTCCGGGTGCATTCTCCGAAAAACTGGTTATTTCGGACGATGTGTCATCTAGCTACATGTGATGACTGTCGTCCATGTATAGGTCTACAACCATACACCATCATTACTCATTCAGTCAAAAGTTGATAGTCGGTTGAGCCCGACATGCACATGATTTTCCCTGATTGTAAGTCATGCACATTTTTGATGTGTAACATCTTTCCTCTCGGTTGCTGGATATTTGTTGGGAGTGAAATCGTGAAAAGGGACGGATGTGTGTAACAGAATGTGACGTAAGCGCGCGCTACTTGATTTGACCAATGAGAGTGTGTGGCTGTGTCTTTTCGCTACCCTCGCATGGAGGTCCAATTCCAGTAGCCATCAAGCACTCGAGCGCTTGACTCTAAATCCGTTAATTGCGATATTGGGGAAGAATGGTATAATGATTGGAAAATTGCTATAAACGCATCCAAAACTGAAGCGATCTTCTTCTCTAACATTAAAACCTCCCCAAAATCTATGTAAACGATCTACTAATACCCTGGTCTCAACACACTAAGTACTTAGGCGTTATACTAGATAATCACCTCACTTTCAAACAACACATAACATACATAAGAAATAAATTTAAACAATCAGTCTGTGAAATTTACCCTTTAATCGCAAGGAACTCTTATTTGAGCAAAGAAAATAAACTACTTATCTACAAACTCATCCTCCGACCAATTCTGACATATGCCGCTCCAATCTGGGCCCATGCAACTAGATCCCATATTAATCAAATTGAAGCTTCTCAAAGCATCATCCTTCGTCAAATCTTAAATACTCGATGGTTCATGAGGAACACTGACCTCAGGACCGCAAGTAAAATGCTGTCAATTAGACAGTTTATTAAAAAGATTGCAACAAACTTCTTTCAAAATATTGATAATTCTAGTAATCTTTCGTTCTTGGATATTGAAAAATATATCGCTGATCCAAATTTCAACAGACTAGAAATATTCTCTCAGACCCTTCTTCATGTAATTATATATATATATTTTTCATCTTTCAAATTTCACTGCCTCCATCTTAAATGCTTATTTCACCTCTTTCCACGAGTCCCCTTTGGTTTAGTGATCAGAGACATTCGCTCCAGTCCTTTGCATCGGGTTCGATTCCCACAGATTCTTCCTTTTTTCAATTTTACTATTTACTCTTTAATTTTCCTTGGAAAATTATTCCGACAGATTTCTTTTTCAATTCCTACTATTAGCTCGCACTGTCTATATATTTATTTATTTATATATTTGTATATTTATTTATTTATATATTTGTATATTTATTTATTTATATATTTGTATATTTATTTATTTATCTTGGTGGAATTTTCAATCGTTCATAAAATACATTTTAAAGCGCTGAATTGAGCTGAAATTTTATATACAGGATCATTTTGGATGACAATAAAGTCATTTAATTATAATTAATAAAAATTAATGGGTTGAAACAATTATTTAAAGAATTACAAATACAGCCAGTTGGCGACTTAGCGACCCCTTTTGGCGACTTGTGTCAAAACTTGAAAAGGTTTTTTTTCACGTGTTAAAAACATTCAGTTGACTGAAATTAAAAGGACAATACGATATTTTAAAAAGATAATTAAAAATTAATATCACTTAATGTTATGATTCTGTCCTATGTATATACATATTTATATTAATTGTAACTACCCAAATAAAAAAATAGCTAAAATAAAATGTTTCTTTGTTGATCTAAGTAGGAATTGACTTAAAATTATTTTTTTATATTATTTGCTTTAAAATTTCGTCTGGTGCGCAATTTTAAACTCCAGTTTTGATGTAAACAATTTTTTCTCTACCAAATATAGATTTATTTTCATTAAACTTCAATCAAAAACTATTTCAAAACGAGAATATTGCAATAATGTTTAGCGTTTAAGAGATAGCAGACGATAATATTTTGACATTATGTGGAACGTGACATTATGTACACGATTGTTTTGGATGACAATACGATACTTTAATGATAATGAATAAAAATTAATTACCACTTAATGTTGTGATTCTGTCCTATGTATATACATATTTATATATTAATTGTAACTATTTAATAAAAAGTAACTAAAATAAAATTTTTCTTTGTGGATTTAAGTAGGAATTGACTTAAAAAAAACATTTATATTTCTTGTTTATTTAAATGTTCCTCTACTATTTTTATTCATGATAGTATTTTTTGATAGTTTTTAAAAAAAGCTGTTTTCTGTTTTTATTTTCAACTATTTTTCGTGATGCTAGTTGCATTCTCATTGGTTGGTTTCGCCCCCTCCCAAGATCGAAATTCTAACTTCATTTTCGGTGCTTTCTGCCGACTTTGAAGCTTCTTTTCTCAATTTCAATGCATTTTAATATTTTAAATTTTTATTTTCCCAAAATCTCCAGTATTTTTTTTTTTTTATTTAAAGCATTTAATCTTAACAGGCAAAATAATCATTTACAGTTTTCAAATAAGTACTATATGAGGTTGTAGCTCGAAAAAAGTGGGGACTAAGTCTCCACCCCAAAGATTTGGGGGGACTAATGGGCCGAATCA
>BMAV01027081.1:18389-38435 GCA_019973955.1 Trichonephila inaurata madagascariensis
AAGGATAAAGAAACCATTAAAATGTTTTATTATATTTTTCCTTAAAAATTCTTCTTTCCCACTCTTTTTAAATTAGAAGCAAGAATTAAATTACAGTGAAATACGTTTAACGCGAAAATGCTTACGACGAAATATCGGTTAACACGAAATGATACAGCGGTCCTGACAATTCTTTTAACACGAAAAAATATTTCAATCCCTCCAGTTTCGTGTTAAGTGATTTTCATTGCACAAACAAAGCTGGTAATACATAAAATAAATAGAAATATTAAAAAATAACGAAATTGCATTTATGGTTTAAACGAAACATTGAATAAAATGTTCTTTGTTTTACCAAACAATATTGAATTCAAATATCTAAAATTCTATTTAAGAAATGCCTCGAATTATTTCATTACCTGCATTGGTTTTTAATGTGTTAATGCATTTAATATAGTACCACGTGTGTGCTTATATTACTAATATAATTTGTTATTCAACAGATTATAATTAAAAATATTGCACATGTATATATAGATACGTGCAGTAGCGCACACAGGAATTTTTCAAGGGGGGGGGTTAAGGGGTTGAAAGTTCACCCTTCTTGTATCATGCTATTTTTGATTTTGTCGATTTTCAGGAACAAAACACAGTAAAAAACTAATTATTGAATGAATAATTAGCATTAATTAATAAAATTAATCACTAATAACAAAATTTACATTAATTTTACGTATTATATACTTAGAATTATAACCAATCGGAAAAAAATCAAGGGCTTTGGGAGGGTCCGGACCCCAGGACCCCCCCATATGTGCGCCACTGGATACGTGTCTTAAATCTTCTCTTTAGCCCTATAAAATTAGCTCTTAGCTTAAGAGAGTTTGTTAATGCATTACTGTGGCTATATTACATTGTAATCAACTGTCTTGTTATATCCTTGCTTATTGTTTTTACTTTAAGCTAGCAACATAAAAATTATATATAATTGCATTTTAAAACCAATATAATTTGTTCATAAAAAGAAACAGAATGTTAATGCAAAAGTAAAGAATTATTAATTAAGAGCAAACCATCGACGAAGAAAAAACACTGAACCATTTTGTAAAGTAAAAGAGAAAATGTATACTTGTTATTATCAGATGAATTGTAATTCTGCGTGAAATTCGATCTCCAACGTGAACGGTTTATTTGAAAAATGACACTATTTTTACTCAAAACTTTTTAGGGTAGTGAAACCGTTAACTTTAAAAAATAAAACATGAATTTCTCAGCAAATTTTGAGAATGTTGAAGACTAGGAATTCCTCCTAGTGTTATAAATGATAGTTCTTATTGGTTTTTCCTCTATTTTTTCAATTCCTACTATTATAACTCACACTCTTTATATATTTATTTATTTATCTTGGTGGAATTTTCAAACGTTAATAAAATACATTTTAAAGCGCTTCATTGAGCTGAAATTTTATATACATCATTATTTTGAATAACAATACAATAATTTAATTATAATTAATTAAAATTAATTAATTAAAACTAATTATTTAAATAATTACAAATACAGCCACATTGGCGACTTAGTGACCCTTTAGGCGACTTGTGTCAAAATTTGAAGATGTTTTTTTCTCACGTTTTAAAGCATTCAGTTGAACTGAAATTTTATATACACGATTGTTTTGGATGACAATACGATACTTTAATCATAATCAATAAAAATTAATTACCACTTTATGTTGTGATTCTGTCATATGTATATACATATTTATATTAATTGTAACTATTTAATAAAAAGTAGCTAAAATAAAATTTTTCTTTGTTGATCTAAGTAGGAATTGACTTAATTTTTTTTTATATATATTACTTGTTATTATTTATCTTAGTGCCCAAATAAATAATACTATTAACTTTTTCAAATTTATAATTGCTAATTTCTAAGTGACTAAGTTGTAAGTCGGACTTTAAAAAAGGTAAATATTTAGTTTTACTCTCGTTAACAGACAAGTTAATTCTTTTAGCACTAACTTACCTGTAAACAATGAAAATATTATGTTAAACAAAAATATCAATATCCGCCTCTGACAAATTTCGAGAATTTCTCTTATTTTGTGTTGTAATCCTTGCTAGATATCGACCCGAAATTTCTACCGAAGAAATCGACACACTGCACACAATGCATCCAGAAGATATTTCGAGATAAAATGTAAAGTTAGCCTTCACCGAACGGTTTGTATCCAACTCCTTTTTTCCTACCACAGGAAATGACTGCCCCGTCCCCATCTTCCGACGAAAAAGAAAAGTTGTTGAAGGCCTTCAAAGAAAATGAAAAGCGCCGGAATTTGAAAAGAAATTTCCAAGACAGGGGATGGAAAAAAGGAATAGGCATCTCCGGAGAGAAGATATTATATGAATATATATATATACCGGAAGAGGAAATGTGACCTCTACATATTTGATGGCATTCATAAATATAGCACTTGCTGCGGAATTGAGCTAGGATTTCATGTGAAAAGAGAAGAAAAAGTATAAGTTTATATCAAAGAAGCCGTAAGGAAAAGTACCTAGTTTTTTCCTTCCCTGAAATGTGTTTTTATGTGAAAGTGTGTATCACTTCTTGTATGCCTTTGTACGATTGATACTTGGAATGTGTTGAAATAAATGTGTTTTATGGGACATCGAAATTTCCCAACACGGTTTTTCGCCATTTCAGAGTGGGGAGATAAAAAAGATATTTGGGTACAAACTGAGGTATAGTTATGGGTATGGATTTACCACAAGAGATTATCAACAGGCGAGGCATTTTATCTGAGAGGAAAAATGAGCGACAACTTTTCTGAGCTGAAATATTCATTTTCATATTTTTAAATCCTTATTACCGATGTGTTCATCTATTCGAATCAATTCGTGACAGGAGATTAAATGATATTGTAGTTGAAAACTTCCTTCTAAATATTTGCCGTAAATATTGTTGTAATTTTGTGTAATGAATGTTTAAGATAGCGTAATTTATATATATCTTATCGTTTATATTATTCTCTATTGTATTTATTTTATACTAAAATTGTAATATTAGCAAGCAACGCTGTTTCTTACATTATAACGACGATTTAATGGAAACTTGGCGAAATCTAGGGGATAGAGCCAAGTTGGCATAATTTTTGGTGACCATGTTGGTGACCATTTCTAATGAGGTCGAGACCATATTAATTCTTTTGGAAATCAATGGAGAAATATATCAATATCACGGTTTATGAAGTAAGCAGATCTTTCTCGAAAGATCTGTGAAGCCTATAAATAGGGAATCGCTCGCCGAAATTGAGTAGTATTGATTTGACCGTAAAGAGTCGACCAGCTATTAGTTATTTCTTCGGCTGTTGAAGCTTATTCACAAGTGAGTGCTTGTGAATAACCTTTGTGTTTTAGACAGTGATAGCTATGCCTAAGTGCTGTAGAAGGTGTGAAGGCCTTTTGAGATTTATTCTGCAGATGTTCCTGCTGTATCTGGTATTTCAAGGATTTTTTTTCTTCAGTAAATTACCATCGCTGCAGAAGAACTGCGTTACTCTTTGCGGCTGATTGCATAAAATAATACATAACAATACATTTTTTTCGGTTAAAAAACTTAATCGACAATTCAAGCGAATGTATAACGTCTCATTAAGAATTTGTTTCGTTATATTTTTCAATTTCCAATCAATATTATTTGTTTCTAACATATATTTTTTTAAAAAAATTCGGCTGGTTTTAAAACAATTAAAACTACTTGCTTACCTTCTGAAAAATAGATTCTTTTCAAATAGATTTAAATACTCTGTATTGAATTTTCTTTCGTGCATGACAATCGTAAATTGTTAAGATGTCTACTTTTGTGTCTGGCAACACATTCTTACAACAGTGACAGCGCATGAGCGTAAACCACATGTTTTATTTTTATTTTGTAGTAGCAGAAAAAATAATTTCGAATTCGCTGCACTAGTTTTAGGCTTAGTAAATTCATGCCCTTTGAGTTCGTATGATTGTAGTGTTACTTAGGATCAAAATGTTAAAATGGAAATATAGGCTTGTTCAACTTTTCATGGGAACTATTTTCTGAGCGACAAACGACTCGCTCGCTTTCCTGATTCTTGACGAAATTCTATAAATAAGAATAGAAGGAAAGATAATTAGAATTTTTTCCCTCGCCTATTGTAAAAGTTAACAGAGCCTTTTTGTTTTAGTAAAAATTTTAATTGATTTTTTGCGACACCTACAGTTGGGTAAATATCTTTTTTTTTTTTGTACATATGTACATGTCTTTAAAAACCCTACAAGGACATTGATACACAATAGATCTAGGAGTAAATCCAAGAGAGTTAAGCATTTCACACAGTATAAGGTTTAATAAATATCTATTCTTTTAAAAATTACGAGTGAGTAGTGCAAGCACTTGGATAATGGTGTGCAGCTATATAAACCAAAAAGATCTTATGAATAATATTATACTTTCATGGATCGTGGTTATATGGAGAAAAAAATATTATTAATCAGAACACACCTATGCGGAAGATGTTCAATGATATAAAGAGACTATTAGAAAAGTAATTAAAATATAATTTTAAAATTTAATATTGCCACAAAGGAGTTCCAACGAGAAAATGGGAAAAGACTTAATTTTGGTTTAGATATCAGACAACATTCGGAACCGCGATTTTTCAAAAGCGTACAAATAAATATTTTTCTTTTAATATTCAATGCCACCTAGATTAGAATGCGCGTATAAAATTGTTTCAAGAGTATGTGATTACAATCAAAAAATATTTAAATGCAAAGTTTTGCCAGCAATCAACATAGAATTACTTATTTTCAAAACATTCTCCTATTATGAAAAATGCTTCTATAATAATAATATTTTGCTTACATATAGCTCAGACCTCTGTACAGAGCCTGAACTGAGATTTTTGAAATATGTAACTTAGAAGTGGATTCCTCCATATTTTAATATATAAAAATGGAAAAATTTCAACAAAAAAGCACCGATTATTATTTCAATTGGTAATAACTCTGAAAATAACGTGAATTTTTTTAAAAATCCTAGTTCAGTCTCTCTGGAGAAGTCTTAGCTATATGTAAACAAAATATTTTTATTAAAGAAGCATTTTTCATAAAAGAATGTTTTGAAAATAGGCAATTCTATGTTCATTTCTTGCCAAAATATTGCATTCGAATAATTTTTTATTGCGATAATATTCTTAAAACAATTTTATACTTGTATTATAATTTGAGTGTCACTAAATATTAAAAAAAAATTCGTCTGTACGCTTTTGTAAAATCGCGATTCCGAACATAGATTAAATGATTTTAGATTCAAAATAAAAATTATTCTTTCCACAAAATAAATAACCAAAATCAATGATTATTTATTAAGTGGTTACTGAGCAGTGCTTGATACAATGCACATAACAACATTTCATGATATCAGTTCTTTCCCCGTCGAATAGGTCCAATCCTAGCTTTTTTTTCTACCTCCCGCTTTATAGTGCTCAGTAATTTTTTTTTTTTTTAAATTTAATACTAAAGAAAATTTTAAATGTACGTGATGCTTTTCCTTAACTAATAAGTAGGTGTTCTCTTTGTAGTAATAAATGTCAAAAAGTACTAAAATATATCTGTTTCTCTTTAATAAAAATTACTTTGACTTTTTACCACAGAAAAAGCTCAAATACCTGTCTTTCATTCCCTTTGTATTTAACATAAAAATTTTTTTTTTTTGTTTTATTTTCATTCATATACCGGAGAACAATTTTTTCGTTTAGGTATTCTTTGAAGTTCGTGGGGAAAAAATTGGAGATGGAAACGTTTAAAAATTACCTTTACAGCTTGTAATCATGCTTAAAAATCATTTTACTAATTGGAAATATGAGTTGTGCTAAAAAGGATCACATGCACGGCAAAAAAATAATTGTGAATGTATATATAATTAAATAAATTAGAAGGAAAAAAAATTCTGAAAATATTTTGTTTGTTGTTACCACAATATTTCTCTAAATTTTTGTTATATCTCTATTCGTGGACCATACATGTATTTGAATTTTGTGGAAATTTGAAACATAGGTATAAAAACAGAAAAGTCAATAGCTTTTGTATATTACTTTCATGCCCTTTAATACAGTTCATTTCTTAACAGGGCAATTTACGACCTCACAATGTATCTCGTGAGTACCATAAATTAAATATAGAAACGCTGTAACAGTTCATAATTCTTAGGCTACGGTTACAGTTCGAGAGAGTACAAAAGAAATTTCATTCGAAAACAGATGCTGCGTCTGAGAAATCGTCACGTTTCACAGGAGATTTAATTGCTTCTAGTTTTATTACACGATAATTCTTCTCAATTCTTTTTTTCCCGCTCTTTTTTTTAAATGCGCATTATGGAATAAAAAAAAAAAAGCAGTGGACTCGAATAATTAAAAAATCGTATTTGATCTCGTATTAAAAAATGAATATTCTTTTTTTCCCCCTTCCTCTTTTTATTTTCGTAAGATGAAAAGGTAATAAAACAAAAAATAAAAGCAGTTAATAAACAATATTTTGACAGTTGCATCCGAGTTCTGTTAATTAATTTTTTTTAAGATTCCAATTAAGAATAATGTACTTTTTTTTTCGTCTTTCCATCCCAGTGAAAAAGTATTTGTTTTATTTAAGTTATTCTTTCTCTCTGTCTCTCTCAGGAAATTCGAAGATAATAAAAAGTTTTTAACACTAAGAAGAAAGGATTACGTTTTTCTGCAGCCACCGATTTCTAGATAGTTAAGAGGCTCATTCTTTAAATGAGTGTGTGTGTATGTATATATATATATGAAATAATAAAAATTAAGTGGACTTGGAAAACAAAGAGTTACTTTTTTTTCGAGGGGGATAATTACCTGCTATTACGAAGGGCGATAAAAGGTGCTCTCTCTTATAACAATGCGCCTGAAAGAGAACCTGAGTCGAAAAAGATGAGAAAAATATTTAATGTGCTAACAAAACACACACTGGAGGGAAAAAAAATTAATTTTGTTTGTCTGACAATTTCTTTTAAATACATCATAAACTATTAAAGTAACAACTGCACCTTACTGAGAAATATTAATAGCGTAATTTATAAAGTATAAAAATAAATATGAGATACGAGATGCCATTTGCGCTTTGGGTGGGAGTAATCACTGCTTTTACTCACTCATAACTGTAGACACACGCTGGTGTCATTAGCGCTTATTCAATTAATGAACACAGGCATCTTATTGGCGTCATCTAGTGAGATATAGGGGTGTTAAGTATTTAAATCGTCAATAAAAATGACTTAAATTAACTTTGATTTGATTTGATTTAATTAATGTTGGGGAACTGTTACTGAATTAATAGCATTAAACTAATTCACTAAATTGTGTGTGACTCATTTAGCATATCTCAAAGGAACTGTAAGTTAAGCTAAATGAAAGAGGAGTAAAGTTGATAGAAGAAGAAAAAAAAGAATGAGCAAGCATTTAGAATGTATAATGTGGATTGGAGTGAATTTTCGTTGGTTGGTTTGAAGATTGTCTTTGCGTGAGCTTTCGTAATATTTGAAAAATGCACATCTGATTACTGGTATTGGTACGAGATTACTCTCCCCCGAAAGAAACAGTATACAATGAAATAAATCATAGTCATAGAAGATAATCAACTATTTCACTTTTGTATTCGTCATCCTGCAAGTGGCTTACCTTAAAAACTAATTTAGTGATTATTTATAAACGTCGCATTTAAAACTAACATGACAATAATTCAAGACTTCAACATGTAACGTTTCCCGCCACACAGCAGTAAATCGGCTTCTTTTTTGTGGATATGATCACGTTTAATGAACACCTGCACCCTTAAAATATAGCGCGGCCTCGTCTTGGACATCGCCTCTACAACCTTTGACACCCGGAAGGCCCCCCCCCCCTACTCCGCCCACGAACCGGATAAAGGGGTCGACCGCTATCATCTCGAAGCTTAGAGAGGGCTGAGAGAAGAGAAACGGTTAGAAACTTTCTCAGAGACTAGACATGACCTCCTCCCTCACAAACAAACGAATTTTGACTCTAATAATCTAAGCAATATTTTTAACAAATATACTGTAATTAATAGCTATGACGTAAAAAAAACTAAATATATAAATTCATAAATATCACGCTACCTGTATTTATTCAAAACGTCACAACCACAATCAAGGGTTGAATACAACACCTAAATTGCACCACATTTTCCAAACTTCGTTATTATCCGAAAGTCAGGATTTCTAGGCTCGACAGATTTAATGTATATCAGCCCCACTACACAGCAAGTCTTCAATAACACCAGTACACGATCCCGTGACGTGGCCCAACAGAAGTGATCCTGGTCACGAGTTCGCGACCATGACCATTTGGCTACGGTGGTGTATATTTTCTTGATAGAAGCGCTAATCCAATGGTCATGGTTGAGAATTAATGAAAGAACGTATTTGATTCGAGTTTTTGCTCTATCAAAGACGATTACACAAAATATAATGGATTTTCTTCACTTGCACTTTGTAGTATCTGGCTACTGTTGGCAGTAGATTATGAAATGTTTGGCGCTATTCTCTCTACATCTTCGGGTGTGGGTTGCTGCTTTTTAGGGAGATGATGGCTGACCTTCAAACAAGACGGTGAGGGGTCAGGAGAGTCCCTTGTTTTAGGCGAAGCGTTGGACTGATTTTAGTATTAAGGAAAGCAAGTTCCTTTGGTTTTAGACCGATGCACAGAGCGTGGTGTGCTGCACCAAGAAAAGATAGTTTCTTGAGAGTTTTTTTTACACGACGGACTGTGTTTGGGGTTTGATTATATTGTGAAGCGAAATAATTCTGTTGGATGTTAAAGCTAAGCATGGCGTGGAAAAGAATATTAAGAAAGTAATAGAAATTTATCACAAACTTTCATTGGGCTGGGTATTTACGAGGAACAATGTGGAGGTTAAGAGAGTGAGATACTTATTCAGGTCTCGTGTACTTAAGAAACATATCTAAGTTTAGAGATTGATGCTAAAGTGTTAAGCGCTTGCGACATAAAACCTATTATTTCGAGGAAAAAAAAAAAGAAAATTCAATAGCTTCACAAATTTTTTATTAGTTACGTGAAAGATAATGTACGCGTATTATTTTCCTTTGCTTTAGTTAAGTTAGCAGAATTATAAAATGTTAAGAGAATAAAAGAGTTGTAATCATTGAGCTTAAAAAGGTAACTAAAAAATGAAATCCGAAATAGTTGCAAAAACATTTGCTCATTTATACCGAGTTACTGTTTACTAGGGGCGTAGCTACCACCGTATCAATGATACGGAGCCCCCAAGCTTCAGGGGCTCCAAAATGTGTAAACAAAAAATCATAAAATGTTAAGAGGCCTAAGGGCCTCCAAAGAATTTAGATACATGGTCCACTCAGGCTTAGCTACGCCAATTGTGTTTACATTAAAAAGCAATTCAAGGACCCAGCATTAAGCTCAAACTGGAATTTCCAATAAAAATTCTGCATCTGAATCAAAATATAACTGTTGTCTAAAGAGTATAAAAGTTTGTAACAATGATGCAAGATGGCGTATTCGAATATGGTTGGCAGGAAAAATAAGAGCCAAGATTTTGCTGTAATCATCCACGAATGACCAAAATCAACGATACATGAAAAATACCAATGCTCTCGTACAAAATTTTGAAAGAATCCTAATGATTCATTTTTCCTTAAAATAAACTGAACTGAAGCGAGGAACGAGAAGCGTTGTGTGTATGTTTCCACCACAATTTCTTACCAACTGAAAAACAAAGCTTGTGCCAAACTTTCTCCCATGCAAAAATGTATCCCAAGCAAGCCTTTCTCATTATCATCCACACACGCATAAACAGAAGCAAAGTGTATTAAAAGAAAATGTTATTTCAATGCTTTTAAAAGCAATTCCTTGGAAAAAAAACTACCGAAGGCCCTCCAACTCTAGAGTATTCATTGTTCGAGACAGTTATTTTAATAGACGGGTCTATGGAACCTTACAGCGAGCAAGAAAGGGAATCCAGGGCGGGAGATTTTTCCATGAATATGTTTATGGTAATTGAAGAAGATATGCCACACTGCGTGTCCCGCTGCGCACAGGAAAGGAAAAAGTTTGCCTCCTTCTGTTGGTTTTGGGGATTGAAATTTAAATGAGGGCGCGCGCTGAGTGTAAAAAGGGTTTTGTTTCAAAATAATTCCTCCAGTAAACTGAGAGAGAATATTCAAGATATACATTCATATGTTTGTCTTAAGGGCGGTGCGAGAGTTTTTCGTTCCTTTGCCCCTCATTTGCATGTGAAAGTGGAGGAAAGTGCAAACATTCCGTTTCCATTTGTGGCCTCTTCTCCTCTCATAATGTTATCTTTCTGATTTCTAAGATTCATAAAGTAAACACAGTCTGGGCTTATAAAGTAGTTAAAGAGTTCCGATATATCAAATGGCTTTTCCCCCAAGAGATGGGAATATCTATCTGTGAAGGATATTTGGTATTATATTAAAAGTGGAGGGGATTATTTTTGCGTTATAGTCTCTGTTTAAATACTTCAAAAGTGAAATAGTGAATTCGAAATTGAGCTTTCAAATAAATGAAAAATAGGATTGAATGGGGAAATTTCCTTTGTGCATATATAGATATATATTTATAAAAAAAAAATTGTAAACTGTTTGAAAATAAAATGTATAGAGAAATAAACCGATTTTTAAAAGGAATGGAAATAAATTAGTGTTTTGAAGCAATGAAAAATGTACTTTTGAGCGATTCAAAAGAGTACTAAAAAGTCCAAAAAGGCATATTTGAATTAAAGAAAGAGTAGAGTGTACGCTATTTTTGAAATATTTATGAGATATAGTTAACATAGGAAATTGTTCCCATGTGTGACTGTCTTATATAAATCATAAAAAGACCAAGGTAATATACAATATATTTTAGTTAGAGTAATTTTTCTTTTAAATTTAACCATATGGTACTGTATGAGAGTGAGAGTTGCATTAATGTCGCACTATAAATCAACATGAGGGCTATTGGCGAAAACCCTCGTAATTTTGAGCCTTGGTCGACCCCCTGTCCAAACTACCACACCACCGGAGGAGTTTGAGTTCGACAGATTGAATATCCATCTTCCTCCTCTACATGGCGACAGGGCCATTTTTAACCTCTTTGGGTCCCTAGGCACTTCAAAATGTTGGCCCCGCGCGAAGTGTTTTCAAAGCCTCTCTTCAGTTCTTACCTTGCTAGTTTTGGTTCGGGAGGGATTTTCCCTTATTCTTTCCCCTTTCCTTATTTTTGGTTCTGTTTGGAGAGTCTCCATTATCCACCACCTATGGACTCACCATGTCCTGGATTGGAAACCGCAAGGAAAAGATAATAGCATGTTGGTTTGTTCATTTCTTACATTACATCACGGACCACTCAACCACCCTTTTATAAATTAGTACTGTTAATTAATTAAATCGTTTGTAAGTACAGCATTGAGTATAGAATTATTGCAATAACTGTTTACGACTTGTTAATGATCATCTTTTTCGACATTCTTTACTACCTTTTATACTTTTAGACATCCCAATCCCAGACATCAACTTTCTGTACAATAAAAGTTTTCTTTGTGAGCTTTGATCATCGCAAAATCATTAATAACATCATTGTAATCAATTTCCACGGTAATTTTATTTTGAGTGCGTGGTAACGTGAAACTTGAGCTTTTCACTTTCCGTAGTAGATCTAATTTTAGTTTTTACTCTCCGACTATTTGCGACTTTTTTTTGAAAAAATGGAGATATGGGGATTTTTTTGTGATTTTTTATATTTATTTAGTATACTTTAAGGGAAAAATTCTAAAATTGATAAAAGAAAAATAATCTATTAGTATTAAAATGGGAAAAAACTAGTAAAAATGTACAAAAAATTACATAAACGGGGCCCGCTCTGTACAAAGATTTTACGAACAAATTCTTAATTTTTTAATTTTGATGTGTTACTTTGTTATTCCTGTTTGAAGTGACCTTCAGGATAAGAGATAGTATAATTTTTACAAAAATTAGAGCACTTTATCTTAGTGATTGTACGAAATTTCTTAAAAAAACATTGACTATATTCACATGAAGGACTATATTCCCATTTAGAAATAAAACAGTGATTAATAAATCTGAAGATCAAAATACTTCTACTGTTATGCAGAACATAAGCAAAATAATTCAGCTAATTATTTTCAAAACTTTTTGAGCAATCTCTGTCCGCGTTTGAGTTTTTCGAAAAAAAAACACATTTCGAGTAAAACGCATTTTAAAGTTTAACATCGTGTGTAAAGTTATGGCATCTGCTTTTACTAAAACACTTGTAATCTTTGTTCTAGTGGAGGGAAAATAAAAAACTTAGTACTGTTATTAAGCTAAAAAGATGGCATATAAAATAAAGTCAAAAAAAATTTGTGAATTTTTGAAAAAAATCATAATTTTAGGGTAGTCGGATACCTTAGGGCAGAAATGCTTCTCTCACGACTTGCTGGCGGTGGTACGCTCGCTGCAATTTTAATTTTTTCTCTTTCTTCGCCCTCCTTTTTTTTTTTTTTGCGCCCTAGGCACGTGCCTAGTGCATGGCGGGTCTTAAGTGGCAAAAGGACAAGAACCCGCAGCTGACCATAAGTCACAAGGCTGTCGCAGTCTAAGACTTATTATGAGAGTGAGTGAGTGAATATTAACGTCGCACTGTTCAGCTACACGGACTATTATGAGAGAGACCAATGTTAATAACTTGTGTTTCTGCGTAAAAGAAAATGAATATCGTTTAAAAATGATCTCTGAATATTACAGTGAAATGTTAAAATAAGGATTTAATTGAACTGCAAGGGCGTACTTAACCCCCCTCCCCCCCTAATATTTTCCGTTATGTCACTGTCGAATTGATTCCTTTTCCAGAATATTCCCAGCAATTCTTAAATGGTGATTGATTCAAAAGATTCTATGCATTCATATGTTTTGTAAATTTAATTCATAATTTAAATACAGTTTCTGCATAAAAATTTTAAAGAGTTTCATTTAAAGAACTAAATTCTAATAATATAATGAAAAATATGTTTTTTTTTATATATGGTTAATTCTGAAACTCATTGCAGTGTCATTTTTCAGGTAAAGCACATATTGCATTAACTTGTTTCCGAATTTTATTTAATGGAAAAGACGGACTTAAGTTACTTAATCTCAAACAGGAAATATAACTGCATAAAATAATAGATACAAAATTGAATTTTTAGAAAAAAAAATTTTTTTAAATTTTATTTAGAACAGTAAATTTTATTCTCATCCTAAAATTAGTTTGAAAATGTTAACAACTTATTTTCAGAAAAGTAAATCAATTTATTTTTGACATGATATATTATTTTGCTCTGAAATAGTTTAAATTAATTTTTCCTATCATTCTTTTACATTGAAACAATTCGAATTTACATTCTTTCATTTATTATTGTTTCTTTCATTTATTGACGTGACTATTTATTTTGAATGGGTAAAACTACATTTAAAATATAGGGTGCAATTGTTTTAAGCCATATGTGTTTGATACATTTTACTTAGAATAATAGTTTGTATGTCTGTAAGCATTAATTTATCAATGCACGAAAAAGAAAATAATATTGTGATTTAACTCTACGTTTCGTTTTATAAAAGAAAAACACACCATTGTTAAAGTAATTGCTGAATCCAAACATGAAAAAAAAAAAAAAAAGAATGAAAAACAGGTAGACAAAGATGGGCTGATAAACTGATAAAAAATTATGCTTGCTTCCAGTAAAGAATTATTCGCTCTCTGTATATATATGTTAATTCACTTATAAATTTTATTTCAAGGGTTGAGAAACCCTAAGACTTCGCAGAATAGTTAATTTTTAACTTATCCGCTTAACGGGAAATAATAACAGCTTTATCTCCTAACAAACTACCACGTTAGCGTTTTTAAAACAAGATGATGCATCATTCGAGCATTCTGACTAATCACAAAGTTCTTTACCGGAAGATTCTAAAAGCTTGCAGTTGGATAAAACTATGAAAACCTGAGATCTCTGGAGCGAAAAAGAATGCTTTTGAGACTCTCATAGAAGTTCGCGTGTTTGTTCGATTGTGTTGAGCTTTTTATGTCGCCGCTTTACCTGTTTATTCGTCAATAAAGATAAGGATTTTAAAATAGAAAAAAAAATCTACTCCATCCTTCAAAGAATCCAACCCGATAAAATATCCTCTCAGTACAAAAAGCCTTAAGCTGTATAATCTACTACGTATATAAATATATAAACCCTTTCAACATGAGGTGATGATTGATGATTTAAACTAAATATATTACATTTTTCAAACTGAAATGCGCTAAAAATGTATTTATTAATTCGATTAATAAAAAATCTCCAATGTTTATATATATTTAAATTTTATAATTTATTATAAATTATTTATCACTTCAAAAATTTCGTAGGGTTTGAACTATTATACTTTTACGGCGCAATTTAATTCAATTTTAAATAAAAATATAAATATCCCCTTTGAACTTCACCCCGACCCTTCTTTAGCTAAATCAAAGAACTGCTAACACAATCGCATAAGTGGCGAAAGTCGCCGAAACATGACCACACATATTTATTCAAACATCACATAATTTTAACGTTATATTTCATCCAAGAAATATGGGGAAGGGGTAATTCATTGTTACTTGTTTACAATTGCATCCCTTGACACAGTTTTTGAAGTTTCCAAACCAAATTCATCAACGCTTAAGAGAACAACAAAACGTTAGACACTTTTTTGTGTGTGCATGTTCACCACATTGGAACTACTCTACGGGCTATTAAGCACTGATCTAGAGTCAGGCCGGAAGGAAAGGACCACGGGTAACTGAATAGAAGGATGGATGTTTTCCTGGAGGACTTTCTGAGAGGGAAACAGTTCATGTCTTGTAGGAGGCGAGGAAGAGAACAGGAAGTTCTCTATACAACTCTCCTGACAACTATAAAATGACAATACTCTATCATTTTAAATTGCTCTCGTTAAGGAATGTGGTTTGGACAGAGATCTTAAACTTTGTAGCCAAGACATGTTCGCTATCCAGAATATCTTAAGTGCATGGAGTTTTATTATTATTATTTATTTTTTTACTTTACGAGACTACACACAGATCATTTTCGATTTCTGGATAGATCACCTTTTGTGCAGCAAAAAAGCACATGTCCTGCTCGACAGGCAATAGAATAAAATATAAATAGGATACAAACTATTCTATAAGCATTTGCTTCTTCAATTGTTAAAGATTAAATTAGAAGGAGGCAAATTCGAGATTGGGTTCATTGAAGTCTACTTTAGTGTAACATATATTAATTTAAGTTAGGTTATACACACAGATAATGCGCATTGTTAACAAAAATAACGGGCAAAAAAAGTTTACGGTTTCTTATAGCGACTCTTTTGTCTCCTCAATTGGCTTCTATTGAAGATGGGTGGTCATCAGGGACGTCTTAGGGCATGGGCCAACTGGACCCGAGCCTAGGGCCTCAGCCGCAATGGAGGCCTCATCTCGTTCTCAACTCAGCCTTAATAAGATCATAATTTCAATAATTTCAACCGTCAAATATTATTTCCGGTTGTATTCTCCGATAAACGGGGAATTTCGGACAATGTGTCAACTGGACACATGTGATGACCGTCGTCCACGTACAGCCCTAGGCCTACCACCATACACCATCATTACTCATTCAGACCAAAGACGGTAGTCTGTCCAGGCGGTTTGTGCGATTGTAAGTGATGTACATTTATTTGTGTGAGTATTTGACAGCCTATGTTATGTGTAAGGGCTCAGGGCCTAAAGAAGTCTTAAGATGCCTCTGGTGGTCGCTAGAGGGCGCTTTTTCTGGTTGGGACAATCAGTTCCAGTTATAATAACAATAGCAATTACAAAGCCGAATTACCTAACTAAAGATTGTCTACTATTAGTCTCAAAGAGTTTTCTTTTTTTAAATCTGATTTTTAAATTTTTCGCAACGTTTATAATAAGATAATCAATGTGAAATCCTGATTTCCTTTTGATTTTAAAAAGAATATGCTTGTATAATTCATAAAAATTTATACTCTTCTTTTACAAAATTCAATTGTTAAATTTAAATATGTAGTATTTTTATTTACACGGAACTTAAGAATTCTAATTTTTTGTTCAAATGGTTTCGTCATTTATGTAATAAATATTATTAATTAGATTTTAAACAAAAATGAGTAACATTAACTAGATAAATACAAAAAAGTTTATCAAATGGGGATTTTTTAACCCTATACTTGGCAGGATTTTTGTTTCGGTTTTTTTTCAATCCACCATCTTGAGTTCTAGTACTATTTTGGTGTTGCCAGTAACTAAAAATTATTTTTTAGTAGAATCTTGATAATATTTCGGAGCATACACCATAAAAGCACTGAAAACACGTTTCAAAACCTCTGTATGTTTTTGGAAATTTCAACGTATCAAATTTCAACGTGCCAAGAAAAGGGTGCAGAAAAACTTATATTCTTTCATATTAAAGGGATACTACACACTATTTTTCACGTTAGATTAAAAATAATACCATTCAAAGAAATTTTATGTCTATTAAGGAAATCAAAGCCGTATATCATCCGTGAATTTCATATAACATTGTTGATAGCCCTCGCTCTAAAAAAAATTACTGATCATTCCGCAATGTATCTTTCAAATGGAATTCACAATCGTGACTTGGAAAAAAAAAACATTTTCGTTACGGTGAAACTTTGCCTAGATAAACATTTACATTTAATTTCGCCATTATTTATTCGCACTCTTTTTCGTCCACCCAAAACCAAAGATCTTCTTAGCTCTCATCATTTACATAAACCATCTCCAGCCAATCCCATGCTTCATCTATGATACTTCTCATGCTAACGCAAGGTTCCTGACCGCGTCGCGAAGTTTTAACTTTTTACATACAAATCCATCCAGCCATAAGAGGGATTAAAGCCGAGACGGGGGCTTTGTGGGTTTTTGCATTTTCACTTTTAGGATCATCAGGGTGGGGTGAAGGAATCAATTTTTGGGGGCTTAATCCGTAATTATCCACGACTTGCCTGACCCCGTACCATGCTGAAGTGTTCCTTTTCTTTTCAATTCTTTAAAGATCGGCGTGTCAAATCCTGTTTTTTAAAGGCTTTGGGTCGGGATGTTTATCTTAAGGCTTTTGGATGGGAGAATCTTGCCGTCCGCTCTAAGTGTTTTTCTTTTGGGAAATATTTTTTTTTATATGCTTTTTTATTCAGCGATTCAGTTTTTTTTTTTTAACGTATCCTCGTAACTTTTGGATGGGCTTGCAAGGGCGGATCTACTTTTTTCTTCACTTATTTTTCTTTTGTTTCTTGCCTTTGAGAATTTTCGCTCCTTTTTTTTATTCCATAATCCGCAGAAGAATTTTTTTTTTCAGTATAAGCTGAAAAACCACTAATGAACAAGCCTGAGCCGGTACCTGTCATTTTTTTTTTTATTCATGGTGCTCTGACCTGTAATAAAAAAAGAGATACCAAAAAAAAAAAAAAAAAAAGAGACTGAAAAGTAGGGAAAATGTATAAAGGCAGGGAGCCAGCAGCAGAGATTGAAAAAAAAAAATTCCGATTAATTATTTTAACACTAGACTTTCAGAGAATGTATAGGAAATATTTCCCTTCGAACGCAAAAACCCAACGGTATATCTATCTCCATCTGGTAACCAGATTTGGGTAATCTTTCGATTCAACTTTATAATTATAACCAGTTTCGTAATCCAATTAAGTTCACAGATTTACTATTAAATAATTAAAAAAAACATTATTCGATAGATACCAAATGCAGTAGGATTTAAGTAAGATAATTAAAAGACGAAATATCACAATTATATATATATAAAAAAACCCGAAAGGATTATTGTTGCTAAAATAAAGCATATACTAACAAAATTGACACTAAGAAATCTATATGTAACGCACCCTCAAAAAATGTTACACATAAATCTAGATCAAAGACAAATATATATATATATATATATATATATATATATATATTCTGCTTAAATCTATCAGTAGACACTCCAAAAGAAATGTCAAATAATGCAGTTTTACACGTTACAAATATAGACATGGTTTATGTTACAGCATGGATGAAAAGATGCATCATGTCATAAATGTATATCATGTGGGGAAGAGGGAAAATGCATAGGAGCCTTGATAACACTAACCTATAATCACATATTGCACAACTACTTTATTAAGATACTCCAGAAGTATATTAATATTGGTTATAATTTAATATTCACAAAAAAATTTCAATTTGGTTATTTGTTTTAACAAAAAATTGAAATTTTTTGCATTTAAAAGAATCACAGGGCTCCTTTGTTCGTCATCTTGAATTTGTAAAAGAAAAAATAATAATAATAATATAGCATTTTCTAATGGTAATAAAATTAAGTAAAACAAATTATTAAAGGAGAATAATAGAAAGCCATTTTTTAAGATCATTTAAAAAATAAGTGCATAAAAATCGGAAACATTGGATAAGATTTTTTAAAGCATTCAGCAAAAAAAGAATAATTTCAATACATCACGGTTTTTTGTGTTTCCGGTAAAACAATATGAAACACTAATTTATACTTCAATCCAAGAATTGTATAATGACGTGTGACTCCAGCTACAAGACTTATCACTCTCATAGATTTAACATATTAACATAAATTGCTTCCAAGTTATTAATAAACGAGTAATTTAAAACATTTCTGAAACAAGGACACAGGAGACTTATCCACTATCCACAGTGTCCTTGCACCCAATAAAGTTCTCTCCCAATCTATTTTTGAAACACAGTTTTCACGTCTTTTTTTCCAACCAATTCTTCAAATTGATTCACCTGACAACCGTGGTTCGGGACCGGAAACAAAGTGTCCTTCCCTTGGTGATTAATCAGAGCCCCCAAAACAGGACACAAATCAGCCAAAAAGGCAGGCGGGTGAACAGAAAATTAGGACATCAGGGCCGACCATGTTTTCAAAATGCCCATTCGTCCGAAAATCGAATCACACCATCCATTTGGCTGATTGCATTTTATTTTATTCTCGCTGACCCCGTCATATGAAAGGGGATGGAGTACAAGGTCCATGAGACACTGTTCGAAGGGGGGCGGGACCTTTGGGGTGGGGTCCCAATCTCTGCAAGTCAACCCTCCCCAAAGTCGCCTCCTGAGCAAGATGGATGATCCGTTGCAAAGTACGCGGGTGCAAGCTAGACTGTCGAATTAAAATCTAGTTAAGAGCTTCTAATGAGAGACCTTTCACATTTATTCCTCTTCCCTCTTCTGCTGGAGAGCAGAGGTTTCCGCCCCTCGTGTGGGTATCTTGCCCTGCCAGCCCTACTGCTCGATGATAAGGCGTCACTGGTAGAGTTAGGTCTGATATGGCTTCTCGTAGAGTTTTAAAATAATTGAATTTAAAAAAAAAGTCGATGAAATGTCGAGAGTTGTAAATTGATGACATTATTTTTGGTGAAAAGTTTTAAATTTCTCTTTGGATAAGTGTAGCAAACATAGAACTAAAGGGTAATTAATCTTTGCTTTTAAAGGTGATGTAAAAGACTTCTTTTAAGAGGCGTTAGGGAGTCAGAACTAATACAGAAGAAGATTTCAAACTCAGAATTGGAAATATATCAGAGACCTAAATAAAAGTGACTTCGAATAATTATCGAAAGTAATACTTTTTCCTAGATTGAGGTAGGGCTATTTTAAAGAGTGATCCCCGTCTGACTCAAATATTTTATACGGGGTCCCCTATTTTGTTTACATGGTTACAAATATTTTGAGCTAATATAGATTTTAAGAGTCTCAAATCTGATGGAAGAAAATTTGAGTAGAAATATAACTATTATATATTTAAAATTTGTTTTTTGTAGTATTATATTAATGCAATGCAGAATTGTAGTAAGGAATCCTTTATGCAAGTACTATGAACTGTGAATAAGTATAAAAGTAAATATTTTTTTGATTTTTGC
>BMAV01027081.1:45574-63869 GCA_019973955.1 Trichonephila inaurata madagascariensis
CCCATAAGAGAGGTCTGTGTACGCCACTGTTATCTCACATACTTTTCCTCGCGCCAAACCGGAGAAATCATTTAATACACCAAGTACCTCTCAATTCCGAGCTAATCTTTCCCACACGAAACGCAGCTCTCTCTCTCGTATTTATCTCCACAACAAATATTCAACTTCGTGAGGGATTGAAAGAATCTTTTCCCATAAACACACTTTGCAACAGTACTTCTTCTGTTCTAAAGCTGCTTAAGTTCTTCTGCCCACTGAACACACGTCGTCTGCGGAAAAAAAAAAGAGAAGACGGTTAAAAAAAAAAGCGTTTTTCCGTGTCGACAATTTCCATACGTTTTTATCCTCGCCTTCGGGAAAGATGAAGAGAGTTGTGGAAATTGCGTTTCGGCCCGAGGAAATCTGCAATGCAAATGGCAAAGTCGCGGGTGGCAAGTGTCAGGGTTGGTCGACCCCCGCACGTACTTGTAAGTCACTCTCGTGCGGAAAATTTTATTGATGTCATAAACCAGACACTTGTGGACAGCGGGAATGGCACTGACCTTATAAAGAAACATCAAGTGGACTAGGCGTGAGAGAAAAGGATGGACACGTCCCGCGCCGCGCGCGGGGGTTGAAGTCAGCAGTATTTTTACCGTAAAAGTAAGAAATTTCGGTTTTGTCGGATGGTTTGGAGCTGCCTTTTGCTGACATTAGGAGAAAGTGGGTAAAATCGAAACACTACTTCAAACAGAAAAATGTCCCGTTATATTCGTAATAATATTTTAACTTTGTATATAAATGTATACAGATAATCATATTTTATTCTAGCACTATTAATTAAAGTCAAATTTACTTCCTATGTCCAGAATCCGTTTCATATATTTTGTGTCTCATACAGCAATAAAAAAATGTAATTTTAAATTTACATGATAAAGGGACACAATTCAATACTTGGATATGTATACTATTATGGAAGTTTTCGCCATATGTACGAAAGCGTGAACTTCACGTGGAGTACATTTTCGGACAGAAAAAAAAATATGCTTCAATTTTTATAAAAATTTGTGACATTGTAACTCATGCATCTGTTTTCAATGTAGTGTTTTTAAAAATCCAAAATATTTCATAAATAAGATTTCTCCTTTTAAAATGTAAAGGGATAGCTCATTTAACATCACGGTATAGGAGAAAAAAATGCGAAGAGTCAACTAAGATAAAAATGAATAATTTGATAAAATAAGTGATTCTCTATAGGATATAAAACCAGAATTTAATATTAATGTTCGGTACTTTTCAATATGAAAGAATATTCCGAATTTGGGTCTTATTCTTTAAGTTTAGCCGCAGACAGCCTTATCTGAAACATTCGGTGTCAACATGGGGGGTTGAATGTTTTCATTAGAAAAATTCGATATAAGATTAAAACATAAATACCAAAAGATTAAGCACCTGTGAGATCTCAAAATCTCAAACCCTATTTTCCTTATCAAATAATAAACAAAGATAATTAAATATAAGTTACTCAAAATTCAGAGCAACATTCTCTATATGTTGCTGTACTATAATTCAACTGTAAAATATCTTACATTTTTGTAAGTTGTTGAATGTTTAAGTTCATTGTCGAGCTCTTATGCAGATTTGATAGTATGCAAAAAATTCGTTTAGACTGGAAATAATAGAAATAAATGGATTTTCCATGTTTTGGAATGACAAGAATAGAAATAAAAAATTAAAAAGCAAACATGAAGTGTATAAATTAAAGCAATACGTCAATCGATCCGTAAAAATATATATATAATATTTTGTGAATTCCAATCAAAGTTGTAGCATAACTTTTTCCATTGCAGTAATATTATTTCTAAAAATTTGCTTATTACAAATAAAAACACGTATGAATACTCCCATAAACGTAAAATTTTCTTCCTTAATTTATTAGATAATAGCATAATTTTCACTGGCATAGCGAGTCCTGAGTGGGCCCTGTATCAAAATTCCTTAAGGGCTCTTTTTTAGAAAATAAAAGTAATCATATTCATAAAATTTCTTTGAAAGTGTCAAAATATTGCACAAGTAGGGGCCCCGTATCATTGATTCAGCTGATACGGCGGTAGTTACGTCTCTGATAATTATCAGATAATTTTAATATAAAATTATGATTTTATATTAAAATTTCATCTTTTTTCCCGCGTACATCCCGCGTTTAACTTTTACATCAATACGAGCTTAAAGATAATTTTGCACTGGAAACTAAATGGTATCAACCACTACGTTTATGATGAATAGACTTTTTAAAAAATAAATTATAATAAGTATTGCATAAAAATTATCACTTTGTAAAAACTAACTTCAATTATTTACTCAAATCATTGATAAAATAATGTTATTTTTTTCATAACAAGATAAAAAGACAAACAAAAATATGATCGTACAATGTATCAAAATAAGTGAAATACCTTTAGATCTCGAAAGAAAAAGAGTTTTGGTTTAGAACAAAGCAATTTATGTTGCACAGCAGTTTCATATACTTCAGTTGTAGATTATTTAATATACCTGAAAAAAAAAAGTAATATTAATCAACAGCTAAAATATACCGAATTCTTATTGTCAGTTTAAATTAATTTGCACACTAAAATAATCTAAATACTTACATTCTCGATAAGACATTTTATCTATTTTGCAGAAACGATTTAAAAAGAAACAAAACTTCATTAATTTTTTTCCATTAATTAATTTTTACCATTTTCTATTCGAAATGGATGTAATTATACAAGATTATTAACAAAACTTGAAGGAGAACATGAAAAATATCTATAACTTCCAGTAAGGATAATTGTTTCAATACCTTAAACTAAAGAACGAAAACTTATCTGGATGCTGAAAAACTAGGTCTAATTTAAATTATAAAACATCAAATCTTTGGAGGAAAAAATTATTAAAATTTATTTGTGCAGCGTAAAAAAAGTTAATGATCTACGCCAATTAAAAATGTGATCATGTACCCTATTGATATTCTTATCACAGTCGAAATAAAGAGATAACATGAACACTGTCCAATAGTTGTATTTCATTTCAAATAAACACAGTTGATGTAATTATCATATATCTTATCACAAGCAGAAGTTTTTGAAACATCTAATTCTAAAGATATAAAGAACATAAGAGGAAGAGCATTTTGATTTGCATCTCTCTATTGCTATTTAGTTATATCTCTAAAAATAGCACAAAAACATTTATTAACCAGTTAATTGTGGGGTCCCCCCTTTGAGAGAGCGCAACTATGTATGTCACGTAAATCGAGCGATGACGATTATACTCGTTTATCACAGTTACCGACGAGTATACTCGTGTAAAAATGATAACGAGCATATTCGTCACAATTTTAAAAAGTATCTAATCAGCTTTAGAATGAAAAGGTTCAAGTCAAACAAGAATTCTTAAGGTAGTAACTCCATTACACCAGTGGCGCCCAGAAGGGGGGAGGGTCCTGGGGGGCCGGACCCCCTCCCCCAAAGCTCTTGATATTTTTTCCGATTGATTATTATTCTAAGTGTATAGTACGTAAAAATTAATCAAGTATTTGTTATTAATGATTAATTTTATTAATTAATGCTAATTATTTATTCAATAATTAGTTTTTTTACTGTGTTTTACCGACAAAATCAAAAGGAGCATTGGTGAACTTTCGACCCCGGATCCCCCCTTGAAAAATTCCTGTGTGCGCTACTGCATTACACCATTATATTGAGCGTAGTGTTTAAGTAAACTTTAAATGTTCATAACAGCAAAAATATACTTACGAGTCGCTTAAAGTTTAACTGTAATAACGCAAAAAAAAGGAGGAGGAGGAGAAATCAAATGTATAAAAAAATGAATTATTTTTCAACAGAAAAATTTGAATTAGATTAGTAAGTGGTATGCTGCACCACTTTGAACAGATTCATTTTACACAAATTTCTACGCGGGAAATTTTTTTTTTTAATTTACGATTTAAAACACACCAACTGTAACCAAGATTCTGCCAATTGCATTAAAAATCTGCAAAAATATTGGCATACTCGACGAAATATTTAAAAACGAAAATATTGAAGCATATAAATTTTAACTGATGTGATTCAGAACTCGAAAGCGGATCGCTATATTTTGAAAAACCATTTAATTCTTCAGCCAAAGAAAAAAAAATGTTTTTGATGCAAATTGCTTGAAAAAGTTTAAATAAAATAAGCAAATTGAGAGAAAAGAGATTTATTGAGAAAAAGAAGTAGATAAAAAAAATGCTATTATAAAAAAAAAAGAATTTCCCCACCATTAACTTTTTTTAACTGAAATCCAAAAAATTAAAAAAAAAAAAAAAAAAAAAACACTACACCGACAGAAACAATATAATTTTCAATCTCCTTTTAATAAGTTTAACCGACACTCCAGGGACTCGAAGAGAAAGAAAGAGCAGAACTTTTTAAAAAATTCACTTTCCATAACAACCATTTAAGGAAGTAGTAAAAGCCAATGGAAAGTGAAATTTTCTCTTGCCCTAAATCGAACCAGCCCCCCGTGAATCCCTAAAAGCGCAGTAGTATTTTGAAATTCAACATCAGTATTAAGCGTAAACTGACTTTTTTCCCCTTATATTCCCTTCCCTTACCCCCAAGCACAGAACAGCTTTATAGCCTCCCATTAGTTGTAAGCGAGAGACCGCCGAAAGCGCCATCTGTGAGAGCACTTTGGAAATTAAATTGAGGCGGACCGTGAAAAAAATGCTATTTTGAGTTTTCCACCACATCCCACACCGATCCTTATTTTAATACTTTTTACATACTCTCATCCATTTCCATGCATTGAGTGATTTAAGAGAGTGTAAAAAAAATGACTAGCAAGCGAGTGGAAATGTACTATTAGTGGCGCTACATATTTTTTTGTTTGCTTGTTTATCTTATTTTATGCATGGTTAAGTAAATGAAATAAATAGATGTGCCTTTTCAACAGTGCAAGTAAATTTTTGAATTATGAACCTTAAAAAGAGTCTAACTGTTATTCCGTATTTTAACGCTACTGTTTTGTATATAATTAATATATAAAAGATTACATTGGCCATTCGAAACCTTCAGTTGCAGCTGGGTCACAATCAAGTTATCCGTTCACAACTAATATGGTCCTTTTATATAGTTTTTATTGGCTTGTAGTACCAACAATTTATTTCTTTTATTCTTTGGCGTAGCTATTCCTATGTGGGCCCTGTATCAAGGCCCTTTAACATTCAACGATTTTTTGCGAACGCATTTTCGGGCCCTTGTAGCTTGGGGGGGCCCGTGTCATTGATACGGTAGTAGCTAAGCCCTTGTTCATGAGCTAGAGAGAAAGAAAGAACTTTGAGGGGTGAGAGATTATAAAAAATTGAAAATGAATAAATTAAATTCTAATCATAAAAAAGTTCGGAATACAAAGGAAAATATTTCAATAAAAATTTCATAGCCCGAAGTGGGTGATATATTAAGATTACAAGATTTATGGGGAGTGCCTGTACCTCTGGAAAAAAGACACATTAAGTGCATCTGCTACAGTTTTAACATAACCAATATCTTCTAGTTCCCATTTAATGTTATAGGATTTCCAATTAGGTTAATTAGTAAAACCTAAGCGCGAAAGCTTATTCTGAACCACGGTCAATTGATGAAGACGGTAGATCACACTTTGAATTCAGTATTTGAGGGAATTGAATTCCAACTGTGTATTTGATCTGCAGTTTCCTACTGCAAGATAATTATAGCGAAACTAGAATTCTAATCAGCACGTGACTGAGTGCGAGTTAAAAATTTATTAACGTCGCACTGCAAAAGAAAACGAGGACTGTTGATAATGAATCTCTTAATTTTGAACCTTGACGACACCTGAGTTGGGATCCCCTCTCCAAACTAGCACACCACGCCAATGGTAGGACTTTGAGCAATGACAGAAGGGAAGAAGCAGACATGATCTTCAAAATCGATACGTTTATATTTATATCTAGCACTTTATGAATGATATACAACTTTATTGCCTAACCTTGGGAGCAATCTTAAATCTTAGTACTTAATCTAACTTATAAGGTAATTCAAAATGATTTAACTTAAGTCGGAGCTCCTTATGAGAGTCCTTCTCGAACCACGATAGCTCGGTCAGCTCCAATGCTATTTCCTTCCACAATTCCCGGGGAATTCTAAGATGAATATTAATTTCAGGCCGCGTGACTTCCTAGTCGCAATTCACTTTTTATTATCCTTAGATTCCACGATTAACCTCACACGCCCAAACGTCAATGCTTAAATAGTATTTACATTTGCATAAAATCAAGTCATCTCTACGGAAAGCAGTTTTTAAACTAAAAAAGCACAGTTAAATAATAGTTTCCCCAAGAGGATTAGTCAAAGAACTCGAATAGAACCCCAATATGTCCCTTTCAGAATAATTCAAGAAAGCAAATATCTTCTTTCGAAGTAGTCACACGTATACATTTTCATAATACAAGCTAATTTTACAGTCACATAAGGGCTAATGGCAACGGATCTTGCGAACTACAATAAAGAGACGAGAATGACCCTTGAACAAATCTCTCACTCTTCTTTCTCACTACATCAGGAAATTCAATTCTATCTCTCAAAAGGTAGCCTCTATTAATCTACAGGGTTAGTTATAGGTGAAAAAGCCGGCTGGGTGGTGTAATTGGTTTGTCGATGGCCTTCTGCACCCAAGGTTGTGGGTTCGACCCCGGCCCAAGTTGGTGGATTTTCATGATGCAGAAAATCGACAGCGGCCATGTCGTATGATTATACGGCATGTAAAAGATCCCCAGAGTGTCTGTTTGGCTTAGGTGCTCTCGACAAAATTAAATCCTAGTACAAGCTCGCATCATCAGAGTTCAGGTGCCTCCCTCTAGGGAGGAAATTGGGCATCAAAATTACCTGTGGCGATTGGTATTCGTTTACTATGATGCCGCACTAAAAAGAGATACCAGCTTCCGGGGATGTACTAGGTCTGCAATGGTAAAACACCAATCTGCAGCCCATTAGAAATAAAAAAAAGTTTTAGGTGAAATCGAGAAATTTTTATAAGATGAAAATCTGAGTCTTTTTTCAAATGTAATGTATAGTTTCTTAAATGGATATGCAATGTTGATATGATTGCAAGGACATTTTTTGGATTGTAAAAACTTAAAAAAAAAAAAAGATTATCTTCACATCACATTACTGTAAAGTTTTTCAGAAGTAAATTTCTGCAAAACAGGCTTCTTGAGTCAATTATCATCAGTTTGTTTTTCGAAATATTTAAACCCACAATTTGGTCCATAGTCCAGCAAATAAATTCATAGTTTTGTTTATTTTACCACAGTAGTCTAAACGAAGTTAAATAAATAAATTATGAAAGGATATTTTACATTGAGAATTAAATAAAATATATTAGACTCACACACACTTATAGTTCGAGTCTTATATCACAAACCTCAGTCAAACAATGATCTGAGAGACAGAAAACTTTTTTATATACTTGAAATCCTTTTTTTCCCACATAGAAAGTTCCTTAGAAATATAAGCAACAGTTTCTGAAAATTAAGACAAGAAGATGGAATAGAAATAAAGAGGAGGATCAAAATTGAAACATTCGTGTAAATTATATATCGTCTTCAGCGCACATCATATGAGAATTTTTTACGAAAGGAAACCGATTTCTACGTTTAACATCTTCTATACATGAATTCAAATTTTATTCAAATATTCAGAGAGAATGGTTCCCTTATAACTTTTATCCCATTTATTGTTTTTGGGTTTTCTGCAATGTTCCTTGGAAAAAAGACACAACTGGCTCGTAAACGAAGAAAAGAGTACTCCCGCCTAAAAATTCGAATTAACCCCATTCTCGAGCACCCCACGAGGCCATTTCGGCACTTTCCAGTGACAAGGTCCTTGGCGAAGAAAAAAAAAGGTCCTCTTCTCAAATTAGAGTTCTTAATAGGTCCAATAATTCATGCGCAGTTTTCTCAGACGAGCATTTGCTCGCCTCGTCAGGTTTAACGGCCATATTTTTGGCGCAGAAATGAGTTTCTTTGAGAAACTTTTCGCCAATTAAGTTTCGTCGAATGGTCGTAGCGCCAACTCGAAATGCCGCCATTGAAGATACAGTTAACATCAAGAAGTAAGGATGCAGGAAGAGATAAATGCGAAGGGCAATGGAAGAGGTCTGAATTTATGTACCTGGAATGGCAATGGTGGGTATAAAAATGACGCGAGTAATTTCCGTTTGGAAAATGGCGGCGTTCTTTCATTCTTTAAAATAGAATTTAAGAGGGAAAAAAATATTGAGTGCTTTCTGCGGGAAAGTGCGTAACGACTGATGTACGTTCGCTTCCACAGATGAGCAATCTAAAAAAGGTTTAGGTAACGAACTTTCTGGATTTAATTTTCTGAGAAGGTTGAAATATATTTCTCTTTTGGATGACTACTAATTAAAACAGTCGTATATTTCAAACATGAAAGGAAGTGCCGAAGTTGGTTTTAATTATCAGTTTTGTTGCATTCAGACATTTAATTCTTCGGTAAAATAGGTGGTGGTACAGTAAAAATAATAATTTAAGTACTTTATTAATTAATAATGGAATAAGTAAAGCATCGGGAAAAAAACAAAAGCGTGAAGTAAAAAAATAAGTTACATACTGATTCAATATCTAAAAAGTACTTAAAACACACATACACACACCATCGGACCCCTATTTAACGAATTTTGCGATTTAACGAATTTGTCTTTTCCTTCGATTAAAATGGGCCCCTACCCCCTATTTAACGAATAATAAACGCATACTTTTAACGAATTATTTCAACATCTGAAATATTTTTTATAAGATTGGATTAAAAAAATAGAATTTCTTATCATATGACACTTCTTTTTGTCCGGAACAGAAAGACTTTTCTTGTCAGCAGCAAATTTCGACGGAAAAGGGTTCAACCCATTATTAGACTTATCAAGTGCAGATGAGTCATGAGTGTAACCTATCGCGTGAGTTTGGGATTGAGCAGGAAATTCTTTTCTTGCGCCTCATCCAATGGTACCAATATTTTCAGCAGCTGAATAAAAAGTATGTAATTTCTCACGAAGAATATTTTTTGTGCAGTTCTTTATTATAGAATTTTCATAAGGTAAGTGCAAAAAAATTTGCATTTCTTTTGGACTTCTATATTACGATTAACCTCGAATTAATGAATAAAATGTTCGGACCCAATGAATTCGTTAAAACGTGGTCCGACTGAATATATTACGGTGGATCGAAATTTTCTTTTCTTTTTTCAGAATTATAAAACTTACCCAAGTGGAAAAGATGTTTGCTGGTATATAGGTGAAGGGAACAATGAAATAAAAAATTAATTTTTATGTTAAAGCTGTCTTCGGCTAATGTTAAAGAAAGAAACCAAATTCGGAATATATTTTCAAATATAAAAGTACTCAAACATTATTATTATATTCTGGCTACGCTATCCTGTAGAAAATCACTTATTTTATCATACTACTCATTTTTATCCGAGTTTTTTGACTCATTTTTTCTTTTATATAAAGTGCTTCGCATTTTTTCTCCTGTACCGTAATGCTAAATGATCTATCCCTTAACACGTTAAAAGGAAAAACAAATTATTTATGAAATACTTTTAAATTATAAAAACACTATCTTATAAACAAATGCATGAGTTACAATGTCACAAATTTTTATAAACATTGAGACTTTTTCTCTGTCCGAAAATGTGCTCCGCGTTAAGTTCACGCTCTTGGTAATATGGGAAAAACAGCCTTAAGGTATCCAACTAGGTTCGGAGATAAACTTTTCAAAAATTGATTTTCTGAATAATTTTATTGTTTTAAAGAACATAAATAGGCTTAAAAAGTCATAACTACTAAATAACTAGCATGTATCGCCCTTTTTTTTTTTTTAGAGAAAAAAAATTATTTTTAGTAAAATTGAGCAAAATTTTTTAAGTTAAGAAAAACGTGATAAATAAAAATAAATTGCACATTATGCAATTTTAACGTCATTGATATATTTCTTGTTCCCTCTAAAGTGTCACAAACCGCAGGATAAAAAATAGTTTAAGAAATAAATATTGTATTAGCATTTAAATTTGATGGTCATGATTTTTCTCGTCAAAATTACTGCATGTTCTAAGCTAAAAATGACTGTAAAATGTGATTAAATGTAGCTGTCTTAAAACCTGCGGTTTGTTACACTCTGAAAGGCCCATAGCATATATGTTATAAATTTCATTGCATTTGATTGGATTATTTAGAAGATATCTCGTTTTTCGTGCACAAATTATCATAAAAAATTCATTCTTCAAAAAACGAATTAAAAAAAATATTTTTATTAGTTAGATAAAGTAAATGCTATAAAAAGAACTTAAAAAAACTCTCTAGTTTTATGTATTAGTCCTTCTTCCTCAATAATGAATTTCTTTTTTCCCTAATGACCCAAACAACACCAAACATCAAACACCTAAAAAGCACTTTTTCAACATAGTCGGATACCTTAAGTACTGTAGCAAAAGGAATGAAGCTAAGGCATTTCAGCGTTTTTATAGCAAAAAGTCAAAGTAATTTTTTTTTTAAATTGAAAAATTTATTTCAATATTTTTTAACATTTATTGCGATAAGAGGGCACATATTTTATATATATAGTTACAAGAAAAAAAACACATCAGGTACATTTTAACAGCTTCTTTGGTTTTGAAATTAAAAAAAAAACCTATTGTCGAAATTCCAGGGCTCGACGAAGAGGAAGACGAGAAAAAGCTTGGATCGCAGTGCCGGTTTAGCCATTGGGCGTTGGGCCGGGTGCCCAGGGGCCTGGATAAACTGGACTGAACCAAGTTTTCTGGTAATAAATTTCGATCCACCAGCGCGAAGGGGCCCTTTAGATCTTCTGCGCACAGGGCCCGAAATTAGCTTAAATCGGCATTGTTGGATCGGACTGGTTCAATGGTGTCGGGAGAGAGCTGGGTTTATGAAACGTTGCACTGTACATTGTACTATTCACTACTCAATTGTCAATAATCATCACTTTTGGTTATTTATATCGTAGAAAAAATAATTTTGAGTCTAAAATCATCCAACCCCAAATTAAGTATTTTTCCAACTTTTTAAAAACTTAGCAATTTTAAATTTCGAAATTTTTTAAAAAAATTATTTAATTCCTACCGTTAGTTCACACTCTCTCTATATATATTCATTTTTTATATATATATATATATATCTTGTTCAAATTTTCAATCGTTAATAAAATACTTTTTATTCATCCATTCAAGTTCAAATACATATTTTAAAGTTTTAGTGGATGACACTTGATGTTAATATAGTTTTTTCAAACTTTAATTAATTAATTAATAATAATAGTCCGACATCATGTATAAAAAGGAAAATCGTTCATTGTGTCCCTACAGCGCAATATATAGCGCGTTGGACTTCTGATTCAAAGGTAGTGGGTTCGATTCCCACCTGAGCTGGCCTAATTTCTGAGAATGTAATTTATGAATGAATAAATAGTAACAAACAAAAATAATAGTACAGCACCATATATAGAAAGGAAAATCACTTTCTATTTTGCTACTTAATATTGTGATTGTGTTATATGTATATAACATATTTATATTAATTGTAATTATTTAATAAAAAGTAACTAAAATAAAAAATTTTTTTGTTGACCTAGGTAGAAATTGACAAATTTTTAAAAAATATTACTTGTTTTTCTCCTTATCATCATGATATAGAGCATCTTTTCTTTGTAGGTAGGGTCTGTTTAATAATTTTTTTCATATAACCTCGATCCATCTTAATACATATGTAATAGTTTCAAATATACAAATGCAAATTAAGGGTAAAAATGAAATTTATCTTTGAGCTATACTTACCATTTCCATAAAAAAAAAACTTTTTTAACTAAACAAGAGCTTAATTTTATCAAAAGCAAGAAATAATATATGTGTGAAAAAAAAACTTGTTGGAACTAATTTTTTTTCGTACTCAACAGAGCATCTTCACCTTTTTACAAAGCGCTTATAACAATTCCAAACGCCCTAATATCTCATTTATCACGTTTACTAAATGTGTATTTACAGGAATTGTAAAACATGATGTTAACAATCGCATCTTGTTTGAGTTCTAGTTAACAACATAGCAATCAACATATAAATACCAGACGCAACAAAAGAAAAACGCCAAGTAGTTGAAAGTTAACTTAAACTAATGGTAGTATTATACAACCTTGAGGCATAACATTATGCGAAATGATATATGTCTCGCCAATCTTCTTTACGTTAATTTATGGTTAGGATAAAATTGGAATAGAATTGGTTTGATTAAGATTAACTTCTTCAGAGGTTGTAAAATGACCTCTGATTTTATTGTATTTTAATGTGCCTCTTCTAACGAAAAAAATTGCTCTATTTCTGGAGTATTTTCTAGAGATGAGATTTATTGTAACTAAATATTTTGTCAACAAAGACTGAAATAATCGACTAGAAATATAAGGAAGTATAACATCGAAAAGAAAAAAGTTTTCCTTTTCCTTATTGGTATATTTTTTTACGGGGGAAAAAACGTAGCAACTGATATTTTAAGTATTTTTTTTGTGAACATCGCGTTATAAGGGAAGCGATAATTAAACTTTAAAAAGCAGTATTTGACCCTGTAACGATTCCCACTTTTTGATTATAAATTTGCCTTGAATTTTCCTGATCTGTGGGAAGGTATTACATGAATGTCTAAAATTAAGGTCTTACGCCGCTAAAAATCCAAACATTAAAATTCCATATTAAATTTCTATTTTTGTAATTACATTCAACAACTCATATTTTTATATTACATAACAGTTTAGATTTTTAAAATTGAAAACAAAATAGTGCAATTTTATTGTATAGAATAATCAATAACGCCAATCATCAACTGATCAAATGTTTGAGAAATTTTAACAAAAGAGGATTCACTTTTAAAGCCTTAACGATTCCGAAATTCAAAACGTTTAAAGTTTAGCCTAAACTCAGAAAAGAGAAAATCAGATATATAGAGAAAGGGGGGAGGGGAAGGGAGGGCAATGATGATAAAATTCTCTTTTTAAAAAAAATTTAATCCGCTTTGCTGATAAAGTAAATCCATTAAATCTTTACTATTTATTTAGTTCACTGCAAACTCCATTACTTAAATATAATAAACTGTTAGAATTGTTTACACAATTAGAATTTGGAATCTGTATGTGACCACGGTAGTCAAGTGATCATGGTCGTGAAATGGTCGGTGTTTTTGAGTTCTTGTGCCATTTAAAATACGCCGTGTAGAGACTGTTTGGAGAATGGGATACTATCTCATATGTGTCGTTCTCGTCACTTAAACAAGGTTCAAAACTACGAGGTTCGTCACCAATAGCCATCGTACAGCTTCAAAGTGTACGTGCGGGGGGGGGGGGGCTTTTGGGGCTAAAAAATGAAGGGAAATCAAAATCTATATATGGTGGGATTTTTTTTTCGACAACTGCATGCATGAGGGTCACCCAAATGAAAGTGGCATTACTGTAAAAAGTCCGCAATTTGAAAGAGAAAGATGATTGTGCATGTCCCTATAGACGCAAAGTGCTGGGGATGCTTGCGATATTGTCAGATCTCCCCAGATTCGCATGTGATAGCGTGGGAGCAAGTTAAAAGGCACCGTTCACATTATGGATGCCTCAAACGAAATGACTGTCAATGCTGCCATTTATTGTGCTCATTGCTTGAACTGAGAAAGAATATCAAGAACCGCTGACGTGACATCCTGTGTCCAGTGGAGTTACCTTGCACGATAATGCTCATCCTCATGTGGCTGTGGCATGCCAAACAGTGTAACGCCAATTCCGCTGGAAGGTTCTTGAACATCCAGCGCCCTCCTTATAGCCCAAACTTCTCTCCGTGTGAATACCACATATTCGGCCCTCTCCAGAAAGCTCTAAAGGGACGGCGATTTCCCGAGCATAATGAGGTCCAAGCTGTTGTTGAAAATTGATTCCATAGCCAACAGAGGAGTTCTTCACCCAGGGTATGCATCATGTCGTGGACCGTAGGGACACTTGCTTTCAATCTACAAGGTGACTTTATCTAGCCTACCTGTTACGTCTGTATTACTTCTTTCCTTTGTATACTAATTTATATTAATAGCATTAAACCATTTATCAAACCGACTGTAGTTCCACTTTCGTTTGGGTGATCCTTTTAACATTAGGCTTGGCAATACGTCTGGTAACCTTGCAACTACAAATAAATAAGAGAATTTATTCAAACTTAAGCATAGTGAAATCACAGAACAGTATAAGCGTTGTTTTCCACTTTGCTTTATACTTTACTTTAAATTACATATGGTTGCATACACCGAAGGTTTACAAATATTTGAAGTATCTAAAAAGTCTTTCATTTGATTCCATCTCTATTCAAACAAACTTTTCCGCGGCTTACTTTTGATGACACCACACACCTATAGTTTCCACATTAAACATACTTAAACTGCGACCCTTTCAACGAAACTTTCAATTTCATCGAATAGAAAAATATCTGTTATTGCCGCGAATAATATTGAATATCCTGAAACAAACTAACTCGGCTAAATGTGAACCTTTTTTTTCTTCTTCAAAACCTACAGTTGATAAAATAAAGCGGGAAAACCTGCTTTCATACGAACGTAAACCATTATTACTTTAAACACACAGCGGTGTTATTCAGTGTTTTAGAAATTTATCGATCATAATTCCGTGACAGACAAATAAAATGTTATTCCTTCAATAACCTTGACTTTTTCTTTCTTTCTTTCTTTTTTTTTTTGAAATCGATTTCAACTTCGAATTTTGCGCCGGTAATGATGTGTTTATCTACTTTAATGATGCGAGTCAACTATGATTTTTGCAATGGATGACTATCATTTAAAAAAACTCTTTTTTTTTCTTTTTTTTTTTTCTTTTTTTTTATACGTTGAATTTTTCGGAAAGAGAAATATGTACTGACACAAAAACACAAATACAGACCCGGCAGGTACTTTCATTGTATTTTAAATTGGATAAAAAAATGTTTAGTACTTTCTGCCCAATAGTTTCTGATGTTATAAGAGTAATTACAAAGAATTTTCCTTGTAATAGTTAGGTATTTGCATGATAGCATGTTAATATATAATTCGATTCACATTGAAGGAACAGAATCGATTCGTAATAGAAAATTTGAAACATTTTCTGGTTTTCATATTATGCAATTGATATTTTAAGTATCAAAAGCGGAAACAACGCTAGACCCATAGTTTAATCCATAACAACCATAGAAAGAAAACTATTCACACACAAACTGATTATGGAGAATATAGCATTATATATGTAAATGTATTATAAAACAACTATGAAATTCTCGTGATTGTAATTTCTTAGTCAAAATATAAATTTCCAATATATAAAAGAGGATATGTACTCCAGGTAAGCTTTAATAAATACAGTATCTCCCTTCCCCCTCTTCTTATTCATGTGCGTGATTCGAATAATCGAATCATGATAAATCGTTTAAAATAAAACTTCGTTCTATGTTCTCGTTTAAAATTTTGCTCTGATGTAGAATAATTTTTACTTGAGGTTTCTTTTTTTAAAAAGAACTCCGTAACAAATAAACACTATTTATTTACATAATTTGATGCTACTTATCGGTATCATTTATATAAGCCAGTAACAGCCTCCAGACTGAAGTGACCATTTTGGTAAATCTGTATGTCACGTGCTTACGGAACCGAAGGTCGCTGGTTCTGTCCTACCGGATAAGCGCGCCCTTTCATTGGTGAACCTGGCTGAACTAAGAAAAGCACAACCAACTGATCTGTCGTGGCGCTATCTACCCGCTAAAAGAGCAACCAAAAACTCGTCAGATTCACTTGACGCAGCTAACAAAATTGTTCAACTCACTTGACGAAATTCCTCTAATTAATAGCAACAACTCACACGCTCAGCATAACAACTACATCGTTCGTTTGCCTATCCACTGACTTACTGGTGGGGGAGTGTGTAGCGGTATCACTTATATAAGCCAGTAACAGCCTCCGGACAGAAATGATCATTTTGGTCTCGCGGTATGTTACGTGCTTACGGAACCGAAGGTCGCGGGTTTTGTCCTACCGAATAAACGCGCCACTTCATTAATAATTCGAAATAATTCTAGCAGGGGATCTGGTTGGCTGTCGTCGAGTGATTGATTGATTGTTTATTACTGTGCTAAGCAACACAGACTACTAATAACAGACCTCGTAATTTTTAACCACAGTCAATTGTCGAGGAAGACACTTAAATTAGCACCCCCTTAATCAACTTCTACACCACGCTTATGAGACTTTTACTCTTGAAAAGCGTTAAAGTGAATCCATGTAAGCGCGAAGACTGTTTTTAATAGCCTTTCTTATATTATACATGTACTTTGAAATCAAATGTATTTTGCTTTCTAACGTGCATTACCTTTTTAAAAGAAAGTTTCTGAAAGAAGCAAAAGTTGATAACAGCGAAGCGTTTGTACTGATAGGCTGAAAACACACGATTGCATTTATCATTTGACCAATGACGTCATGTGAATTTAGCCCATTAAAGATTATATATACATGTGTATATTAAAGGACAATGAGAAGCCACGATTTTTGATGCATGTATTATTTGTCATAATTTGGATTTTCAAAGGAAGATAAAAATTAAATAATGATGAAGATATATTATGTACACGACTTTTTGCACGATATAAGAGATACTTCTAATTCTGCAAGGGCTGATGATATAAAAAATAACCTTAAAAATTATATCTAGAAATTACTTATTGTCCAAATATTAAAAAAGTAAATGAACATTAAGACGAAAAAAATCATTTTTAAAAAATGATATTGATTTTTTTCCCCTTATTGATCTGATATTTTCTTCCATTTTATATGCTATAACTTGCATAAATCGAATACAAATCCAAATTTTATAATGGGCTAAATTTATATGATGTCATACTTATATGATAAATACAATTCCTTGCTTTCAGTCAATCAGTTATATCGTCTTACTGTTGCCAACTTTCGATTTTTGCGGAAACTTTCTTTTAAAAAGTACAAATTAGACAACAAAAATAATGCATATATGTGAAAAAAATGCATTTTCGTTTAAAATACCCGTATAACATAAGAATTTTTTTTTAACCTGAAAAACTTTTTGAAGAATCTTAATACTTGGCCATGTTTACCCTACTATCAAGTTTAAACTATTATCTGGATTTTAAAAGTATAAGAAGATGCACAAGTCTAGGGTCAGCTTTTAATATATTTGAAAACACGTGATTGTATCTGTCATGTGACCGTTCTGAATTTAGCCTATTGGTTGATTGCTTTTTATCACCTATAAATCTGCTTATCCTATCATTAAAAAGTAAAAATGCGAATTTTAATTTATTTATTCATTTTTACCATAGTATTAGTACGGATAAACTTGAGATTGATGGGTCCCGAGTTCAGGGTTCGATTATTCTAATGCCCAACGAGTGGATTAAGAAGAAATTAACACTATTTTATGTCTCAAATTTTCTTCACTTAAGGTATCCGACTACGTTCGGAACCGTGATTTTGAAAAAGCGTGTAAATGGATAATATTTATGATATTTAGTGACACTTAGATTAGAATACATGTATAAAATGGTTTTAAGGACATTATATATGACAAAAATTTTTTTTTTAAATACAATATTTTGGCAAAAAATTAACTTAGAATAACCTTTTTTCCAAATGTTCTTTTGTAAAAAATGCTTCTATTGTATTAATATTTTGCCTGCATATAGCTCAGACCTCTGTACAGAGGCTCAACTAGAATTTTTGAAATGCATAACTCGGAAGTCGGTTTATCCATGTTTTACCAAAACAGAAGGGAAAAATTTTAAGAAAATACGCCGATAATTATTTCAAATGATTGTAACTCTGAAAACAATGCGAATTTTTCAAAAATCGTAGTTGAGCCTCTGTACAGAGGTCTGAGCTATAGACAGGCAAAATATTAATACAATAGAAGCATTTTTTACAAAAGGAGAACATTTTGAAAAAAGGTTATTCTAAGTTAATTTTTTGCCAAAATATTGTATTTAAATATTGTTTTTTTGTCAAAATGTCCTTAAAAAAATTTTATACATGTATTCTAATCTAAGTGACACTAAATATCATGACAATTATCCATTTATGCGCTTTTTTAAAATCACGGTTCCGAACGGAGTCGGATACCTTAACTTGATGTAGAGAGTAGAAAATGAATAACCAT
>BMAV01027081.1:74265-142933 GCA_019973955.1 Trichonephila inaurata madagascariensis
CCGATTGGTTATAATTTTAAGTATATAATACGTAAAATTTAATTAAATATTTGTTATATTAATGATTAATTTTATTAATTAATGCTAATTATTTATTCAATAATTAGTTTTTTACTGGGTTTTGTTCCCGAAAATCAACAAAATCAAAAGTAGCGTGATACAAGAATGATGAACTTTCAACCCCCGGGCCCCCCCCCCCCCCTTGAAAAATTCCTGCGTGCGCTACTGAACACCTGTAATAGTGTATTTAATATTGTTGCAAATTTGTGAAGAGGAAAGACAGCCAAAGACTCCAATTACTTGAATAATAACAGATTTATTGACGGCCAAGGACGAACAAAGGATTACCATGAAGACATATCGATGTACATACACAAAGAAATATTATAACAGATTATTTTCAATACAGCAAAACGTACACGTTATAAATAAGCTTTACAACGTTTCAGAAATGGCTTTTTAGAACAGTTCCACCAGCAGGAATTCAGATAAAGTCCTTCTCATCCATCGAAGTCAACGCAAAAACAGATTTGGATTTCCACTGAGCTCTCTTCTGAACTGCACTGACCTTTGTTTCAAAGGTCTTTAATATAGCCTCATAGAAATTTTTAGAAAGGGTCGATCATAGAGTTTTCCCGATTATTCTTCGGCTATATTGCATTTTTTGCCAAATTTGTCACCAAGAGCGATAAAGCCGACAATTTGGTATCCCTGATCACACCATCTAGGGTTGGCATAATCTTATTTTTTAAGTTCACGCTAGAAAGTGAAATTTGCCTGTAAAACTCAATTTTCCAACAAGGAGAGTATTGCTGCTGGGAAAATAACACGTGGGATGAGTTTCAACATTCAACTAAAGATAAATATAAAATTGAAACAAAAAATCTTATTCCTAATATAGATTTTCAGTCTTTCCCAAATTATTACCGCTTCAATTTAGATTCCTTAGAACTTCTATTGCACTAAAACCAATTGCAATACAGTATATCATATCTCCCTTATCTGAAGTGTAATAGTCACAATATAAACATAAATATAGCCAATCTCCCCTCTTCTTGGGAAACCCATATTTTCATTCAGAAACAAAGTTTCCTACCTAGATTACTTCCACGACAAAAACATTCTTAACATAATTTTACAACACGATAAATTATTATTCATGAGCATTTAAAACACAGTGAGTCCGGGTCATAGGGCTTAACAAATCCTTCACGTGCCGCTGCTTCTCTCGCTTACATAACCAATATAAAATATTAGAGCTTAAAAAAAAAAAAATAAGGAACTGATTATGAACTTACTACAATGATTTCTGTTGTTCTCTAGTTCACGTTTAAGTTTATTGACGTGCCTTCAATAATTAAATGCAACAAGACTTGTATCATTTTTAAAACGTATAGTAATTACGTGGTTAATTGCTTTCTTTTAAAAAATTATTTCTTAAATGTTTACGACTGTCGATGAATTTCTCAAAAGTTGAAGGAGCATATTTTTAAACCTACGGAAGCACAAAAAGTGGGTCGTTATCTGTACGCTCAAATGAAAAATTCACACACACACACACACAAAAAACACTACCCAGAAATTTATTTATGAATAGATAGGTAGGAAGTAGAAGGAAAAAACAAAACCGCGGAATATCTATGTAGGAATGATATTTATATATTATGGAAAGAAATTATTTAAGCGATATAGACGCTTGTAAGAATATAACATATACAAAACAATTTTTTGAAGATTTTATTTGGAGACAAGGCTTCTGTGTAATAAATACAAACTCAATTTATTTTCAATATTAAAAAGAAGATTTTTTAAAAACTATTTTTCTTAGACAATGGGAAGTTAGCGATGAACCAAGCGATTTTGATCTACGTCAATTGATAAAGGATTACGATATCGATTATGTCCATTTGACTAATATCGAATTTCAAAATTAAGTATATTAACAGGGTAATATATCATAAATTAACGTTGAGTGAGTGATGTTTATTAAAAACGGACAATAAAACAACGCGAGGGCTATTGGTGGCAGACCTTGTAATTTTGAACCATGTTCAAGTAATGAAGACCGGGCTGAGCCGACATCCTCTCTTCTAAGTTCAACACCATGCCAACGGAAGGACTTGAGCTTAGTCAGTTTTAACTTGCATCGACCCCCTCTACACGGCGGGTCTTCAGTGGCACCAGGATTCGAACCCGTGACACGAGTTCGTGATCATAGCCACAAGGCTACCACGACCTCAATGTTAAAATTGCAAGCAAAATGAATATTTTTCAAGTTTAAAAAAAAAGGAGGAAATAAAAAGATTTGGGTATAATAATTTTCTCACATCAAATGTACAAAATCATTCATCTACAAGAATACTAATATCACTTTTTTAAAAAAGAAAATAAACTAGAAATCAAATGAGTTTTTCTTGAAAGAATAAATCAGCTTTACATCAAATGATCAAAGAGTAACATATCATCTCTTTTTTTTCACAAAACAAAGCCTTAGTAGCTTACATTTGGAATGAAACATATATTTTATTTCGTAGCACGAATAGATATAAAACTTAGATTATTGATCCATAAAATTCTCTTTCTTGAACAAAATAATACTCTACATTAGAAACGTAAACAATACTTAGAACACGAAATGCACAGATGGAGAAGGGATTATTTAAAATTAAAAAGAAGAAAATACTGGAAAAGAATGCAAAGCTTGTTCAAAATGTTTGAGATAGAAATTCAGCGAATCATGAAGAGACCTAATCCGTTTCAGTCAAATATTTCGATAAGCTCATTTCCATTTCAATTCGTAAAAAAAAAGTAATAATAAATAAAGGAAGAAGACAGCACGCTACTTGACGTGCTATGCCGCTAAATACCTAGCACTAGCTAAACCTATTCACATTAGTCAAAACTATCAGGCTAAGTCAAGGTGGAGGACGCCATTTTTGGTTTCGTAGATCTGTTCGTTCATTATATTTAAGGATACGTAAAAAGTGATACATGCATGTATAATTGTATGCAAAAAATATACATTCAAATTCTTGCATTTATATATATGTGAAAATTTTATGCAAAATAGGGGGGGGGGGGGGAAGGGTGAAAAATTTATGCAATTACAATAAAAGAGGGAAGTATTCAATATAGCTACAGCGAAAAAATAAAACTAAATAAAAAAAACGTTGCATATTATCTGTATTCATTTTTATTTTGAATAAAACTATTATGTATTTTCATGCATATATATTCGTATATTTAATTACTCTTTATTTCAATAGAAATATGTCCCTCTAACCGCATCTTCATAAATTTAATGATAAAAAAAAATAATATATAAAATGTTTTAAACTTTGTTATTTAATTTTTAAGGTTATATTTCCTTTAAAAATTAAGGATAATACCTAATACTAACTTAAAGCATATTCACTAACTAAACACTTATTAACTATGTAAATGGAACATATGATTCTTAATCCCTGAAAAGTATAGCCGATAACTGCAGCTAGACATTTGCTATAGTGATATATTAAAAGGGACGCAACCAAATATATACAGAATAATTTAAAAAAATAAAGTTTATTAAAATATATTGCTTTAGAATTGACTCACATAATATTTCTTTTCATCTTGTATTATTTTTAACACATTTTCCCACACAAAACAGTATCCAGCGGTGTACACAAGGGTGAGGTTTGGGGATACAACCCCCACCCCCATGGAACAACAGAATTTTAATTTTTACCATAGAGATTACGCGTTGGCGCTCTCATCAACGTTGTTGTTGTTTGTTTTTTAGAATATAACCCTCCCCTTTCCTGTAAGAGACGTATGTGTACATTACTGTGTATTCATCTCTTTATTTAAATATATTCAGATATTTATATTACAATTCGATTTAAGGTATCCGACTACGTTCGGAACCGTGATTTTGCAAAAGTGTATAAATGGATAATATTTATGATATTTAGTGTCATTTAAATTAGAAAATGTATATAAAATTGTTTTAAGAATAGTATTACAATAAAAAAATTATTTAAGTACAACATTTGGACAAAAAATGAACATAGAATGACCCATTTTCAAAATATTCCCTTTTTGTGAAAAATGCTTCTATTATAATAATATTTTGCCTGTATATGGCTCAGACCTCTGTACAGAGGCTCAACTAGAATTTTTGAAATATATAAATTAGAAGTGGGTTTATACATGTTTTACGACAACAGAGGGGAGAAATTTTAAGAAAAAACGCCAATAATTGTTTCAAATGGTTGTAACTCTGAAAATAATATGAATTTTTCAAATATCATAGTTGAGCCTCTGTACAGAGGTCTGAGCTATAGACAGACAAAATATTATTATAATGGAAGCATTTTTCACATAAGGTGAACATTTTGAAAAAAGGTTATTCTAAGTTAATTTTTTGCCGAAATATTGTATTTAAATAATTTTTTTTTTCCAAAATGTCCTTAAAACAATTTTATACATGTATTCTAATCTAAGTGACACTAAATATCATGAAAATTATTCATTTATGCACCTTTTTAAAATCACGGTTCCGAACGTAGTTGGATACCTTAAGGATTATTTAATTAATACCCTACTGCAAAATTGGCTTCCCTTTTAACTAATATTGAAATAGTAACTACAGTATAGAATTATTACAATAAGAAGTAGAATATTTTTCAGAATTCTAATTACAAGATACATTTAACACAAAACATATATAATTCCTAATATTTAAATATACATCTGTTTCATGAAAATTTCTTATATACCAATAAAAGTCATTATTCTGTATCAATTTATTACATTTGTCTTAGTAATTTATTATTTTGTATATACACAATATACTTTTCAGACTAATTTATACAGTTAAAAATATATTTGTGTAATTCAATCACAAACGAGCAATCGTTGAAGATTCGGTGGCAATAAAACTTCCCGCCGTAATCGCTGAATTATTCCACATAAAACCCTTCTCTAATAGATACTTAAATATATATATACATAAGATGCTATACTGGAATTTCTAGACATATACTGAAGAATAACATATCAAGGAATCTCCATACAAAACTTGACATGCTACTTCCAGTGGAGGGAGTTAATCCAATATGACAATGCAGCGGGGAATACATTTTATCTGGCGCTCCACCATTTGTCAAGCGTCTGGATAGGGCTCTAATATTTCTTATTTCACCAACCTGCCGAAGGAAGGAAGACAATAAAAATAATACGGGCACGGAAAAAGAGAAAAAAAGAACCACTTTCCTCTCACTAAAGATTACGGCAATAAATTTGAAACCAAGCACTTTGCTTCTTTCTTCGTCTCCGAGTATATATGTCTCGCCGTGTGTCAGTCCATACACGAAGAAGGTTGTGTTGTTATCCGCCATTTTTTTTTTCTTTCCCCTTCTCGCGAGTCTGCTCTATTGTTTTATTCTTTCTCAGTGGAATATGATCTGAAATGCAAGACCTGTATATTTATCCTAGGCCATTTCGTTTCGCGGCTTTGCGAACTCCTAATTTGTTACCATTCCACAGCAGGAAAGAAAATGGCGAAATTGTTCGGTGGAACAAAAAACGCCTTTCTTCGTCTGATGTCTTTTCAGGTGGAATAAATCTTGAAAAATCTTGTACGTCTGTCTGCTTGCCTGTGTCCTGCTCTTTTTTTTTTTACCCACCTGAGATCGAATTATGGGACGTAGAACTGTGAAGTTCATTGGTTGCTTTTTTTGTATTGCAAAGGAGTTGGTTCGGTAATAAGAAGTGATATTTATGATCTGTATCCAGACTGTTCTAAACTTTTTTCGAAGAATGAAATGAACACAAAATAGTTTTGTCGTGTTCTTACAACTTCGTATTTTACTTCACTTTTTTCGCATTACCATTCAGACATGTCAAAGATACAAAATATACGAACTTTTTTCAACAAAATTCCAAATTTGTAGCATAGAGACAGACTAACAAAAAAATGTTGCGAATGCAGATAATTCAAATACTTCTCTTGGGGAATATCTAACGACTTTTTGACAAGGTCGGAAAGTCAACTAATTTTTAGCTGAGTTGTAAAGGATGTGGTTTGATTATAATAACTTCATACCATATGTATATAAAAAAAGGACTGAAAAGTGAAATATGATGTTTGGCGTCAGCCAGCAAATAAGTCTAGATTTTCTTTTTTTTTCTTTTCAGGAAGAAAATCCAGAGTAAATAATACCATTACATTTGAATTTTCTAAAAATTATTTTCACAAATAAGGGTGGGAACAGCGAAATATAAAGGCAACTTTAAAAAATGTGTTACAGAAATGGAGTAGAAAGCCATTGTACCCTAATCCAACAAAGATAAATTTGAATACACTGTGCTCAAAACGATTTCATTAATGCAATGCAACAATTAGTACTGGAACAATTATACTTCAGTAGGTTTAATAAATTATGATCAATATACGACATATAGAACCAACAGGTACAATTATAAAATTAGTATATATCTATGTTTGTTAAAGAGATTGATTTTAAATTGATTATTTCAAGTTTTACTAAAAATTGTCTCAAAATATCTATTTATTGAAAGACAAAGACATACGTCACTGTCATTCATTTACATCCGTTAATGAATATTGAGAGTTGTAGTCCAAATCATAGATTGACCTCCCTACTAAGGATGTTTTAAGGCATGGGCCAACTGGGTTCATGACCTCAACCTCTTGGGGAGGGGGTTCGTCTTGTTACAGATTTGACCTCAGCAAAATCATGACCCCAATAATTTTAATCGCTAAATATTATTCCGGTTCATATTCTTAGAAATACTAAGAATTCCGAACTATATGATATATTAAGAATTTCGAAGTGGCAACAGAGGTGAGACTATAATTATGTAATGGCTACGTCCGTATCTAGGCCTACCACTATATACCATTATTCGTCAGTCGAGTCGGTTTGTGAAATATTGAGTTTTATGAGTATTTATTTGTTAAGAATTACCGATTGTGCGAGTGTTTTAAAACGTATGCTATATAACGTCTACTTAAAAAAAGTCGCAAGTAAAGCCTACTTTTACATAGGGAGAAGGAGGGGGCAAGTTCTCAAGAAATCTTAAGTCGGCTCATCACTATATTATGTTACACCATCATAAAAATCTTTCAAACATACAAAAATTCGGTATCGGGCCCGCATACAATTACGATATTTAACTTATTCGATTAATAAATATACATATATTAAAATCTTTTCATACGCATATAAATTTTTAATGCTTGTTACAAAATAAAAATAAAATTTTTATTTCTTTTGCCCAGTATTAGTTAAGGTTTAAAATAAATAAATAATCTGGTCACCATTGATGTAACATTTTTCCCGTTTTCCACATCTTTAACTGTTCCAATTTTCGAATCTCTTTGAACAAAAAGAAAAAGAAAAAAAACTCTAGATCTCAAATAAACCCGAAAACGAATACTGTTATATAAAAATAAAGAAAAATCGCCTTCAAAACTTAATTCAAATCTTAAGGATCTGTTCTTTTATGAACACATTTTAATCTCGCATTAGCTTTATAATTAACGCACACAAAGTATTAATCTAAAAAAGGAATTTAAATATCGTCTACCGATAAATCGATTTAATAATACACATCGCCGATATTTACTCCTCGTGAGAGCAGCTATTTTGCCAATATGCCGCGCGCTCAGATCACACACTGTTTTGATTCTCCTCTTTTTTAAATTTTTTTTCTCCTCTCTGTCTAATTTCTCTCGGATCTCATTACCAATTTTAGTTAAATAGATAATTAGGATAAAAGTTTCCTCTCTCTTTTCCTTTTATTTATTTATTTTTTTGAAATTATATTTTCAATCGCATTTTTCCGAGCGAGTGCCGCGGTGTCTTAAAAGAAACAAACTCAGCAAGAGGGGGAAAAGTTAAAAGATTTTTAGGACGCAAATTAATAGGCAATTAAGCAAAGAGCTGGAAAAGTTCCTCCCGGGTTTTAACCGCTGCTGCTGCGCAATTAAACAGGAATTTTAAGGACTTTTCGCGCTTCTAATGTCAGAAGTAGAACCATAACTTCTTGTTTTTGAGAAAAGTCGCTGTTTTGGAAGATGGGTGTGAAGACTAATTGTTCCGGGCAGATTTTCAGTTTCCGGGTTAAAATGAAAAGTGTCGGGAGAGGTATCGGGAAGATCATATCAAAAAGCAATCTCGGGAGATTTCGTGAAAGTTCGAAAATTTTTGTCCATTTGTTTTGCGAGTAATTAATGGTTAAAGTCTCATCATTTAGAAAACTAGTCCGATGTTTAGATTAAGACGAATAATTGAGTTGAAATCTATGAAGTTTGCATTTGCTTATCTAATAGATAGGAATGTTTATCAAGATCTCAAAAACTTCCTTTAATATTGATAGTTAAATAATACTTTGAGAACTATTTTAACTGGATAATAATGCATTAATGAATTGAAATGATTTACAATTTTAATGCTGAGAAAAAACAGCAGGAAAGTGTAGGGTAAACAAAATCATCTGATCATTAAAGAAAAAAAAAAATGAAACAAGTAATATCAAAAAAATTTTCAAGTCAATTCCTACTTAGGTCAACAAAGAAAAATTTTATTTTAGTTATTTTTTATAAAATAGTTACAATTGACATAAATATGTTCATACATTTGACAGAATCACACTATTAAATGACAAAATAGAAAGCGATTTTCCATGAAATTTTCCATTTTCCTTTCTATACTGAACTATTTTTTGTTTGTTTATTACTATTCATTCATTAATTAAATTTAATTATTCTGATAAAATAGTATGGTAAAAAATAAATCCCATTCTCAGAAATTAGGCCATCCCAGGTGGGATTTGAACCCACGACCTTTGGATTAGAAGTCCAACGCGCTATCCATTGCGCTACAGGGACACACGAATGATTTTCCTTTCTGTATATGCCGCTGGTCTGTTTTATTTGTTTGTTACTATTTATTCATTTTTTAAATTTAACTAATGAATTAATATTTAAAAAAAACTGTATTAACATCAAGTGTCATTCACTACAAGTTTTAAAAAATGTATTAGAACTTGAATGGATGAATAGAAAGTGTTTTATTAACGATTGAAAATTTGAACAAGATATATATTTAGGGAGAGAGTGAACTAATAGTAGGAATTGAAAAGTACTCCGAATACCTTAAAATAACATACATAACATAATTTTTCATATGTTGTACTTTTTCTTCTTCTTTTTACTGTGCTTTCTTTAAGGAGTAATGGAATTGCAAGCATGGGATTTTTAACAATTCATATAACTTTGCTCAATTTATATAACTCTAAAATTCAGTTATCCCTTGATAATTACAATAATCTTCTATGTTTATTACAAAGAATGGTACGCAAGCAATTACAACTTCAAAGAATAGTATGAGTAATATAAATTTAAACAAAAAATAGTTCAATTGAAATAGGAAGTATCTATAGGAAGTAACTATATAGGGATGGATATAAAACACATACAATTAATGATGTCTGAGTGTATCAATGGACACGCAGAATATTATAGATATTACAATGCATAAATTGATACCGGTCATATAATGGATTATAACAGTCTGGGAAACTGATTGATTGGGCACAAATATTGAATACACCGAGGATATGTAGAACATCATACAAGCGAAATGCAGATACACTATCTATTAGGAAATGAGTAACGTAAAAGATTTAATATGAAGATATTTAAAGCAAACCATAACTAACAAAACCCCCTTGCTTATATAAATGAAAGTTATTTTAATGCATTGATAAGTTTTCTGTTCAGTATCATAGACACAACGAGTAACTATTTCTAATCCAGACAAATGTTATAGTCAATAATTTTGGCGAAGTTTATTACCCATTCTTACATATATGCAAATATTTACGACTTTCCGGATAGCCTACTGTAAAACTATTTCTTTATAAATTATATCCATGAATTTATAAACCACGTCACATCATGCATCAATATAATAGGAATGAACAGTTTCATGTTCACAATTTCCATACAAAGTAACGAAACAAAAGTAAGAATGATGAGAAAACGAATTCTAACTCTTTGACTAGATTTTTCAATTCCTCTCTACTATTTTAGTTCTCTCTCTCCCTATATATATATATATATATATATATATCTTGTTCAAATTTTCAATCGTTAATAAAATACTTTCTATTCACATGTCAAATAGTTTTTTTTAAACTTGTAGTGGATGACACTTGATGTTAATACAGTTTTTTCAAAGATTACTTCATTAATTAAATTAAAAAAGGAATAAATAGTAACAAACAACAATAATAATTCAACAGCATATATTGAAAGGAAACTCGTTCGTTGTGTCCCTGTAACGCAGTAGATAGCGCGTTGGACTTCTAATCCAAAGGTCGCGGGTTCGTATCCCACCTGGGTTGGCCAAATTTCTGAGAATGTGATTTCTTTTTCTATTATATACTATTTTATTAGAATAATTAAATTTAATCAATGAATAAATAATAACAAAAAAATAGTCCAACACCCCGTATAGAAAGGAAAATGGAAAATTGCAAGGAAAATCGCTTTTTCTATTTTGTCACTTAATATTGCGATTCTGTCATATATACCGTAAAATCCGGTGTATAACGCGCACCCATACTTTGAAGTTGCAGTTTTTAACTTTGAGGTATATTCGCCGTATAACGCGCACCTCCTTTTTTATGAAGAAACCTGACATATGTGTGTGTAATGCTGTTATGTTTTGAAGCGATTTATTCGAGGTATTTTTCTGATCTTTTGCAAAAGTAGTGTACTCTTTTAGAACTACAACCTTTTAAGTTCATTAAGAATGTTATTTCTTTAAATAAACTGTATTTCGAAGTATGTAGAAGTCCAATTTTTTTATGCTCATCACTTTTTATTGTTTTTTTTTAGAGCTCTCGTTTGTATACCCGACGTATAACGCGCCCTGTGAATTTCCATCTTATTTTTGGTGTTAAAAGTGCGCGTTATACGCCAGATTTTACGGTATATACATATTTATATAAACTGTAACTATTTAATAAAAAGTAACTAAAATAAAATTTTTCTTTGTTGACCTAAGTAGGAATTGCCTTAATTTTTTTTTTTATATTACTTGTTTTCAATAGTGTTTCGCTCAGTATTATTAACAAAAAGGGGGAAGGTTAGCTAGCCAGAAAAATTGCTTAACCCCCCTTATAAATAAATTATTTTATATATAAGAGCTGTGTGTGTGTGTGTGTGTGTGTCCTAAGTCAGCAATGTTTATAATACTGCAGCATCAATATTTTTAAAATTCTAATAATTTTTTAAAATTTTTTTTTATAATCTAATATTGTTTTTAAATTTTAATATCTGTTTAGAAATTCCAGTTTCTGTTTATGTATGTTTCATCTTTAGTGTTCTAATGATTTATGTCTTTATAGTAGAGAAAAATTAACTATATATACATATTAGTTCTAGAAGAATAATAAAATTTTCTAATTCAACTTAGAAGAACAAATATTCTTTCCTAACCATCAACTAAAGCGATACTTCACAACCAGTCCAGGAACACGTCCTCTTCCCACTTAAAACTTTAAATTACTCGTAAATTAAACGTTGCCTGCAATCGCCACATCATTATTATTGCATCTTTACCTCCCAACTCCAACCCGAAGCGTTTTATTCATAAAAATTTCCCTACTTTCTTCGGTAAAAATTTATGGCTGGTAAGAAATACTACTTTTAGTAATTGGAATCCACACGATTACGATTGTAAAATATCGCTACCGGATGCCCTCCCCTCTCTTCCAGTTAGATTTGGAATAATTATCATTCCGCCATGGGGATAATTCCGGGTATAATAATTAGCGTTTTCCGTGTGAATGTGTAATACGTGATGGTGGATTGCCGGATGTATTAGCGAGAAATCGATTACCAGTTATTATCGGTCCAGATAAATGTCTCCGGCCTGCCTTTGACATGAATAATATTAATCTATTTACTTCGTTCCATGTTGTTACACGATAATCAATATTTTGATTGTTAATTAGTAAAATTTTTGTTCCCGGTGCTAGTAAATTGGAGTTGGAAGGCATATTCGCTTTTCAGTATCAATCCTGATTAATTTTTCGTGATATTTACCAGAGGAAAGTTTTGATCTTAAACTAGTTTGGGGTTGGAGGGAAACGATGGTGTAAGTCAGGTCACGATTTTAGAAGGGGAAGGTAATTCGTTCTTTAATACTAATGTTAGATTTACGAAAGTTGTGAGCAGTTAATGCCAGGTGGTTGAAAGCGCCAATGTCAACTAAAAAATTAATGAAGTTGTATTGCCTCGCTACTATCCCAGCACTTACACTTTAAGACTTAAATTATTATTATGGTAATGGTTTTACCATTTGTTATTATACAACAGCGAGAGTTTGATAGTATATAATTTAGTTGCAGATGCTCACAAGATGGTTGTATTTATTAAAAAAAGTAAAGCATCAGAAAAAATGTTATTTCTTTCTCGTTGAATATCCGGTATGCAATGTTTGAGAACATATTTTTTTATTAAATTAATATTAGAATTCTACACTAAAAATCAGCTATTATTTACAAGTTTATCTAATATACCGAGTCTTAATTATGCATTTAATAGAAAATATTTTTTGTATTTTATAATTGTTAGAAAATTTTTTTTAAATGCTTCGGAGGAGGGTAGAGTAGGTCAATTCTTATAAAATTGAACTAATCAATTTATATATTATAACAGAATATAATGTGCGTGCCACTAAAACTTGGAAAGGAGTTCCGGTAGCCATCTATCCCCCCATGAAGAAGGTTACCCTCTTTTTTTTTATCGGAATTGACCCCCAAATGGAGTTGCAAGTACTTAAGGAGCGTTACATGTAAATATTCCCATTTTAAAACTATAAGACCTACACACTTGAAATTTAGCAGGCACGTTTTTTTCATGAAGTAGAGATACGTTACAAAGGGGATTTGCAAAAATCGATGCACAGGGAGGTTGCGAGAGCATAAGCATTATAGACAAATAATAAATGCACTCATTAAAAAATTATTTTACATTTTTCTGCCGTGTCTTACCCTCCTTATAATTCAGCTATTATATAAATAAATATATATATATATATATTTTATTTTATTTTTAAAACATTAACCCGTGAGAGTTGGGTACCTAAGCTAGTACTAGCTAGTAAAAGTTATTTATTTTTATTTAACATTTCTATTCTATTATTTTTACTTAATACTTTTATGTCTTCTCGTGCATTTTCACACAAAATTTAATACAAATTAAATTCTCGAAAACAAACAAGTATAAGCAGTACTTTTATATAGTATTTTACCAGTTTTATTTAATATTTTATTGCCAGCAAAAATATCAGACGACAAAAACTTTGCGGTACATCTGAAGCATCAACCGTTTATTTTCAGTATTTTAAAAAAATATTGATTGTCAAGTATTAATTAATGCATTGAACTAAATTAAAAAGTACAATTTTTTTTTTTAATACAATATTTTTTAATTCGTATTTTCTAACTAAAATGCAAACTATAAAAATAAAAGCAATTTCTTAGCGGAAGATATCTCAATTTCACAACTGAAAATAAATTAATCACAGTTGCAACGAGAAAACCATTGCAGCATGACACACAAAAATTAAATTAAAAATGTTGCCTTTTCAAATAAGAACCATCTACCAGAATGAAATTTTAGATTTACATAATCTCGTGGCTCTTTTCAAAAACCTACGATGATTCCACCATTTGGAATGGAAAAAATTAGATAATATTCTACATACATATAAAAACTAGAGACAAGGTATTGAGAAGCGTGAATTTTTTGTTTCATGGCAGTTTTAAATTTAAAACAGCCTGTCAACTGCATAGACAAGTTGATATAACTGATTAACCTAATATATCCAATCAAGATCAAGACACACCCGGTGACTATTTTTAAATTCATCCAATTAATCATGGATATGATACATTATTGCAATCTTTTGAATGACTGTCATTTTTACATCCGGTTGTCGAATATATTATTGAAGGTGCATGACATTAGTGAGACAAGACGAAGGATGAATAAGGTTGGTTGTTTCTGGCGTATAACAGTCGCCAGTGGTAATAGGGAATTATTTTATTCTCTGATAATATTAAGGTATCCGACTACGTTCGGAACGGTGATTTTAAAAAAGCGCATAAATGGATACTTTTCATGATATTTAGTGTCACTCAGATTAGAACACATGTATAAAATTGTTTTAAGGACATTTTGACAAAAAAAATTTATTTAAATACAATATTTTGGCAAAAAATTAACTTAGAATAACCTTTTTTCAAAACGTTCTCCTTGTTAAAAATGCTTCTATTATAATAATATTTTGCCTGTATATAGCTCAGACGTTACAGAGGCTCAACTATGATTTTTGAAAAATTCACATTATTTTTAGAGTTACAACCAATTAAAATAATGATCGGCGTTTTTTTTTCTTAAAATTGCTCCCCTCCGTTGTCGTAAAATATGGATAAACCCATTTCTAAGTTATATATTTCAAAAATTCTAGTTGAGCCTCTGTAGAGAAGTCTGAGCTATATACAGGAAAAATATTATAATAGAAGCATTTTTCACAAAAGGAGAACATTTTGAAAAAAGATTATTCTAAGTTAATTTTTTGCCAAAATATTGTATTTAAATAAATTTGTCATTCCTAAAATTTTATACATGTTTTCTAAAGTGACACTAAATATCATGAAATTATCCATTTAAGCGCTTTTGCAAAATCACCGTTCCGAACGTAGTCGGATACCTTAATAATATATTTATGTTGATTTAGGAAAAGTATCTTTTTTTTGCCAACCTACTAATATTTTAGCAGCAAATCCGTGTATTTAAATATGCGCAATACACAATAAATATAATGTATTTAAGATTCTTATAACGTCTGGTCGTCTTACGTTGAAATATTTTTATTTTAAATAAAATATTTCCGGGTGTTTATTATTTATTATTATTATTATTATTATTTTGCATTAAATCTATATTTTTAAGTACAAGCTGAATTCTAAGGGTCATTTACTTATTTTACGGTACATTTATTTTTAACTAATTTGATAATTCAGAGCAAAGGGAATGAGTGTTTATCAACATCTCACTCTAAAAATGCACGAGGGAACCTAGCTCCCTTGAAAAGGATTTAGAGCTACAAACAAATCGCCCAGGAAACAACTACCCTCGCGTCCAGTCTTTATTGAACAAAATCAAAGTTGACATTTTTTAAGGAAGTACACAGTAAAATTACATAATACAAATAAAAGGTAACTGCACGATATACACACGTTAAAAACACGTACTACATAATACAAGTATACAAAGCAAAAATAATAAAAAGAAAACATAAAGGGTAAGAGGAGAGAAAAAAAAAAGAATATTGGCTATTGGCGTTGGATCGCGTAATTTTTAAACTTTCAACATGTGACGAGGATGACATTTGAGCTAGCACCTCACTCTCCAAAATTCCACACCACGCCTATGTGAAAACTTTGAGCATCGATAGATTTCACGTGCCTTGGCTCCTCTATAAGGTGGAGTTTTAACGACTTCAGAATTCGAACCGCGACTCGACAACGCCGGCCACGAACTTACGACCATGGCCATTAGGCTTTTGTGACTAATTTAGAGCACAATAACCTACTTAATGACATTCGATATTTGCCAAGAAGTTTATAGCTGGTTGGTAATTACTTTTACAATAATAGAAAGATATAATATTTCAAAAGACTTTTTTCATAAATGAATCTTCAGACGTATTTCAATAATTAACAGAATTTTCATACAAACGTCTCAGATATTTCTTCCGATGAATAACTTTATACTAGAAATATATTTTGAAACTATACCTGAGCAGCAGAGAGCATGGTCGTGAACTCGTAACCTTCATTATTTCTGCCAAGTTCTGAGTTCGAGCTCTATAGCCGTTAAAGACCCATCGTGTAAAGCGGGGATGGGCGTTAAGTCTATCGCGATCGACCGGTGGATTGCCAAGACATTTTGGGTGACCCCCTGAAGATCACCAGTTGATAATTATATACCGAAATATTCAAGATTGGCTGACAGTATGCAGACTAAAAGAGAGTTTTCTATTGACTATAACTACAAGAACTAACTTTAGATGTACATATTTTATTTTTTAAAGTATTTTTTTATTATTTGATAATAAATGCATCAGCTTATATTATTATATCTGTGGCTATTATTATTATTTTGTTTGTATCTTGCCTTTTGCTTTAAACGCGGTCTTAAAGGGGTAAGTTCTTTTATTGTAGTTATGTAGGCAAGTACATGTTAAGTATTAATTAATAAGCTATAATAAATATTGTAGACCTTTTTCTTAGCTCACCACCAGTAGCGCACACAGGAATTTTTCAAGCGGGGGGTTCGGGGTCGAAAGTTCACCATTCTTGTATCATGCTCCTTTTGATTTTGTCGATTTTCGGGAACAAAACACAGTAAAAAACTAATTATTAAATAAATAATTAGCATTAATTAATAAAATTAATCATTAATAACAAATATTTAATTAAATTTTACGTATTATATACTTAAATTATAATCAATCGGAAAAAAATCAAGGGCTTTGGGGAGGGTCCGAACCCCCTGGGCCTTTGTGCGCCACTACCCCACCACACTTACGCCACAGTGTGGACCGCAACACCTTGAAAAAATTAGAAGTACCCCGTACCCTGGAAAAGTTTGCCAGCCCCTGGTATAGAGGGATTGATGAAGTTAAAGTATCGAAGCTCAAAGTCTGTAAGTTGGGGGTGGTATGGTAATTTGGAGAGAGGAACCAGCTCAGGTGTCGTCATCAAAAACATGTGATTCAAAATTACAAGTCCGTGACTAATAGCCAACCGTATCAATTTAAAGTGCGATGTGTTAACAATTAATTAAAGATATTCACCATAAGTTCTTTCTTTTTATTGTTGCTCAAGGCTGTTGCTTGGCCAAATTTTCCATTTTTTCTTAAAGATTTCCTTTGAGGAGGGTGGGGTGAAGGGCATGTCTCAACGCCGCCACTAAACTCTTCAAATCATTTGTGACTTTAAGCCATTAATTGACCCATTCAAAGATTTAAATCATACTCAACTATCATTACAGATTTTTATTATGTATATCAAAATTTTGTGTGTTGTATTACCTATAAACCCTGGAAAGTTTTCTCACAAGAGGCTGGGCCCAAGAAACCCCGCGAAATTCCCGCGTTCACCCAACCCATTTTTTGGGGGCAGCTTTTACCTTTCTATTTCGATTCGAGTTCCCAACGGAAAAGTTTCCTCGTTAATGCGTGTCCCCCTCCACAGGTGAAGACTGCGTGAGGTCCCGCAAATGATTCGACGAAAGGCAATAATTTATCCTCACTCATCACATTTGAAGAAGGTAAAAACGAATCAAAACGAATCTCGCCCATAAATTTGGAGGCTATTGTCTGGAGAATAATGATAGGTTGAGAGGCGGGACACTGTGAAAGGAGGAGGAGGACCGGTGACACGGAAATAGGCGGTTCAAGGATACCTAATCACACCTCCGAGTGGTCAGGAAATTAAGAACCACTGAAGGACAAGAGGTAAAAACTATTCATTCTCGCTTCCTCACGCGGTTGCTGCCATATGGTGGAGTAGCAGGCAGCTGATCTGGAATCGATGTCCACTAGTGTGCTTGATGGACACACCTGTGTTTTAAATACCTTTGTGGAATGAGATTCATTTACTTCTGAAATAATGTCTGATAGACACGAGAGGTATTTTTCCCTCTATGCAACAGCCCATGTTAAAAATTGAGTCAGTGTAGTTGCACGTGTAGTGTATAAAAATAAATAATCTAAAAATATATCACACACTATATAATGATTGGTTGTAAGTTTTTTCTGTCAAACCTCCTATATATTTCGGCTTAAAAATTTACTCCTTCATGAACGACTACCAGCTGTTGCTTATACCACGCCTCTATAGTACGTTTGTTGTAAAACAATAACTCATCTACAAAGAGAACAGAACGCGATTCAAGTGATAATATTCGATAAAAAAATCAAATCAATTTTTTTAGCCTAAATTATTCTTTACAGTGGAGCACACAAGGGAAAGGGGTAACCATGGGACCGGACCCCCCATAGAACTTGATTTTTTGTTTCGATTCGTTATAATTCTTCGTATATATAACGTAAAATTTAATTAAATATTTGTTATTATTAATTTATTTTGTTAAACAATGCTAGTTATTTATAAAATGATTTATTTTTTACTGTTTTTTTGTTCTCGACAATCAATTAAATCAAAAGAATATGTTCGGCGACATATTGAGGTATGGTAAGAGAATTGTGGAACGAACCAGGACCCCTTCCTTTCCTTTGAAAAATTCTTGTGTATGCCACAGATTCTTTGAATGTTTTTTTAGAATCTTACAGAATTTGAAAGCTCGAAGTTAAAAAACCTCCCCAAAGTGTGTGTTATGATAATTTCTATGTTCGTTTTTATTCACGTCCCAATAGCAAATAAAAATTTAAAGCTAATTTCTGTCGGAAAGAAAAAACACTAGTTTATCTTCATGTGCCAACTGCTAAAATTTTGTTTTTCTATTCTGCCAAATGTTTTAATATTTTTTTCTTCTAACAAATGATATTAATACATGTAATAAAAGTTGCAATGTATTTTCGGAATCAAAACAATACTTTTTTTTTTAAAAGTTGAATTCAGAGCTTATACATTTTTTTAAGGAATTTTCAATAGGAATTCATAAAAAAAGTATTATACAAATATCATTAAAGTTATCACAAGGCCCACACATACCAGCTTTTATTAAATATACTTCGACGTACTTATAAACCAAATTTTATATGTGTTCGGAAATTATTGAAAAAGGAGTAAAGAGTCTTAAAATTCCTGCAGGAATCTTAAAATTTTTCTTTTGAAAATTAAGTTGTTAACTTTCTGTAGTATTAATAATTATTTTTCATTTTGCATATACATAGGGGCAATGGCGCACAGAAGGAGGGAATGGGGTCTCGGGTCCGGACCCCCCAAAAAACCCTTGAATTTTTTCGATTGATTATAATCCCATGTACATAGTACGTAAAATTAATAATTATTTGTTATTAATCATTAATTTTATTAAATAATGCTTATTATTTATTGAATATTTTTTTTTACTGTTTTTTGTTTAAAAAATCAACAAAATCAAAAGAATACGTTGGGTGGCATATTGGGGCATTGACTTTCGACTCTGGACCCCAACCCCCTTGAAAAATGCCTGTGTGCGCCATTGACGGTAACTGTGATTTCTATCATAATAATTTTCTATTATTATAATATAAAAATTGTAAACAACTTTTTTTCCCTTTCAGTAAACTCTGCGATTCAATTTTCCAAAGGGAATTTTTACATTTCCAAGGAGAAATTTTCAGCAACGAACAAAATAAACACCTTCAAAAACAAAAACAACAAATCCATGACAAACAAAAACAGTTTCTTTTCTCCATTCCTTTTTTTTTTAATCCTCGTCCTCAGAACTTCGCCACCAAAATACGACCTACACTTTCCTTCAACCACACATTTCGTGCATATTTTATGTGCCGAACTAATCTACATGGAAAGCCGTTTCAGTAAAAACGATCCTTGCGTAGTATGTAACCATACGATACATTAACGGCTAGTATACATCCGGCAGGTTCCTCGCTTCCTTCTCGAAAACGTGGGGCCCGCCCCCTTAAGATAGAAGGGGAGGGCAAGAATATGTTTAATAAATACGGATTTTGTGCTGAAGCCCCCTCCCTTGTTTCCGTCGTCATGACTTTCACGTCCAGACATGCACGCGCTCGTGTGTGCGCAGTGTCACGAAAGCGTTCGTGCGATCTGGTGACATCTCAATTTTCCAACGACGTCGGAAAACAGACGAAAAAAAAAAAAAAAAAAAGGACAAGAGGGGGAGTGTGGAGGGGTGAGGGCGAGGAAAGGGGCGAGCACCTAAAAATTACGTGACCAGGTTACGAGGTGGAGACCTCTCTCGTCTTCTCACCCTACGGAATAAATTGCATTCCACGCTCACACTCTGCTTCCAATTCCCTCCCCTTCGTCAACCCCCGGCATTGATTGGTTTTCGAGTGTCGTGGGGATATACTTCTTTTTTTTTTCTCCGCCACCCACCCCTGAAACGAGCGTCCTTCCTTTGAGGGTGTGCGGTAATTTGGGGGTAGAGTTGACTGTTAACGCCATGGAATGAATTAAAAATAATTTCAAACCGTTTTTCGCATGACTCAGAGAAGGTGTAACCTTTGACGCTGCGTTCACAACGTAGACGAGACTTATAAACCACAGTCATTATTAAAGACAGTGAACGGGAATAAAAGATTGAAGTTAAGCCTTTCGTGGGGTCTGGTAACACCCCCAAGCCCAAAGGTGGCAATTGACGTTCTGTATGCTAATTAAATGGTAATCTGATGGTAAAGTATTGCGCGTTTCTTTTTTACTTATGCAATATTGCACGTAGAACAAGATTTGAAAAATGTATTCCTCTCTTTTAGGTTTTAAAATATCACTCGTAATAACTTATACTTTTTAAGTTGCCAGCAAAAATGCTATCGCAACTATACTGGCGACTTTGGCGGTTTTCTTGCATTATTGCAACCATATTGGCGACCTTGGCGTTATTTACGTACTATCGCAACCATATGGGTGATCTTGGCGGAACTTACATACTCTCGCAACCATATTAACGAACTTGGCGGTACTTACGTACTATCGCAACCCTATTGGCGACATTGAATAAAACTGCACAAATCCTAAACACGTAATACGCTGACATGAATACAGAGTGCGTAGTCAAAAAATACTAAGTGAAAAATAATAAGTAACTATAAATAAATAATTTGAGCTTGCCATATCAACGAACGGCTAGGCTTAGAGAATGGAGAAATATGAAACGAAGCGCATGGTTGCTGATTCAGTACCAACGACACCTGCAAAATCGGGGTTGCCAACTTGGTAAGTTATGTTAAAAGTTGGCATGGTTGCGAACGAAAACAAGTACCATAAAAAATTCTGAGCTTCATATAAGACAAAACGATTTACTTTTTAAATAGGGAAACGGAAGAAAAATTTGTTGCAAGACAAAGTTTTTTTTACTAGATCATTGTTCCAGTTTGAAAGTAATAGGTAGAACACAAACTGAGATTTGAATTTAGTCATTATTTTCATTCAATTTACTATGTGGGTTAAGGGTCATATTCACGAACTCATGTACGGCGTTGTCACGGTTCAAAAACTAGTTTTGTGAAGACCCGCCGAGTTAAGGAGCTGATGCACGTTAAATTAGTTCAAGCTCAAAGTCCTCCCGTTGGTTTGGTGCGGAAGTTAGGAGAGGGGATATCAGCTCAGGAGATGTCCTCATCACTTGATCAGGGCTCAGAATTACGTTGCCAATAGCCCTCGAGCAGCTTTATAGTGAAAAGCTAATGTAATTCTCCCTAACTCTTAATATTCACTCTTAAGGACCTCTAAATTTTGATCCACGGTCAAGTGACGAGGACGACATTTGAACTGCCATCCCTTCTTCAAACTTCCACATTACACCAAAAGGAGGATTTTTAGCCTTGACAGATTTAACGTTCAGCAAACCTCTCTACACGGCGGGTCTTTAGCGACAATAGTCTCAAACTCATCGACACCCCAATCACGAGTCCGTGACATTGATCCAATTGGCAACGTCTTGATTTCGTAATCTTACATTCCGTGTAATTTTACATTTCGTGTCCCTTCCCAGCGCGATTTAAATTAAAATTAAATCTCCTAATTGATTAAGAAGTTCATCGTATTTGTGCAGATTTTAAGAAAGCTATTCCAAAACGCAATTATAATTCGAATTGGAAAATTTAAAAAAAACTGCTTAGCTTCAAGAATTTTTAAATTAATTGTGGAAGCATGTCTATAATTGGTGCATTAATATTAAAAAAACCAAATTCATTCATAAAAAAAATGATAAAAATCAAGAATATTACACACACACATTTACCAATGACCAAGCTAAAATAAGATAAAATATTTTCAATTACACTAATATCTCTCTTTTTAAGTAGAAATTTCACTGATGTTTCTTCAGAAATTCTCAGAAACTTTTTTGCATAAATTCAAGATATAATGATTCTAGGAATAATGAAAGATCGTCTTGGGAATAGAATGGAAAATACAATTGCCACAAAGGTAAAAAGTAGAAAAATACGAATATAAAAATATCTTACGATTATGTTTTAATGGAAATGAGAGAACAGGAGAAAATGTGCAGAAGCAAAAAGACTTACCAAAAAGAGAAATTTGTAGCTTTCACCTGAAATAGAAAGAAAAAAATATTTTAAAAACATTTGTAGGGACATTTTAATGCAAAAGTAGAATAATGAAGGGATTATGCATAATTCTTAATACGTTAAGCAAAATAATTTAAAAATTCAAATACCATAAAAAATAAAATTTTGCTTTTTTAATACAATATTTTATAGAGACTTTTTTGCAATTTCATTATAACTATGCGATTCTTTACATTTACATCAACTATTATATTTAAACAATTTTTGTTCGAGTAGAGTTTTGCATTTAAAAGATATTAATATATATATGTCATTCTATACCATTATTATCATTAATGGCTATATCCTATACCATTAATATCATTCTATTGGTCGTTCTATTCCTTTTAGTTGCCACAAGTTATTTAGTAATAATTTTAAAGAAACTAAAATTTATTAGATTTTAAAAAACAGAACCACAGAAACAACAGTATATACTGTGCTGATTGATTATACAGTTCTACAGAAAATGATAAGTTTGCAATATCGTTCTTTTCTGATACAATATAATAATTCAAACATTTGTACTGCGTTTGAAGAATATATCATAATTCAGAAAATTCTAGAATTCAAAGAATTCTAAAGAATTAAATTAATGTTATAAAATATGTGTACGCTTCTCAGTTTAGTAAACATTTACAAGTATTACAATTATAAACTAAGCCTGCTGAAGTTCACTGAAAAAAAAATAAACCAGATACCTACATTGAAACCACTACAATGTGTTCTAAAATAAATGAAATATTTATCTGTGCATTGCATATGATTCAAACAATACAATATCAAATTTAACAATACCATCAACCAAATAACACTAAAGTATCATTAATCTGAATGTACTTCTTAAGCAGAATTCTAAGATTTGAAAAATATGTAACATGAACAAAAACCAACAACACACAAAATGGATGTACATACAATTTAGAACACAGCTTTTTATAATTATTTCAGTACAAAAGAAACATTCAAAATAAAGCGCTGTTCTTTGATCTATCCATCGATACATTTTTCCCTACCGCCCTTTCTTCAAACAACAAAGCACGAGCATTAAAAATTTTTCGAATGATCTCCGGTATCGATTCACATTATTTAATCGAAATCGATCTTTGCTCTAACTATGCGATACTATTCTTTTATGCCTGCTACCAGAAAATCCTCACGCAAGGTGCATTTTACCATAGATTTGCATCTTTACCAAATCGAGTCGATTCTTCCTATGCCCACATTTATCAAGATAATGGTTTTCAGAATAATCAAAAATCAGAAACGTGAGGAATTATTATAAAAGCACCGTGATATGTTATCCTAGAGTAATATTTATAATATCAGGTGATCAATTATAGGTTCAATTTCTTCTCCACAAAGGCTTTGATACGAGAAATGGGTTTTGAATTGGCGAAATTTCAACAAACGGATTCTTCTTTGCCCGTAACCAATAAGGTTTGAACGATGTGAATTGGAATAATTTTTGCAGCGCCAAAGTTCTTGTGTACGCCATGAATGCAAATGACATAATGGAAAACGAAACCACGGAGGGAAAAAGTACAAAGATACATTGATAGATTAAAAGCAGGCTGATTTATATTTTTGAAAATTCATTTTTTAAAATTAATGTTTGTATTCTTAGATTCTTTTAGGCTTAGCTGTTTCTTTGTGATCGAAACTTTCGAATTGTGGAATATAGGAAATTCGAAAGGCAGATATGGATTACGAACAAAAACGAAACATTCTGAATACAAAATGGAAGAAATATAGAATAGGGGAATATTTATGAAATATAGACTTAGGTGTGTATATATTTCGTTCAATCGCAATTCATAATATTTAATTATACAATACCAGTTCATGGATCAATGTGTGTTACAGAATATTTTTTGAATTATTAATCCAATCATTATTTTATTTCACATAGCCAAATACATTCAAGAATAATATGATTTCAAAAAATTTTAGCCATTTTGAAATATTCAGATGTTTGCATTTTCGACAAAGTCTTTGATTATATATTATAGAAAATATTACATAAGAAAGGGTTGGGTAGATCTTTTAAGAGTAAGAAACACAAAAATTTTTTCTTCACTTTTTTATAACAGAGTTTCGTTTCTTGACAAAGTTACTTCGTAAATTATAATTCAAACATAGCAAAATCGGTCTTTCATGTTGATGATATTAACGGAGGCTCTGTATTAAAAACTTTTTCGATATAGTTTAAAAATTCTTTTCATATAATTAAAGGATAAAAGTTTATATATAAACGTACTAAAACATACATAATCATAAAAACATTAAACATTCCATGTAGCGGGCTATCACGCAAGATTCCAACTAAAATTAACACGGGGGAATATTCTTTAAAGCTTTACGTAAAGTTTAATAGAGCCCTTTTCTTACACTGGAAAAGGATTGTGTGGATTGGTTCTAATATACAAAAGTGATTGAGAGAGATGTGAGGTGTGGAAATAAATAACTCTCAGCTAATCGAGGTTAGCCATTAGCAGTGTGGAAATTTTCACTTTGAGAATTACATTCAATGACTAGTTAGTATTTCATTGACTAACTCAAAACACTTATTGGCTTTGGTAGTGAATACCATTTTAGAAAGTTTTATAAGTCTTACTGAGCATCGGATTCGAAACTTCAATGTTTTTTTTTTCTAATGGGTTGCGGATTGGTGTTTTTCCGTTGCACACCTAGTACATTCCCCGGAAGCTGGTATCTCGTTTTAGTGCGGCACCATATATGCCAGGGATGGCGAACCTTTATGGATCAACGTGCCATTTTTTCTAAAGAAGTGTTTAATGAGGTGTAGACGTGCCGTCAAATTTTTTTGATTTGTGATTATTGGGAAAATAATAAAACTAAATACTAATAACTCAAAAATCTATCTACCACAAAAACATACCTTTTGTACTGTATAGTTATAAATGTTTTAGTTATACGTGTAATTCAAATTAAAGTAACATTAGTGTGACTTCTGTTGTTGTGGATCGGATGACAAATAACTTATATAAGCATTGTAAGACGTTACTTTTTGTAAATACATGCTGAATTTGAGTCATCTTCCAAACGGTTTCTCAGCAATTAATTATTTTTGCTGTGGTTCACTTTTTTTTAACAAGAGGGTTTGTAATTTGTTTCAAAATACCGTTCTATAGATGATGTTCTGCCTACCACTATTCTAGAACATAAAACACACTCCGCTTTGTAGCATAATGCCATGTTTCTCGAAGCAAATTTTTTTTTGCCTTTCACCAAATTTGAAATTCTCTGTTACACTTACTATCTTGCACTTTTTGTTCTTTTGCTGATCTACCCATGTGAAATAACAGTTAAAAATCGTAAATATAACACAGATAAAGTTTAAAACAGAGTTGTGTCAATGAAATTGACTATGCTATGCGTAGACAAACTTTACATCATAAGCAATTATAGTCTTCGACGTAACTGAGGCAAGACAGTAACAAACGAGTGTCTCCCTCCCCGCGACAGATTACTCGCGTTTGTTCGACATACTTCATAGTGAACTGTGAAATTTTTAAATAAAATGCAAACTATTTTGATCACTGGCGTGCCAAAAATATTGTATCACGTACCATCAATGACACGCGTACCACTGGTTCGCCATACCTGATATAGGCAGATAACTATCGCTGCAGGTAATTTTGACTCCCAGTTTCCTCCCCAGAGAGAGGCACCTGTTCTGGCGATGCAAAACCATACTTAGAATTTTAATTTTACCGAGAGCACCCAAGTCAAACAGGCACTCAAGGTCTTTTACATGCCGTATAATCATGCGACATGGCCGCTGTCGATTTTTTGCATCACGAAAATCCACCGACTTGAGCCGGGCCTTAGGCGTACAAGGCCGGTGACAAACCAACTATGCCACCCAGCTGGCTAGATCTCAGTGTAAACAGGGGAGCTTCAGCCATTTTGTGGGAGCTACAATTCTGAGTGTACCAGTATTTCAGAGAGGTGGATTTTTATTAATTAAGAGCTACCAGGAAGATAAGGTAATACTTAAGTAGAAACAGTCAGTTTAATACAAATCTTTCAGTTTATTGTCTGTGTTTATGGTTATATTCCTAGTGTTTTGTGTCATTGCAGCTACCCCTGTAGTAAGATAGTGATTGAGTCAAAATCTCTCGATTACGAGACCCTTTGGTGGGTAAGTGAGTGAATATTAACGTCGCACTGTTCAGCTACACGAGGGGACCACGTAATTTTGAACCATGGTCAAGTGACGTGGACGACACCTGTGAGCTGGCACCCCCCTCTCCTAACTACCATACCACACCAACGGAAGAACGTTTCAGCTCTTGACAGATTTAACGTGCATCTCTGCCCTACAAGGCGGGTCTTTAGTGGTACTGGGCTCGAACTTGTGTGACATGCTTGCCATGATCCGATACCTTGACCACTGGGGTACCGCAGTCCCTACGAGACCCTTGGAGTTGGAATTTGGAGGTAGCATTATATAATTCGTTCTACACGTCTCGATGAATTAACTCCACGGAATAAAAAAATAACATATTAAATTATTTCTAAAAAAAATATTTTTAAACACTTTAAAAATCGTGAAATCAATAGTAAAAATGTCACCAACAAAAGATTAATTAAAATATAAAAAAACACGACGACGAAAAATCTTTATATTTTAAACACAATGACATATTTTCCACTAGGGAATTCTGAGATTTATGACCAAGTCGGGAACTTACTACAGTAAATTGATAAAGAAGAAACACGTCATCAAATTTAGAGCTCTACCAAAGACGCCGCAGACAATCCAAACCAAAAATCATTGGTGAATAAACAACTCCATCACAAATCCCTAAAAGTAACAATAATTTCAATGAACAATCCAGTTTCCCTCTAACAATAAATCTATTTGTCTAAGAGAACTCCATCAGAGAGCGCATCTCAAACTTTCATCAAAAATTTCATAATGGAAGCCTTCATCTAAAAGAAGTTTCTTTCAAAGGCACCCCTTCAGGCAACAGCATGATGATTAATAGACTTAATTTATATCAACACAATATCTCCACCTTGCAACGTTCTGCAAGCAAAGGGGATCTTCTTGTAGATAAATGGATTTGCCAGGGTGAAGACAAAAAAAAGCAAATTACTATCAATACGCGTGGCTCCTCATATACGTTATCGTTAGCAAGGATTATAAATAAAATTGAGAAGTGAGATTTATTTTTTCTTGCAGGGAAACATTTTGGATCTGCAGCGCAGTATTTCAAAAGCAGTCCGGATCTGTCCAAACGCCCGCCTTTCCGGTAGGTTATAAATTCCTCAAAATATTTTCCCTTTCTAGTTTGATTTGGGTGTGGTGTTAAGATAAAAAAAGGAGGCTCTTAATTGCATTTCTGTGTAGCCCACTAAGTTAAGACCTCAAGGAAGACTAAATATTGAGCAAGAATGAGCTGAAGGTTCGTGTAAAGGATTGCAGATGCGTCAATCAGTTCGTTGCAAAATGGTGATGTTTTTCGGAAGCTTAGAACTAAGTGATTTTTATAAACTTTGAGTAAAAACATGCGATTTTGAATGTCTGTAATTTTAATTTATTGAATTCCGTATTAAAAAAAGTCTGAACGTGATTTAATAATTCACGACCCAGACAGACTAAGCGTAATTACAAATGTTATAAATTTTTTAAACATTTCTCTATATTTCGTCACTGAATGTGATTAATAAATTTTTTCAGCAAATTATCAATAAAAAAATAGCACTAAATAAATCGTACAATTTCGAGATGATATGTATATTTGTACGATGTACAGCAATTTTGGTTTTTCCATAAGAGAAAATATGTATTTTTAAATACTAAGCTGAATTTTAAAGAATCTCTTTATATAGTAATTCTTCAGTTAAAAATTTTTTTTTAAATTCATCAGTATTTTTTCTTGTTTTTTTCTTTATCCATAATCAATGTATTCAATAAAAAAAGCACTCGCGATTTCAATCCAGGCAAGTACACATTACTGTTTAGAAAAATTTTAATGCATCTCAAATATTTATACTCAATACAAAGATACATCCCTTGGATATATATGAAATACTACTCTATTATACATTATATATGTTGCACTATAAATTAAATTGCGAGATTTTTTCCCTTTCAACTCTTTTTACCCAACCAACGCTAAACAAGCCCTTTTTCTATCAATTTATGATAGCCAATCAGGATTTATTCCATCAGTGCTTGAAATTTTTCACTTTCTTAGCTTATTCAACATCTTGAAACTTTTTTGCTGCTATCAAATTGACGAAGTTAGCCCCACCCACCATTCTGATAATTTCTAATATAATTCCATAAACTTTAATTTTATAAAGAAAATTTTTTATTAGAAAACAATTTCAATAATTTTAAATGTAAAATTTTAATTTCACTTAAGTAATTATCACATTTAGCTATGGAACATGCATTACAGTCATTTACATCGTCATGATTGGAGGTTGGAGCCAGACAGAGCTAAGTATTGCGGTACAATATCCAAACGATACTATTATACTGCTAGAGAATTAAAATTTCTCTCATACAAACAACAACATAATAAATGAATTACACTTATTAAGCTTTAAAAGATAGGGGGAGATACAGATTTTGGACTAACTTACACTGTAAAAATTATACTGGAAAAAATAGCAGTCAGAAATACGCCAACACAAATATAGAAATGCATTTGAATTAAATATTTTCTTTCCAAAAAGCAAGAGCCTAGAAACTCATTAAGCTAATCCCAAAACCGCATGAAACGTTATTTCATTTGCAACAAATCAACAAAACAAAAAAAGTCGTCCTTATTGGAAAAGCAACACTTTCGTGTTAAATTTTTCCACAATAATCCTTTCACATGAAACAAACAAACAAAACCGAGACTCCAAGAAAATCACCACAAAAGCCACATTCAGTACATGGAACTACTTTCTAATTTACGACGAAGCTTATGCGTGTAATTTCCCAATTAGATACCCGCGGGTGGCAGCAACAGCAACCTGGAAAAGGTACTCCTCTCCCGGCCTTTCTTTTTCCTGCGCTAATACACTCAGACTGAAATTTGATTAATGGCCTTAATTTATACTATCACTGTTGCAACTTTTCTTATTTGCCGAACTCGATATGTTTCGATTGATAATACATTCAACGTCAGATGGAAGACAAAAGGCAAATTACAAGCAACATTAAGCAAGAGGCTAGGAGGTCTACTGCTTCATCTTGTTATCGCTGTCGAGTCTAATAAATAAGGCCCGGGCAAAAAGATTCGTTTCGATTATTTTTTTCTTTATTTTTACTCTTCTTATTTATTCGGAGAACGCCGAGTAAAAATCTTTTGAATTAAGTTGCCCGTCGGGAGTTCGAGAGGGAATTGTTCTTCTTATCTACCAGAGAACTTTCTTTTCTTTTAGTGTTCTTTTTTTCAGGAGAGAGAGTAGGGGACGGAGAGAAGGTTTTGGGCAATCTGCTCAAGTTTTTCTCTTCACTTTTTTTATTTCATTTCATTTCTTTTTTTCCTTTTTTTCCTTCTTCGTCTTCTGGACGTACTCCTGGAGGATCAAGGTTTGTAATTTGGTGACCAATTAGGTGATATGGAATCGAGTGTAGTGAGATTGAGGACTGAGTGGCCGAAGAGAAAATTCAACTTGCAGCTGGATTGAAAAGCACAATCTATTCTTTTTTCTTCTTCGTTTTTTGCTCTTTTCCTTCTGTTCTTTCATTTTTTTTTCTTCTTTATGCTCGGCGTCGGACGTAGGCGGGAAGGAGTTTCTCCACTTCCAGTTCATTTTATTCGCCAGTGGACACAAAACATTCACTTAGTTTCTGGTAATCGGGTGACACCAGGAAGCTGCCAAGTAATTGCTACGTGTTTTATACAGTTTTCGAATTTATTTCGTGGATATCATACTATCAAAAACAAGCGTTCATACGGAACATTTAATGCGGGTTATAACTGTGTTGATTAATTATGTAAAAAAGAATTATGTAGGCTTACTCAGCACAATTTCATTACATATTCTTTCTATGTACGGGCTAAGAGATAAACTTTCTGAAACAGATCCCCCCGAATGCATCCGTCGAAAATTATATTCATTAAATGAGTTGTAAGAAAACACTGGTGAGGAAACAATGAATATAGAGAAAGAAGAAGATAAAATGAAAAATAGGTGTTGTTGTTATTAATGCCACCTTTCTGACAGGAGTCAGATCTAGGCTCAACGAAATTCATCATGGCGTAGGGCTATGATGTACGCCGTTCGTTAATCGTAACTTTGAGCACCAGTGGCGCACACAAGATGGGGGTCCTGGGGTCCGACCCCCAAAACCCTTGATTTTTTTCCGATTGATTATAATTCTAAGTATATGGTACGTAAAATTTAATTAAGTATTTGTTATTAATGATTAATTTTATTAATTAATGCTAATTATTTATTCAATAATTAGTTTTACTGTGTTTTGTTCCCGAAAATCGACAAAATCCAAAGGAGCATAATACAAGAATGGTGAACTTCCGACCCCGGACCCGAAAAATTTCTGTGTGCGCTACTGTTGAGCACCATATAGGAGACAGTATGATTTGGATCGGTTCCATTCAATTGTGAAGGAGAATACCCAGGGGGTAGTCAGGAGCCTTCCTCCCTCCCCTTCCAGCAACCTCACGAGAAGACTTGTGTCTCGACGCCTATTTAGAGTACCCCATGCCACGAAGGCACTATACAAAAAACAAACAAAAATGAATGCCTTCTACGGGGTTCGAACCAGGGCCAACGGTACAGCAGTTCAGTGTCACTAACCACTATACCGGATGGGCAGCCTAGGTGATTAAAAATAGATTTTATTATGCAACTAGGGGGTTACGGTGTGGAGTTAAAAGTTTTTACAGCTATGTACAGAGCATTTTTCCTACATGAACATCGAAAGGATGATTAGTATCATTTTTTTTTATTGAGAACATTTTAATTCCCGTGCACCACAAAGTATCACACAGGGGCTTACAGAAGTAAGCATGAAGCACTCACACCACAAAGGAAAGAAGGAATTTAAAGTCATGAAGTATTACAATACATGCCTTCTCCCCGGGATTCGAACCGCAGTTAGCATCACTACTATACCGGTTGGGTGGCATTAGTTTCATTTGACGAAGCAAAATGGAGGAATGTGGCATGTAATGTTTAGAAACTTTAACATTTCTGCAACATAAATTTGAGCGATTTATTTTAAATTATGAAAATATATTATATAATACTCAGTGGCGTACACAGACTTTTTTTAAATAGAATTTACATTCAAAAAATTAAGTAGACAAAAGCGCCGAAGCGGATCTCTTACTACTAAAATTACATATCTATTGGTCTACGAATTTGAAAACACTGAAAATAACTCGAGAATCAGCTATTGAAGAAAAAAATGCAGATTAACTGAATTATGGTAAATTATTGGATAAATGTAATTGTATATAGCCATAGTCAAAAGATGAAGTTCAAGAGTGGATATTCTTCTAGGTCTTCATAGAATATACTATCTGCTAACAAAATGTTTTTAGTGTTAAGTCAGTCAGTGGTGTATCATACTACTTTTACGGTAGAGGTTTATATTTTAAAAAAGACGAAGATGAAAGTGCTGAGGTATAATCTTTATACTAAAAATTAAAAGTCATGAGTGTATAAGAGGAGTTTCAGCCTGCAAATCCCACCTCGTGTATGCCACTGCGTTAAGTCATGAATTTCATCTAAGGAACTATAGATCAAATCAATCCCGAACAGTTCGAGTTCCAGAATTTTCTTTTAACTTTCTATTAATTATATTTACTCTTACACTTTTGTGTATTCTTGCTAATTATATTACACAATTTTGACCTTAAAGTCTGATTTGAGTGAATTGTAAATTTGATGGTAATCCGAAACGGTTGGGTTTAGAGAAATTTTCATACTCTTGCCTTATATACACAATCATTGGCCTTAAGCTATGTGTTTGATGGCCGCGGTAGCCCAAATGGTCAAGGTCAGAAATTCGTTGCTCTTATGTGTAATGAGTTCGAGCCCTAGTGCCAACGTTTGGAGCGGTCGATGCACCTTAAATCTGTCGTGGTTCTAAGTCCTCACATTTGTATTTAAATCAGGAGAGTGTTTTCCTCGTTACTCTTGACAGTAGTTCAAAATAACGAGGTAAGTAGTAGTACCAGTAAGTAGCCTTCGTGCTGTTAAACGCACTCTAAGCGAGAATTTGATCTGTGCGCATTGTAGGTCTGACCATACTTCAAAATGGCGGCCCATTGGCTAGATTTCAACTAGTTTAAGAACTTTTCATGTAATGCACATATTAAAGGGCTTTAGGATACGAATTTAAAATGTTTAATCTTAGATGTGATTATAATCCATAATGATTGCGTGCATAAGAGGGATTTTACTATACATATAATTCTTTCATATAATCTAATACAAATGTTTAATTGGCCTTAAAACACGAATTTGATATAAGCCAGTTAATTAAAACCCAATCACATTCCGGTGATGTAAATGCGATGCGAAATGTGCACTAAGTAAATATCGCAGATAAATCTCCCTGGGACAGAATGATTTTAATTCCAAACGAGTCAAATACTATCTAAACTGGGAGGTGACAGCCTTCAAGAAATTAATGCTATTTCATTACCCTTCCATTAAATTTAATTGGTTTCTGCCACCACTATTGATATTGTCCTTATTACGGAAGTGAATCATGTGCAAACTAAAATCACATGATTCGATAGATGCGAAACGTTCTTCTCGGTGATGGATTTGATTCGAAATCTTTCTGACGGTAAACAGATTTGTTAATTACTGTATTCTAATCGGACACATTCACTTTGCACCTCATATTAATTACGTGGCCGTCTAATTTACCTTACACTACACACGCTGAATGATACATGAGGATCTGACAACTCAGTTATGGAATGTTTTGAAGTGGTCGATTCTAGAGCAGTATATTGCAATTCTCATGTCAATATTAATAGCGCAAATATGGATTCAATTAACAAAAATTAACTGTCATCATATAGTTGGGGTAAAATAGCTACCTTCACAATTTTTGCACCCTCTGTATTGAAAATGTAAGCCATTTAATATGCCGATATTCAATTTTCCTGGTTTGCTTACATCAAAACTCTGGTTACTATCTAGTAATATTCTTAATATTAACAAGTATACGCTGTCAGTAACTTTGCAAAATAAAAATAAAGGGAAAAGTACCAGCGTCTGTAGAATCTTTTTAAAATTTTTTTATTAATTGAGGTTACCAATTATATTCGGAAATGTGATTTTGCAAAGGCGAAGAAAGGAATAATTTTTTCTGATACTGAATGCCACTTAAACTAGAATATACGTATAATACTGTTTTGAGAATAGTGTTACAATAAAAAAAATTATTTAAATGCAATTTTTGGCAAAACTTGAAGAAAGAGTAACATACATTCATACGTTCTCTGTTTATGAAAAATGCTTTTATAATAATAATGTTTTGTCTATTTATAGCTAACACTTACGTACCTGGCCTGAACTAAGATTATTGAACTACATAATTTAGAAGTGGATTTATTCATATTTTAATATATCATAATAGTGAAATTTATATAAAAAACACCTTTTATTATTTTAATGATTCGTAATTCTGAAAATAGTGTGAATTTTTCAAAAATCCTAGTTCACTCCCGGTATAGAAGTCCTAGCTATGTATAAGCCAAATATTATTATAGAGGTATTTTTCATAAAAGGAGAATGTTTGAAAATTATGTATGTAAATTTTTTCTTCTTCTTTTATTTATTTATTTTTGGCAAACAATTGCATTAAAATTTTTAATTGTAATAATGTTCTTAAAACAGATTTGTATGTATATTCTAATTCAAACGACACTAAATAACAAAAATCATTTGTACGCTTTTGTAAAATTACGGTTCCGAACGTAGTCAGATATCTTAAAAGATGTTAGACTTACGTACGAAAAACTAAACTCAGTGGCGCAACATCCCATGTGGGCTAAGGTATAACTTTGCCTATCTCAGTATTCGTGATTTTAGGCGCTGAGGTGCATGAGCAGATGTTCCGATCAAGTGGTCAGTCTGACGCGAGATTCCCAGTATTTAGTCCCCAAGCAAGCTTGTACTCATTCATCGACTTATTGAAGAGATGAAAGGCTGAGTCAACCTTGCCCAATCCGAGGATAGAACCTCGGGCCCGTGGTGTGGAAGAGCGATACGCTACCACTCGGCTTCTAGACATACGTACAGATTAATCATTTATTTGAAATTAAGTAGCTAACAAGATAATTTTTTACAATAACTAACTTCAATATGGTAAAAAAAAAGTATGAGATAATACTATCCCAACAAATCTTGAACAAATTTGACCTTACAAAACAGTTTTCACATATATTTGCACATAGAAGAGTATTTTTAGGATTTATATATATATATATATATATATATAGTCTTAAAATAGTCTTCTTATATATATATATATGAAATCTTAAATTTAGAACAGTTTAAAAAAAATATTTTGAGAAAAGCAACGTTTTAAAGAGGTTATAAAAAAGTATTGAAACATATTGTGAGGACATATATAAAAGCATAAAATTCAAAAGTACTTTAAAAAATAATCCCGCAACACTTTGAAAAAAACCCTCTCATTTTATGACAATATTAAGTGGTTGATAAGAATTTTCAAAATAACATGTTAATAATAAATTATACAGAATACGTCAAAATACGTAAATTTAATCAGAATAAAACGTTCCGACAACGCTTTAGAGTTGCACCTGATGTTAAACGACCACACACGTATTAAAACAATTTACCAAAACAATTTACTAAAAACGAAACAGTTGCTGAAAAAAGTATCACATAATACTGCGAATATGCATTATTACCTTAACTGGTAACTGGAATTTGGTAGAAGAAATAAAGAGAAAAAGATTCCGGTATAAAGTCTGGAGTTATGGAGAAAACCATGTGAATTCCACAAACTGAAAATAAAATGGAAAAAGAAAAAAAAAAAAGAACAGAGAAATACAAGGAAACACGCTTTTTTCAAATGAAAATTCTTCGATGCATTTGTAGAAAAAGGGAGAGGGGTTGAACGGATGTGCCACCCCCCTCCGTCTATCCGACTCAAAATGCAAAGCATAACGTGAATATACAAATATTGCATTGCTACAGTCCTCTCTACGCTGACGGCAATTGGTCATACACAGAAGCATCCTACAACTCAACTCAACAATATAAGGAGGTTGTTTACAGAAACTTTATTCAAACACATATAGCAACGTAAGCGGAAAAAATGAAGACCTTGCACAAAAAAAAAATTTCCACGAAATATAAAAAAATAAATAAAAAAAAATCCCTCATATTTTTAGGAATAAATTCCGCACACTCTACAAGCACTTTGAAAAATGTATACACACATACGCGTAAAAAAATGTATACATGTATCCACACAAAGGGAAAGCAAAGAAAAAGAAACGAAATGGATGAAATAAAATACATGCGCTGAAGTCTCAGATGAAATAAAGAAAATAAAATAAAAATTCTATGTCATATATATTTAGGTGGAGAAGGAAAAGAGTGGGGATAGAGGTCCAGGTCCGTTTCTTTTTCCCGAGAAGAACTGATCCATAAAATTTCCTTTAAAAAAACGGGAAAAGGAAAATTTTCTTCTAGGGTTCTTTTCCATAGATATTCTCCCAAACATGAAGTAACTGAAATTATTGATTGTGTCTTTATCAAGAAAAATAGGGAAAGAATTTTTAGAACTGATACGAATGCATGAATATATATTTCTCCTCTTTGGAGTGTAAGCGGCATTTATCATAAAAAAAAAAAAAAGAATACGCGATTTTTGTTTGCTGTAAGAGACAGGAATTCGATGTGTAAACATAAAAGATTCGTCGTTATTTTTCGGTTTGGTGAAATTGCTTTTCATTTTGGAAAATGCTGGTTCGTCTTGTCGAGAGATTAAGAACACTTTCTTTGCAAAAAATAAGCAAAGTAGTATGGTATAAAAATAAACTCCAATATGAAATAGATTTCATCTTGCTTGATGTTATTTCAAGATGATGTTGTGTTGTATTATCGTATGAAATGCTAGTAATATTTTAAATGTAATTTGTTGTATTTAAAAAACATAACATATTTTCCTTTTATGAATACAATTTTTATATATAGTAAGTAATACATCGCATGGAATAAATATTTTAATTAATTTATGATTGAAAAATAATAAACCCTATGTTATTGGGTACTTTTCCGTTCCGCTGGCGTAAATCTCACCAAGTTGGCGTTATTAACGACAACATACATATACATAAAAAATATTTATAAATATTAGTTCTCATTGATTTTTCATGAATTTTTGATGTATTATGAATAAACAAACAAACAACAAAAACAAAAACGCTACTGATAAAAAAGATCACGACTTGTTTTGTAAAGGTGGTGGTAAAAGGTTACCAGCCGGGATATTCCGTTTGGCGTTGGTTGTATCATTTTGACGACTTTATCGCCTGCGCCGGCGAAATGGAAAAGTACCTGTTATTGATTATTAAAAAATTTTTAATCGAAACATTCTTTGCATTAACAACGTTTTTTAATACCAAATAAATCAATAAAATGAATAATAATAAAAAGCCTAATGGATTAAAAATATGTACTACATAAAAGGTAAAGATGCATTTATTTTGTGAACTTTAATGTTGTAGTCGTGGCAATTCAAAATTCTGAATATTAATCAAATCATGGTTTAGTGAGGTAATTTTAACATCTCATCAGAGAAAGATGTAATAGTAAAATATAATCGTATTTCAAGAGTGAAGGGAAATATTAGTTATTTTTCAATATTCCTATTAGCTCACACACTCTCTATATATTTATTTATTTATTTTTTGTTTATTTATCTTGGTGGAATTTTCAATCGTTAATAAAATACATTTTAAAGCGCTCCATTGAGCTGAAATTTTATATACATGATTATTTTGGATGACAGTACAATAATTTAATTATAACTAATAAAAATTAATTGATTAAAATGAATTATTTAAAGAATTATAAATATATATAGCCACGTTGGGGCATCATTTTTGGCGACTTACCGACCCTTTTGGCGACTTGTGTCATAATTTGAAAAGGTTTTTTTTCTCACGTTTTAAAGCATTCAGTTGAACTGAAATTTTATATACACGATTGTTTTGGATAACAATACGATGCATTAATGATAATTAATAAAAAGTAATGGCCACTTAATGTTGCGATTCTGTCATATGTATATAATATTTATATTTAACTATTTAATAAAAGTAGCTAAAATAAAAATTTTCTTTGTTGATCTAAGTAGGAACGGACTAAAAAAATTTTTTTACATTACTTGTTATATAAATTATGTTAATATTTTAGAAATAAGTTTCTATCGCTCGGTAAAACACGTGCAAGTTATTAAGATATTTTTTTATTAGGAATCAGAATAAATCGTCAAAAATTCAAATCCCAATCCTATAATCAAGCAGAAATTTCTCTTATTTCTCACTATATATTGCGGAGGAATCGAGATTCTAGCTTGTGACTATTGTTACAAGAATATTGTTTTATCGACTGCGCTAACCCCATCCCCATATTTTGACGTTTTTTTTAAGTGAGTGAATGTTTATTAAAGACGTTCAATTAAGCAACGGGAGAACTACTGTCAATGGACCTCGTAATTTTGAAATACTTTCACGTAAAAGGACGAACATCTGAGCTGGTAATCTCTACTGATTTAACTTGCACATCACGTTAATGTGAAGATTTCCAGTCACGACAGATTTAACGTGCATCAGCCCTTCTACACGACGGGCCTTCAGTAACCCTTGGGCTAGAACTCATAACTCGATGAGAAAAAGCTGTTTTCTCAGCCATTATTTCAATTGTGATATGCACTCAATGCAGCACTGGGAGTCTTTTGCTGGTGTCGTTGTTGGCAGTCTCTAGTTGAGATGGTGGTCTATTTCAAGCATGTGTCGTAGTGCGAATTATCCTGATTGGGATTTTCCTGAGGGAGATGTTTGAGAAATTAACGATGAGGATATATCTAACCAGTAATTCTATGCTAGGAGGTGTTCTTACCTAGTGTTTATGTTCAGGATCACCCCTTACGCTTACAGATATTGTTTATCGTTGCTGCTTAGTACTATTTGTGGGTTCACAGATATGTTCCTTCACGAGAAATCTTACTTTATTTAGACTAAATTTTACTTTTCAATGTAACTTTCCGATAGCCAATTGATGTTTTTATAGATGCCCTTTGAAAACTGCATCGATTTCTTTATGAATAGTAGTTATTTTCAAATTTCATGACAAGTAAAAATAAAATTGTCAGCAACTTCTACCTTCTTTTTAAACTGATTTATATATACCTATTTCATTGATCATCAAAACTTTCAAAATTAAGTTTTCATAAATGTATGGCAAGATTGTTTAAAATTTTAAGGAAGGAGTAGCATTATACCGATGAAAAATTATAGCTAATAAAACAGGCAATTAATAATTAAATACAAAAATAAAAGCACAAAACACCAACAAACTTTTTATAAAATAAAATGTTGTAACTTTTTAACAAATTCTTGAGCTATTTTCTTCAATATAAGTTTTTATGTGCAAGGAAACCAGTAACAGACACAAAACATTCACTCAATTGTTTGCTCCAAAAAGTTCGGAATCTCTAATTTTTCCAGGCCACATTTTATCCCTACTAAAAATCCAATGGGGTCCATTACCTAAAGCTGAACTTTTTTACATGGGAAGGAACTATTTTAACATCCTGAAGAATTTGACTTGAAACACTCTTTTTTTTTCCAAATGTAGCTGGTCGAAATCTTACAGAAGCCTGGAGACCATTGGGCCATGAGTATACACATAAATCCAGCGAGGTAAAATGAACACACATTGCACCCACACACTTCGTTCTTTTTTCACATACACGCACACATCGTTTTCAGGTGGGCATGTGTGTGTGCGCCCTGGAGAGGGCGGGGTAAGGGACACAGAGAGAAAATAGTGGAAAGTTATTTGCTAAAAATAACCGCTCTTTGATTTTTTATTTCTCGCCCTCGCTTTTTCTTTAAGGTTATGCAAGCCAAGCTTTAAGAAGTTTCTTTTTCTTTCTAGTCTTTTTCTTCGAACGTTTTTTTTTTTTTTTCCCTGGTCCAACCCGGTCTTTGCATTTCCTCTTCAATTCGGGTTGGGTACAAAAAAATATATAAAAATATTTTTTTTTACCCTTCTTTTCTCTACAGTATTTGTTTCTTTCTTTTTTTTTCATCATTTTCTCGGTTGCTTCCCTCTCTGTCTTTGCACCATCATCAATCGACTTTTAGAAAACCTCTTTTCTATAGATTGCAGATAATGCATGGTAGCCTCGGTCCTCTGATCGGCCATTCATCAATGTCACAGAAGCTCCGCCCACTCGAATAAGGTGCCTTGCCGCAGTGAGGAGGAGAGAGAGAAGAGGAGAGGAACATGGCGGCCTGCACGCGCGCATCCACAATTCGAAAATGGTTTTGGATTCGCGATTTTCCATGCTGTTGCGACGCACAAATGATCCATTCAATAAATACCTTTCCCATTCTACGTAAGAATACACTTGCGTGAGTGTTACTAAACACTTTTCGATTGAAGTAGATTGTTTTCATATGGAACGACAGCGAAATACTTAGGGTAATTGAATGTTTAATGGTGGCAAATTTAGGGAGAATAACAACATAGTTTTCAGATAAATAGCTTTTAGTTTCCTGGTACGAGTATTTGTTGATGCCGTTCACGTACAACTATCTTAGAACAAAAGTTGATAAGCTTGAGGCTGTTTTCCTTCAATGTTAGAGAAAAAGAAGTAAATATATTAAAATATCAAATTCGGATTTCAGTTACAAAAAACAGTATAATCTAATACAGTGGTCTTAACTTAAAGAACCTTTAGAGCTTTAAGGTATTTTCCGGGAATTCAATCTCCCTGGAATATATTTCAATATAATATTTAAAGTAGATCAACATGTTATAGGTACTTCGTGTAAAAACAATGAAAGGAAAGTATTGTATTCGTTTTAAATTTTTTTTAAATATATTAATAATTATGTAGTAGAATTCTGTTGTTGTTATTTGTAAACGTATCTGATGTTCAGCATCCAATTTATTTCTGCCCTTTGTTTTTGTTCCAGCACATGTGGAAAACTTCTTGCATAAATATGTTGTAGCGATGGACATTAAGACTTTTATAGCCTTAGCAGAAACTTAAAGATATTCCGCTTATATTTTTATCCAAAAGTCATGATCTCGTTCGTATCTGTATTTTAACAAAGAATGTGTCGATAGTTCAGTCAGTTCTTGTTTTATTAGTGACACATGATAAAATATAGAAATAGACTAATAATCTAGTTATGGGACTCTTCTCGTAAAAAAAATTCTGACAGTGGATGATAGTGGTTCTGATATGCTCCTGAATCTTTAAATCTTTTATAAAAATTAAAACTTTGCCAAAATTTTGGCCCTTTGATTAAGAAAGTAGTAATCACTTTCGGAACCTCTGTCATAATTATAGAAGATCCAGGTTAAATACCTCTGATCTTATACATTTTTTATTCGAATTTGATCAATTTCTCGAACTTCATACCCTTCCTCAGTTTAATAAACGGATCAATGATGACTGAAATAAGACAAACAATTTATTAAAATAAAACAATTATTCAGTTAAATAATATAACAAATGCTCGATAGGAAATCATGTTAAATTTCACAATTCGGATATCCAGGATTAATTTCAACAGATTTTAATCCAAATATTTTTCACGTACTTAAAGTGTAACCCATTCCTTCAACCTGTTTGTATGTTGCAATAAAAACTTCATAAACTAGAATAAATACAATATCAATATTTTAAAACTGTGATAAGGAAGTTTGGCGTAACACAATTAAAAAAAACGCGCTTTTAAATTTAAACCAAAAGAAAGTAGGAAATGAAATGAAAAGAAAAAAAAAATATTCTAAAATATATAAATCCTATTATATACTATTCAAATACATACTTCCAATATCAGAAGAAATATGGTAGATAAATACAAAGTGTGAATTCGTTGAAACTGGAAATCGGATTATTCAAATGAAATATTTTTAATACTCTCATGCAATAAATATCAAAGAATATATATCCACTCAATATAAACCTCTCCGAGCAGTATTGGGTTTTCTAGTTGTTTATATATATAAAAAAATCAATGATTACCGATCAATATTTTGAAAAGAATTTTCAAAATATATCCTTATTTCATTAAAAGCGGTCCACTAAGCCTAATGGGATTTCAGAAAAACATTTAAAAGGTCTTCGAAACGTATTATGTGAAGAATACACAAAATAAAAATAATAAGATTATCAAAATAACTTAACGAATGCATTTTATTTATTCGCTTTTCGTTATTATTTCAGAACTAACGATCCCGCGAAGTCTAATGGGATTTTAGAACACTTCTTTAAAAGCATTATAAGCAGATGAAAGTGACACGAGATAGAAAATGACGCGATTAGACAAGTGACAATATGCTGTTGGCTTTTTGTGGTGATGCACTGTGAGATCCACTACTGTCTTTTCACGTTCGAGGAAAAGAGAGCGCCATTTCCTTTTAGGTTGAGGAGAAGAATAAAATAAACTTAATTTTTTGTTTGTGTTGTGAGACTACAATAAAAGATAACAAGTCGGTATAAGTAGTAGTCGCGGCAGTGTAAGTAGCTTATCTCTCCAACAACTATTGCCAACATTATTTTGAAATTTTTTTATTTCTCTTAGAACTACTTCGAAATGACGAAGAAGTGGTAAAATTCCTACTTTTTTTTTCTTCTTCTTTGTTTAATGTAGATGACTGGTTACAATGAACATGGAGATTTAATTCCATTTTACTTTTTTTAAAAGTTTTTCTGGTTCAGATAAGTGTATTAAAAATCGTTCTACTTTTTTTTTTATTTAACTTGCGTTTTCTTTTCACTTTAATTCCCTCATTTCGTCTCGTGCAGAGATTTGATCAAAAATCGTTCTTTTTTTTTTTTTAAAAAGCTTTATTTTTATTTTTATTCCTCCATTTTAAGAGTTGAAAGCATCGTTAGCAGTAGGAAGGGGGAGCAAAAAAAGTCGCCAAGGAAAAATCAACGCCAATAAATCAAACGTGTTCTCATCTGTTTGCCTAGGAAGATGGTGACTTTTTTGGCTCCTCTCCCAATGAGCAGCGTTGGATGCCAGCGAAAAATTGCGATTGGGAGGTAATTGTGATAAGCGAAACGGAATGACAAAAATCTCCGGATGCTTTAATTTTCTTTTCGCTTTCTATGCACAAGACCATAAAAAGCTTGCAGATTTCGTGTCTTTTTTTTTCTTTCTTTCCTTTTTTGGACGACTTTTTTCCCGTCTTGATGGATTTTCGGTAATTAATTAACCAGAATACTTCGGAATTACATTCTTATTAAAACTTTTTGCACGCAAAAATCTAGAAGAAATGTGCTATTTTAAGTAAAATGCCTCAAAAAAGTAATTGCTACTAGGAGTAAACAATCTACAAGGGAAAAAAAAGAAACTGAATTAAGTAAGGTGTGTAGCACATGGTAAGAAATGTAACATTTAAAGCACTCGGTTTTTATTAAGTACGTTAACATGCAGGATTAAGGATACAAAAATAGTTCAGTTCATCGTTCTTGATCAGCGGCTTCGAAACTGTGGTCAACGGATCCTTGGAGTTCCGCAGCGCCCCTCTAGGGTCTGCGAAATCTCTCATGCAAAGCTGAGATTTCTCTTTTTCTTACACACACTCTGAAAGGCTTCGTGGAAAAATTGAAATATATACCATCCTAGATCAAATCACTAAATTGTCCTCAATAGAAGAAATACTAGAACATGTATTTTTTATCAAGGATATTAAGTCGGGGTGGGATGTTCAAAATTTTAGGAATCTGTGATGTTACGCTGATACGTAAAGGGGCCGCAGAGATCGAAAGTTTTAAGAATAGCTCTTAATATTGAATCACTGGTGACATTTAATACACATAAAATACGCATGAACGATACATATAATTTTAAACTCAGAACAGCGGAGTAATGGGCAGACAGTTACGGGTCTTAGAGGAGTCCTTTTCAATAGGGCAATGGATTACAACATACCGCAATAAGGGACACAATACGATATGGTATTGTCATATTGGGTTGGGGGTAGATTGGGCCACACTTACTGTATTGTGGCTTGGTGGCAGGTGACGTTTTCTGTGGTCCTAGATATGTCTACATGAGGAAATCAAGGGAGTGGGAAAGCAATGGAAGTGTTTGTACATGATATAAGGAAATCCTAGAAAACCTGTGCTCTACGCTTCTATACATTATCTATCAGAAACAAGGCACCAGGCTTCCTGGCAAAGACTATTGGCAAATGATACCGTACAATCAGAGGCGTAAATACACCCCCACAACGGGGGGGAGGAGGATTCTAGGGGCCCAAACCTATGTAATATTAAGGTTTTGCAATCCTTTGTAAGATCCAGCTTGGGACCCAAAACTAGACTAATATTCTCCGTTACGCCACTGCGTACAATATCATATTCATACTGCTGAAATATCACTGTGTTTCAGAGAACTACTAGATAGGATCAACTATCAAAGTATAAGACCATGTGCAGACCATAATGAATGCTGCACGAGAGCACGTGACCCTTAACAAATTCAGAATTACACTGAACAGTTCAGGGACTGTACAACCCAGGACTCGATGGTTAATTGAACCTGAAATGAAACGGGACTCAGAGTCGAACATCAAGGAAATCCTTTCTGCACCTCCTCAATTTACTCTAACTTGATATTGTTGCAAGAGAAGCCATCGATATCTTCGATAATTCGTATAAAGAGTGTGGATATTTCAGATTCGCTTTCTTGAATGGGTCTCTTAATGGTTTGTACTCTCATCTGAGCCTTTACAGATCTATGAATAGGAATCAGATCAACATTGGATCTGTGTGTCTCCGTCAAACGATACGTCTATAGTGGTAGGTTGTCTGATTTTTCCTGAACCAGTCCACTAATGCTAACACTATCCAGTAGTATTGGAACGATTCTAGTGGAGGGCTAGATGATACGCCGATAATTCTGTAATTTTTATTCCGATGATGATACTTTTATCTAAATCGGTCGATTGATCAAATTGTTATCTTAAGCGTCTAAAAAAGTCTCTGTTCGTCTTTCATAGATTTTTTTTTTCATATTTATACTGTCTACAAGGTTCGGATATTTATACTTGACTTTTCAAGATTATGTTGCGTTTGTTGAGTGCCTGCGTATGAGTGATGGCAGAAAATTGACTGTTTGTAAAAGTACATTAAAATGGCACAAAAAAAGAGCAGTAGTTGAAGTGTAATTTTTTTCAATATAAGTATCACAATATTTCAAATATTTCCATTAACCCTCATATGTATGCTAAAAAAAGTTAATATTCATCATACAATTACACATTTATAGCAATCAAGCATATGTACACAAACAAATCCAAAAAAGATTGACTGATTTTCGTTGATCAGTTATAAAAAGATACGTGTCTAAAAATAGACAAAACAAAATATTTATTCGAATGTGTCGTTATTGTGAATTATATACATAATTCATCCATAGCTACAAAAAAGCGGTTACCCACAAAAACCTTAAAAATTATTTTTTTTTTACTAAAAATTATTTAAACAAATGAAAGGTATCAGTTCTATAATACGATATTAATACATGGTTACTCAAGGCATTAAAATATAAATTTCCACAAAAACTGTGCAGAAAGCATGGCATTTGAAAGAAACCAGGGTATCCAGAAAGTCCCGGATCGGGACTAAAGTGATTCATAATTTCACGATGTGCCATAAATGCGGAAGGAAAATCTCATGAAAGAGATAATGGATTGCAAAAGGGCCGTAAAAGTTTATAGATATTTTCGATTCCCTTCCATATCTATGATGTCATAATGACTGCCCAACAATATGGCGAGCTCCATAAACCCCAAGACGTTAAAATTTAACTGCGGTAGCTTAAATCAGAACAGAGTAGCTCTCCATCGAGGCAATATGACTTTAGTAAAAACTCTTGCGGTCATATATCTATTCTTTTTCTTTTGATTTCCACAATCATAAAGATATTATAAAGTATTTTTACATTCTTTTATAAAAGAAATAATCACCTATACAACTCAGAAAATAAAATAAATATAACTATAAATTTTAGTCCACAGCCCAGCAAAATATAACGTGTTTACGTATAAACACCTCACAATAAGTTTTATATGAGACTCTTCTTCAGACAAACGATGTAATAAAAAAATGGTCGATGAAGATGAAGTTGGTTATAAGTTATAAAATTAACTTATATAAGTTATTACAGGCTGGTTATATGTAGGGACGGACGTCTTAAGGCATGGACTTAGTGGGCACGACCCAGGGCCTCGACTTAGCCTTAATAAGACCATGATTCGAATAATTTTAACGGTCAAATGTTATTTCTGGTCTATTCTCCGAAAAGCGGGGAATTTCAAACTATAAGTCAACTGGCAGCAGTGGTAAGATTGCATTATTATGTGATGATCGTCGTCCATGTTTAAGCCTAGGCCTACCACCATGCACTATCATTACTCATTCTATAAAAAGGCGTCAGTCGGTCGAGTCGTTTTGTGTGAAGTCATGCACATTTATTTGTTTCGAGTTAATGTCTGTACGAATATTTGACAACGTATGTCTATTTTTAAGCGTCAAAGGTGGGGCCTACATTTGTGTAGGTGCACCACCGTTTCAAGAAGACTCAAGACGTCCCCTTAATCGTTATAGCTTTAATTCTGACTATAAGTTATTAAGGTTATTACAGGTTGGTTATAAGTTATTAAGGTTATTACAGGTTGGTTATAAGTTATTAAGGTTATTACAGGTTGGTTATAAGTTATTAAGGTTATTTTAGGTTGGTTAAAAGATATGTACAGGAATACAATTTCTTTCATTTCATATCAACATTTTTTTATCGTAATGTAGGCATGCACTTTTTTTTTAGGTAATGAGTCAATTCATCAAAAAGAAGAAACTACAATTACTCATAATTTGTTTTACAAGGGAATTAACCCGTATTTTATCAATATTCCAATAAATTTTCAATATTTTACTTAAATATTATAATTTGTAATATGTACCATTAAGTAAAAGAGTTTAACCTCACATACTCAGACGACCTTACCTTAAAAAAAGCATGTTCTCCTATCTTCACATATAGATTGATCCCGGATCATCACATCTAACCCGTTGTAAGGTTTGACGAGTAATGTCAAACCTAACAAAACAATCCATCTTGTCTGATTCATCATAAAAAAAGCAGTCAGTATAGTTAAAAGTTACGAATCAGTGATAGTTAATTAGGATTTTCCGATCATGAATCAGTACTTTTTTTGTTCATCGACCTGGACCACGATTAACCTTAAGGACTTTTGACCTATGACCACGGCATAAATTAAAATCCAAGCCATTTAAGAATAACCAGTGAAGTCAGGAATTTAATTCGAAACAAGCAGTGATTTCAAGATTTAACAGCTGGAATCAACTACGAAAGAAAAGAAGGGGGACAGCTTCAAGGTACTTTTATGCTAATTAATGATATGCACGCGAACTACAACAAATAATAGTCTTGGGACTTCGGCGATTCGTGAGAAAATGTGATCTGCCAAACAGTTTATCTTTTATCTAGTTGAATTATTTTCGTGCGGGTTCCACGCAGGAGATATTGACATCTTTCGTCAACTTTAAGAAAGATTCAAGGACAATAATATTCCTTTTTTTTTTTTAGAAACAAAATATCTCTGTGGTTTAATACTCTAAAAACACCAACTTATAAGCGAGTTTTTTTTAAATTTATGATGTATCAGAGTTACATTATAAGTTAATTATCAAAAGATATGATAAGGACAATAAAACTGAAATACCAAAGTTGATGTATGTTCACATAATTGTGTATTATGTTCGCAAAAACTTAAGAAAAGTCCACAAGTTTTATATTTATCATGTAGCATCCTCTATTACGTAAAACAGTGATCCACAATTCCCGTGGATCAAATGGTGCCGGGCCGCCTAAAGAACATTAAACTATTGCCATTTTATTTAAAGTGGTGCATTTCTCTCGGATTTGCGCACTTTCCACGGAAATCACTTTATATTCCACGTTAAATCACTTTTATTCATTTTGGGTGTAACTATATTTTATTCTGAAGGTATATTTAAATGTAACTAAATTGAAATTGTTAAATCAAAACAATCTAAAATATAAACAATCAACGAGTCCCACCCTCAGCGGGCCGCGGTAAAATTATCAAACGTTGACCGGTCCGCAGCGATAAAAAGGTTGTGGATCACTGACTTAAAGGAATATTATAAATGCCTAAGCCAGAGAATGGGCAAATAGAGGCATGTGGGCCACATACGGCCTACCAAGAGGTTTTGCGGGACCCGCGACTAGACATTTAGAAAACCAAATACACAGAAAATGTTCTCTATATTTGTGTCGAGATATATTTGTGAGCAAAGTTTTTCTTGTATGAAGATCCACAAGAGTAAATATAGATGCAAGTTGGCTGACATTAATTTGCAGAGTTTGATAGGGTTAGTTTGTCTCATTAAACTAATTCTAAAATTAAATGAGCTTACAGCTACATATATGAAATTAGCACAATAAACAAATTGAATAAAATTGTCGCTATTTTATTAAGTTTCTTTTTAATTAATTTTCATCAAGGACGACTTAAAGCATGGCCCAACTGGGCCGGGTCAGGGCCTCAACCACAATAGAAGTCTTATTTTGTTTTCGACTAGGCCTTAATAAGATCATGATTCGAATAATTCCAACGGTGAAATGTTTTTTCCGGTTGTATTCTCCGAAAAACTGGGAACATCAGACAAAATGTCAACTGGATACATGTGATAACCGTCGTCCATGTATAGGACTAGGCCTACAACACCATCATTACTCATTCAATCAAAAGGTGGAAGTCAGTCGAGCCGGTTTGTGGGATTGTAAGTCATGCACATTTATTTGTTGCGGGTTATAGTTTGTACGAGTATTTGACAACGTATGTGCTATATACCATTTCCTTTTAAGGGCCATAGGTGAAGCCTACATTTTTGTAAGAGCCCAGGGCCACAAGAAGTCTTAAGACGTTCCAAATTTTCATAGTACAGTTTTTACCTTTTCTACGATGCTAAGTTAACTAATGAATGCAATTCCTTTTTAAAAACCACATAGTCCTCCGGTATCCTCCTACAATATGACCCTTGAGACAAAATAATTGCCCACCCCTGGCCAAAGCGAATTCACTGCCACTCAAGCCGTAGGCTATATTACTACTGATAAGTTTACAGAGCATCTGCCTATAAATCAGAACAGTTTTACTCAGAAAGGCTCATATTTAAAAAGCCCTTCAGTTTCTTTTATTTATGGATTTTTATATAAAGTGCTCAGTGGCGTAACGGAGAATATTACGGCTCCCCTGAAAAGTCAGGTTTTGCACCGCACCGGATCTTACAAAGGATTGCAAAACCATAACCTAACATAGGCTTTCGGCCCCCTTGAATCCTGAGCCTGGGTGTGCGTTACGCTATTGAAAATGCTGTAGGGAATGAGAAATAGTAAAGTCACCTGAGACATTCAAACGATTTATATGGACCAACCACGAAGTTTGTTTTGATTGGAAGAATTGAGCAATGAACTACAAAATATTAATTTTGTATATAAAACAAAATTCCGATGGAAAAAAGTTCTTAAAACGATCATTGGTTCACGGAACTAGAGAAAGCTATTAAAAAATATTCACATATGCAAGAAATTTAATCTTTTTAGCTTCGTGGTCAGATTCTTCAACATTTTAATCCCCAAAGCACTAAAAATTCTTGCAGAAAGAAGCCAGAAAATTCTCCAGACAGAATAAAACAAACCCAAACCGAACAAGAGCGTCGAACAATACAGTACTTGAGAGAAATGATGAGACATGCATGGATGGATAAATTATTATGTAATTTACAACCGGATTTCAACTACATTGAAAGTAATTATGGACGTGTATGCATTGATTAATATGCTTCATATGAAAGGCTAGTTAGCAATTTTACAATCAAGAATTCACTAGTGTTGAAAGCGTAATCGAATTAGAAACAGAGTAACTGGTTATTTTCGTCACTTTCTTTGCCCTTAGCATTCCTTCTTTATTTCTAGATAATTCCAGACACTTTTTTAATGCTCTACTAGAGCAGAATATCAGAATTGAAAGTCATTATGAGCTTAAAAGAAAATAACGTCTAAGAAATAATTCGACGAGTCTGAGTAATAAAAAAATTTCTATCATTGGATGAAACTAATTTTCATAAATGATGTAGAAAAAAACCTGCCATTTTTTAAAAAATAAAAAATAAAATCAAATGACATAACAGAAAATTAACTAACCGTTTTTACAAATTGACACAATGATTAACATTATACATTTAATTATACATGAGTTTTCCTATTAGTTATATAAAATGAGCTGGAGGATAATTTATCTTATTTTCTATATAGCTGATACTGAAGCAAGCTTTGAAAGTCGCATAGAAGGTAAATAGATTCTTATATATATCTCTCTCTATATAAAAGTTTTTCGTATGAAGTAGTAGTAATTTTTTTTATTCATATAATATAGTTAATAAAAATGTGTCGTAAAAAGTTGATTTTAGTTGATCATCCCTACCTTCCGCTTTTTCCCCGGAAAAACCCAACCCGTTTTTCTAGATCTGATTTTATAGTTTTTCCCCATGACCAAAACACCCATTGGTTAAGTCGAAAATTTGGTCGTTAAAAATTTCCAACTGGCGTATCTCAATATTTCAAAAAGTTTCCATTGAAACGAATATTACAATTTTTATCATAAAATTAATACAATCGAAAATATAATATTAACGCATTTAACATCTAGATTTAAATCATTTACACTATTTTAAGATGAAACAATAATTACAAAAGAAAAAAACAAAATTATACAAAATAATTCCCAAAAAATTTTTTTGTATGATGAAAAAATTTTTTATTCATTTGGTATAGTTAATAAAAATGGGTCGTAAGGGTTAATTTTAAACAAAGGGCGCCAAGCAAATTTTGCAAATAAAGGACAAATGAAGAAAGTGTTCGAAAGGTTTCAACAATGAGTAAAAACCCATGGGGGGTTTTCCCCGGACACCCCCCCCATATTTTTTTTTCGATTGGTTTAACCCCATGTTATATTACAAAAAATTTAATTATGTATTTGTTATAAATTTTAAATTAAATTAATTAATGCTAATTTTTAAACAATAATTAATTTTTTTTTTGTTTTTTTTTCCCAAAAGCAAATCAAAACAATATGTTTGGGGGGCGTATTGGGCATGATCAAAATGGTGGACTTTCGACCCTGGATCCCCTTTATTTTTTGTGGCCTACGGTTTAAACCATGGCCCACCGTGGGGGGTCCGGGGGCCCCCCAAAACCCCTTTGTTTTTTCCATTTATTATAATTCTAAGTATATAGTACAAAAATTTTAAATTAAATATTTGTTATTAATATTAATTTTTTTAATTAATGTTTAAAAATTTTTATTCAAAATTAGGTTTTACTGTTTTTTTGTTCCCAAAAAATCACAAAATCAAGGGAGCATGATACAAGAAAGTGAACTTTCCCCCCGGGCCCCCCCCTTTAAAAAAATTCCTGTGTCCCTACTGGTTAGAACAGTTGTAAAATTGCACAATGGGGGGTTGTATCTGTTAAGGGGACAAAAAGGTGCCTCCCCCCTCTATTTTAAATTTTTAAAAAAAGACTTATTTTTTTGCAAAGAAAGGATTGGCCCAAAAGCCCGGGGGATTTCAATTTTTAATTCCTTAAGGTTTTTTTTTCAAAATGGGTTTTAAGCAGGCTAAAAAAGGGGGAATGTCTTCCATTAAAGGGAAATTTTTTGGGAATATCGAAGGACAAAAACTGGGCAATCTTGAACAAGGACCCGTTCCCCCCGTCAAAAAAAGCGCTGTACTCTTTTTAACTTTGACGGCCATGACTTCTCATCTGTACAAATTGGATCGCCACTCACTGGACTGCACTCTGTGGATCGGTCACCTATGAATGCCCCGCAGAAATTTTGTTTTAAATTCAACTGTCAAAATATTGGACACGTGCACTAATGGCATAGGTGCTATTGTATAGTCTTTGTAAAATAAAAAAAAAAATTTTTTTAAATTTAAATAAAATAATTTATTTCATTATATAAAGCGATACACTCTCATTCTTGAAACTTTTACTAAGGAAAAGTACATGCAATTAGATAACAAGTATTTGAAAAACAGAAAAGGTGTTTTGAAGACAAACAAAATAGAAAAAAAACTGTTTATACGGGGAAAAATTAAAAAATATTAGCCATAACAAGAGCAAAAAGCCTCCCCTTTTCCCCAAGACAAGTAATACTTTTTTACTTTTAAAAAGATAGAAACAAAAAGAAAAATTTTCTCACTTTGTGCCTTTTTATACATATTTCTTTATTTTCTAAAACGAGCAATTTCCATACTTTTGCCGGTCTAAAAATCGGGGTCCCACAGGAGATACTAAAGCTATCGAATTTGTTTTTTTTCTTCTGAAAAGAAATCTTTTAAAAAATAAATAAATTAAAAAAAAAAGAAAAAAAAAAAGGACTCATGCTTAGAAAAAAAAAAGAGAGAGAGAGATAGAGATCGCGTTTTGAATGTTTTCTTTTTCATATTTAAAGAGCATATTTTTAAAAGAAAAAATCGCACAGACGAATGACAATGACGAAAGTGATAATAATAACATTAATAATAATATTCTAGTACAGAAGGCACTAGGGAGAGCGAAATAAAACAAAATAAGATAGGAAGCAAACTTTTTTTTTAACCTCCCCTCACACTGTGGGGAAAAAAAATGGAATTTTGTCTTCTACGCCTACAAATGCCGTCAACGATAGAAAAGGGATAAAAAGATGAAAAAAATATTAATAACCGTCCCAAAAGAATAAGAAAATTCGAGAGCTATATCTGAAAAGAAAAAAAAAGTAAAAAATTAATAAAATAAGGAAGGTATACCGGCTATAAGTGCAACCAGAGTAGAAAAAAAAAAAGCAAAAGTTTTTCCACTTTCTTTAGTTTTTCAAGGTTGAAATATGTATAACAAACGAAAAAGGGCTAATATGAAAAAAAGAGTGTGAGTGAGCACGGAGGAAAAAAGTAAAACGGAACTGTCAAAAATGATTGATATCCAACCAATTTTCGCCCGTCTCTTTTCGTTTTTACCTTCGCTGTTCGTTACATTTTATCATAAAAATTATAATAATGAAAAGAAAGAAAGCTGTGTGATGCGTTTGTAGATGTTGGAGTAATAATAATTCGAGACCCAACGGATGTTTTTGCTTCCAAAGTAGGGGGAGGGGGAAAGTGAGGGAGAAGAATTATTAAAACATTTTTATTTACATGCAAAAACGGAAACATACATAGAATTTTATTAGAAAAACTCGTTTCAGAATATTTATTACAATATTCCTTACGCAAATCTATGAAAAAAAAATAATCAAAAATAAAGTATCGATTTAATACTCTAACTTGAAAGCATATATTTTCCATTCTTTAAACTTTAAATGTTTAATCCTTTTATTATATACTAGCTGGTATACCCGGTTCTTTGCACAGGTGAATTAAAAAATTAAACAATGCAGATAGAAGAATAAAAAAGTTTTTAATGAGTTAATTTTACGTGAATGGCAAATTAATAATAAAAAAGCTTTTTGCAAATCTCGGCTGAACAAAAAAACCATATTTGTTAAATATTAAGTCTGTAGATCTAATACCTGATAAAAAGGATTTTTTTTATTTATTTATAACACCCCGTAACTTTCTTGTGGGTCGATTTTTGAAAACAACTTCCTACGCTGATCACTGCTCAGCAAAAGTAACACATTGTTACAAATTTTGTGTAATGAACGCTTAAAATAATTTAAAATAGTGTAAATAATTTATATCTGGATGTGTAATACGTTAATATTACTTTCTGTTGCATTTATTTTGTGTTAAAATTGTAATATATTCGCAAGAAACGCCGTTCCTTACATTATAGGGGCGAGTCAATGGGAACATAGCGAAATGTTGGCGATAGAGCCAAGTTGGCGTCATTTTTGGCGACTCTGTTGGCAACTTGGCGATTGATTGAATGATGCAGAAGTTTATATGCTGTAGCAACACCTGGTGAGAAGCTGCAACAAAGAGGATAGCACAAAAACCTTCTCCACACACACACAAATACGTAATACATGCCAATTTTCATAGCGATCGGTTGAACAGTGTTGGAGTGAAGCGAGGTCATATATACAAACATCTATTTTTATATATATAGATATATCCATTTTTGCACTTTAAGTATTCGATTTCTTTACCTAAAAACAATATATATTATTCTTAACAATCATGTACATTATTTTTTTGTTATATGTTTTGAGTAATTACATTCTTAACCTTTTTTATAGGGACAGCCAGATAATAGGATCCCTTTCCCCAGGATGACGCAGGAAACGTGCTTATTTTAGGTTATTTTAACCTTGTTTTTATTTACATTTGACTTGTTTTATTCTTTCATAGCAAGCTAATCATTTATCAGATAAAATGAATTACCTTGAGTAACACATCTGTCTTTTTATGTTTTGTGTTGTTGTTAATTAAGTTTATGCAGATGTTTCATAGTTAGCATCAATAGTAGATTCATCTGCACAATTCTTTTTTGTTTTAAATAAATGTATCTCTTTTTTGTAGTCTCATGTATTTCCTGTAGCAAACTCAATTCTACAAAGATATATTAAACGTACAGATTCTTTAGACCAGCGGTCTCTAACATTTAGAGCTTCATGAACCATTAAACGAACAATTTTATATTTTGCTGATCACTAATATGATTGGCCACTATATAGCGAATCATTCGAAATATATTGTCACTTTTCATCTCTATTTGCATTTACATTTCACTGAAAATGAACTTCACGAAAAGCAAGAACGAACCGACAACGCAAAGTAAAACCAACACGCTGAAGTGTTATTGTGCCAATTTAACATTGTTGCCAAAACCTCACTCCCAAATGTCGCTAGATAACCTGCAAAAGTTGCTAAAAAGTCGCTTGACACAAAAGGAATTTTGCTAAAAATAGTACCTCAAATTTTTTTTAAAAAATGTATAATCTATATTCCATATTACGTTTTGTTACTTTGGAAATGAATCTTTATAATAAAATTATAAATAATGTCCCAATTTTTCTGCGGACCATCAAAAATTTTTCACGGACTACCGGTTAGTGACCATTGTGCCTCAGACTTTTTTATTTTTTATTCAATAATGGAAGAGTGGATTGGTAGTTAACATTTGCAGACCAAGTACATTCCCCAGGAGCTGGTATCACTTTTTAGTGCGGCATCATATGGGCGATACCAGTTACCGCAAGTAACCTCAGACTTATATAAGGAAGTATAAAATGTTACAACTAATTACAGAGCGAGCAAGAAAAGACAGCTAATTGACCCAAGGAATTCTGACAAATATATTTCTATTGACTAGCAGAAACAAAAAGAAATTTAAATTTTAAACGAAAATAGGGTAACATATATATATATTTGCAATATAATTATTATAACTACTAACATTTTCGTAATAAAACCGACACAGTGGTGAAAAAAATATCAAAGTCTTTAAGGTATCCGACAACGTTCGGAACTGTGATTTTGAAAAAGCACATAAATGGATAATTTTCATCATATTTAGTGTCACTTAAGTTAGACTACATGTATAAAATTGTTTTAAGGACACACACATCTTAAAAAAATTATTTAAATACAATATATTTCGGCAAAAAATTAACTTAGAATAATCTTTATCAAAATGTTCTCTTCTTGTGAAAAATGCTTCTATTATAATAATATTTTACCTGTATCTAGCTCAGACCTACTTACAGAGGCTCAACTATGATTTTTGAAAAATTCACATTATTTTCAGAGTTACAACCAATTAAAATAATGATCGGCGTTTTTTTTTCTTAAAATTGCTCCCCTCTGTTGTAAAATACGGATAAACCCACTTCTAAGTTATATGTTTCATAAATTCTAGTTGAGCCTCTGTAGAGAGGTCTGAGCTATATACAGGCAAAATAGGAGAACATTTGGAAAAAAGGTTATTCTAAGTTAATTTTTTCCCAAAATAATGTATTTATATAATTTTTTTTGTCAAAATGTCCTAAACAATTGTACAATTGTATACATGCATTCTAATCTAAGTGATTCACTAAATATCATGAAAATTATCCATTTATGCGCTTTTGCAAAATCACGGTTCCGAACGTAGTCGGATACCTTAATGCTTTCCAGTTTGATGTTTGGTTACTTCGTTCGTGTTTACTTAATCACACATTTCACATCCAATTGGCAGAAAATAAGCTACATGCATTTTTGATTAACAACAAAACCAGATCACATTAAATAGCTGCTTAAAAGAAACACAAAATCGTATCAAAGCTCAAAACATTATCGACTGAAAATCTCAACAAATAATATCTCATAATTCCGCACAAACTTTACTCCCACATTTTCGACATAGTAATAAATGGAATTTCTTTCGAAATGATTCATCTCTATAACACCATCCATTCTAGTCCTCCCACTTTAATCCCTAGTTCCTCCATAAATTCTTCAATGGAAATCTTGCAACGGAAAACAATCAGAAGACACCTAAAGTTAAAGGAATCAAAAGCCATCTAAAACAGATATCTCTTACATATTAGCGACTACGTCTAAAAGGGAAACAAAGCAGAGAGAAAGAGAGAGAGAGAGATAGTAAAAGAAATATTTAAAAAGTAACAATGCATAAAAATAACCATTCTTTGTCATCAGGGTTCTCGTCGCTTTAATAACAGTCGCCAACTTATCGCATGAGCCGATATTTTAGTCGCCCTAATGGCAATATTTCCTTTCAATATTCCATTAAGGCATTAAAGCGGATAGAAACTTTTACAAAATGGGTTGGGGGACAGAGTCAATTTACCTCATTGCTATAACAATGATCGGGGAAGGTTTTATTCTTTTTGGAGTAGATGCGTTTGCATTTTGTTTCGCTTTAGATCGAATTTACCTGGGAAGTTATTTTTGACTCTTTGGCGGAACAGGAGACATTATTTTGCTCAGCTGGATGGTACGAATTTAACAAGAGGGTATTTCCTTTTTAAAATTGTTTCAATGGTTAGGTCTACGCCCTTGATGGAAGTAGAATTATGCAGGCGATCATTGTTTAAATGGCATGGGATAGTTTTAAAAAGCAATAGGAATGTTCGATGTACGTTACGTAAGAACCACAATTGACAAAGCTTAAATAAATTATCAATATACCAGTTCTGTGAGTGCCAATTTTTATTGACGATATATAAAAATGTTTTTACGATTCCTTTAATAAATAATTAGTTTAGAACCACTAATTGAATAAAGTCATCTAATAAAAACATTTATCCGAGTTATATAGCTCTATTCTATCCATTTCAAAATTATATTTATCAATGCTTAATTTGATATTTAAAAAAACATTTTGACAGTTTAAATTTAATTTTTAACTGAAGTTTATAACTTTTTAAAAATTAAACCTTAATTTGTTACTTTTTAAAAATATTTCTACATAAATAAACATGATGAGATTTCTCCTCGACCCCTCTTTTCTTTATACTCTAAAACAGAATCAAGATTCGATTCGCACAACTGAATTTGAAAGCACTAATTCTTAACGTTAAATTAATTTTGAAAAGTTATTAAATAAAGTTTTAAAACAAAATACAAATAATAATGCATTTCGTTAGAAATTAGTTATAAATATATTAATTATAACACGTGTTTATATATGCGATTATCGTTATATTCAAATCAACAGATACTCGTAATGAGGTTGATTCATGTGGCGTCATAGTCACATGATAGTGTAAGCCACGTGATTCTAGCCAATCAATTCAAAAACAAATGTGACGTCATAGTCACGATAAAAACTATCTTGTGCTTCCAACTAATCAGTTCTCTCGCTCCGGTGTTGCCAAATTTTGGCTCTTTGCATAAACTTTCTTTTAAAAAGTACATATGTATACAAAATGCATTTTATTTAAAAGTATAAGCATAAAATACGACTTTTTTTTAATTTAAAAAAATCTTTTTGAAGAAATTTTTTCCCCAACATTTAAACATATTTAAACAAATATGAAATTTGAAATTTTATCTGAGTTTTACAAATAGAAGAAGTACAATTAGTCTAATGTTTGTTTTGAATTCAATGGAAAACACGTGTTTGTTTTTGTCATGTGACTTCATGAATCAAGCCCATTACTCTATAACAGTAAAAAAATTTTTAAAAAAGGGGAGGCATTGAATAGACGTCATGCAGAGAGAATTCAACAATGAAAATAATTCTTTTCTTTCTTTCTTTCTTTAAATAAATCGCTTCACATGGCAGTAGGTGATCTGCTAAAATGTCTAATGCATTAGAAATTTTAAAAAGGTCTAGAATTTTCTAGAAAAATATAAGAATATAGACTGCCTGTATATAAGAGTCCTAACAAGATCTTAGAAATTAATTATGGAGCACAAGAGAGAGGTATTTCAGTGTATTGAAATACTTCATAAAGAACAAACGTATAATATATTCCATATATATAATATACAAACGTATATTATAATATAACGTATAATATAACTTTGTAATATATTTGTACTAATATATTACAGAGCAAATTAGTACACCGGGCTATTAATGAAAGGCTTGGAGAACTAACCAAAAAAAATACCAAAGACATGCTAACTGTTTCTAATGTATATTCAGCTCATAATGAAATATTTTACATCAGTTGGTGTGAATAAGACGGATTGTGTGTTCGTTTCTATAATTTATTAAATATAAAAACATACTTAACATGCACTTGGGACAAAATATAGTTGGATGGTATTAGAAAACATAACCCTTTTCCCAGAGCGGAGACAATACCTCTATCATTTAGTTTAAGCCCTTACTTTGAGGACGAATAGTCATTGGAATATTAAAAATATGTCACTTTTCTCTAAAAATATCTATGTTCAATTCTAAGGTCAGTTTCCTATCAAGTCAATTTTGTAGAGTTCATCAGCATTAATTAATTTGTAGGTGTTTAATTATTTTGATTTTTATTCAGAATTGCTTAATTATTTTGATTTTTATTCAAGGTAGTTTAATTATTTTGATTTTTATTCAAGATAGTCTAATTATTTTGATTTTTATTCAAGATAGTTTAATTATTTTGATTTTTATTCAAGATTGTTTAATTATTTTAATTTTTATTCAAGATTGTTTAATTGTGATAGACTTTTTTTTTATTAAAGTTGCACTTAATAGAAACACGAAGACTATTGGGGATTGACGTCGTAATTTTGAGGCACGGATAAGTTGGGAAGATGACACACCTCTCTCTAAACTTCTATACTAACATGAGGACAGAGTCTCGAGAAATTTAACGTGCATAGGCCATGACAGATTTCTTGTGGCATCAGGCACTCGAGCTCGAACTTACCACTCAACAAAAAATAACGGTCACCAGTTAGCGACCATGATTAGGACCATTTTTTTTCTATTTCAGGGCTCCGTTTTCTTCGAACCATGGTTAGGACAATGAAGTTCATCGTCAATAGCACTCCTGTTACTTCTGAAAGTGACCTTAACAAACAATCGACCAAGCAATCCGTTTATAGAGTTTCAAGATGTTAAGATGTTTGTCACTATTTTTCTGTTTATTACTGTACATATTGTAACGGTCTATCCGCGTCCTTTCTACTAATAGTCCTCTTGAGGAATAATGGGTTTTTAAAAAATATTCTAATAAAAACCTTCCTACTCCGAAGAAGATGTGATTATGTAAATTATGACTTGTATATAAAGATTAAATTTTCGAGTTAGAGAAAGAGAGGTTAGACTGCTATAGGATAGCAGTAACTAACTAACGTAAAGTTAGGCGAGAGCAATTCGTAACTTATTTGAGTAGTATTGCCGACTTGTTCAATTAAGTGTTAAATTGGATTAGGTCGATTTGAATTAGAAGGTGTATTGCCTGAACGTAAGTGATCCGATTTATTGTTAATACTTATAGTATCTCGACTACCTCGCTCTATATTGCTTCTTATATTTGGTAATTGGTGCATTTCTTAACTTGGGTTATTGAATTTGTGTCGTGTTTATAATTGTGAATAAATAGTTTGTTTTGAATATGGTTAATCTTCTTTCCGACTACTCACACTAATGGATGGCGCGGGTCGTCCATTACAATATATACATTTGCAAGTATGTTTTCTTATTAAATAGAGTTTTCCTTCATTCGAAAAAGAAGATTTTTCAGAAGTGAAAGAAAAAAAATATAAAATCACTGAAAATGAACTAAAATACATCGAAGCTATATCATTCTTAATTGAGCAACAGCACGTTTCCAAATAAAAACATTTAATCAAATGAAGAAAATGATACAAAGAAACCCTACCACAGTCCTCAACCTCCCACATATTTACATACAAATTCTTCATCAATAAAAATAGGGGAACTAACACTTAAGGAAACAAAGATTGATTTTTTTTTCTACACCAGAATTCTTACTCCTATTCTCCTGATTGCTTCAAAAGAGGTCTTTGATCGATTTTTTTCTCTCTTTCTCTCAGTAACAAAGGGGACTGTTGACAGCATCGTCGACAAGATTCGAATTAGAAAGAGAAAAAAGAGTACCCCTCTCAAAGGGGGGAGTGAGTCACTTTTGCATCGTTACCACTTCGAAATGCTGGGATTTTTTAATGTCGCTAACCCGTTACAGCACTCGAAAAGTAACGCGCACGGGGTAATGATGCAATCATTCACGCGTTCGGGGATTGTGGGCAGCAGAATCATTAAGTTTTATGCGCTATTACTTTCCGAAAAAGACTGTTATGAACGGGGTGGTTGTAATGGATGTACAGCGACGTCCCGGCCGACACCTTCTAGAATGTGTGTTCCTTTTTTTACTCTTCCACTTCCCACCCTCTCGATGGTTTTACTTCATTGAAAAGAAGGGGAAAGAGGATATTTCATTATTGTGTGTGATCATATTTCATTATGGAGAAGGCTTGTTTTATGAATTTGTAGCTTTGATTGAGCAGGGGGTAATGTTCGTTAAACTTATGTGGAAGTGTGGGTGTTCGCTGCAGGGGCTCGGATGCTGCGATTTCTGTGAGTCAGGATATGTAAATAATTACCGAGGAATATAAAATAAAGCTACTTAACCACACGTGAAATTTATTAACCATTTATTCCTATTAAAGGTAGACAATTCCCCTCCTCCCCCTAACATTCCACGCTTTGGTGCATGAGTGAGTGTTTATTAACATTGTATTATAATTGTATTATAAAGCAACACGAAGGCCAATGGTGACGGACAGTGGCGTAACGTACACCCCCGCATTGCGGAGGGGATCAAGATTCTAGGGGGCCCAAAACCTGACTGACGCCCAGTACGTACAGTTTTGTAATCCTTTGTACGATCCGATTTGGGACCCAAAACCTGACTTTGCAGAGGGCCCCTAATGTTCTTCGTTATGCCACTGGTGGCGGATCTAGTAATTTTGTACCTTGGTCCAAATGGCGTAACCGAAACCTGAGCTGGATCCTACACCCCAAAAACAGGAAGACATTGAACCTGACAGATTTAAAGGGCATCAGCCCCTCTACACGGAGGGTCTTCAAGGGCACTAGGAGTCGAACTCATAACACGCCAGCTACAAAATTATAACTATAACTTCTAGGCTATCACGGTGATGATACAAGATGTAATAAATCATGAAAATAATCCAAAATTTAATTGAATTTTATTGGAAAATCATGGAATATTTAAAAAAAAATGTTATTTTTAGGTTTTATTTCTAATATTAAGTATGTTTGTGTCTGCAAACATAGAGAAATCGTACATAAAAAGTTACAGTAATCTATTATTTATTTATATATCTATTTCTATCGATGTAACTATTTTGAACAATTTCTGTTTTTTAATATTACCAAATTTTTGGATTTTGTTCAAATTTTAATTCGATGAAAAAATTAATATACATAGAATATAATTCGCGTTAATATTACCTTTAATTCTAGAAATGCATTTTATTTTTAGGAAGAAAGAGAAACCTTTGTGTATTGCTTTATCTCTGTTCTGAATTTCTTTATAATCTATTCGTGCGTATATTTTTTCATATTTTTTCAAATAGCAAACCTGTGAAATGTCTATTAAAGTATTTAAAAATTACTAAAAACTATTAAAGTATTTTATATGGTAAGGAGAAATAATTTTTTAAAAAAGAAATTGTAAAGTTTTCGTTTGGAGATGCTTCTAACATTCAGTTCACGAAACATGATCTATCTTTACCTTTCACTAGGCATACCCTAATATATTTTTATAATTACATTTTAAAACTGAATTTATTACAGTTTAAAGTCACATCTTTTTATAATACAAACGAATAAACTATTTCACTTATTTTGAAATTTTTTAAAAGAAAATTTATAATTTACATTTCTCAAATAAATATTTCTTAATAAAAGTAATTTCTAATAAAGTTTAAGTTCTAATTTTCTCACTTCGCTAAGAAATTCATTTAAAAGTTGTCATTGATTTATATTTCGTTTAAAATGAGCCACAAATTTTAAAAATAAGTAATTTCTGATGAAAAAATATGTGCCCAGAAAAAAAAAAGGATTAAAGTAAATTACACAATTCTTAATTTCCTTCACTAATTATTTATTTCACGCTCAAATAAATTTTTAAAAAAGATAGAAAATGGGGGAAAAAAAGAATAACATAGGGTAAAAAACAATGTAATTCAAAAAGCGTAAATTAAGAGTGAAGATTTCATAATCTCGATATAATTTCGCAACATTACCGGTTTTTAATAGCCCCCCATTTCTTCTTATAAAGAGAGAAGGGGAAAAAATAATAATTTTTCCTCTTAACGAAGTCGACTAAATAAATTAAAACTCTAAAAAGCAAAACTGCACTTCGTAATTAGCTAAAAAGGCTCTAATGAAAGCAAGCTTTGTTCCGTTCTTTTTAACGGTAGGGCGGGAATTTCATATAAAAAGAACAACAATGGAAAAAAAGAAGCTACCACGCGAATATTCTACGAGTAAAATCGTCTGCATGAAAATAACAGAGCCGGGCACGCGCGACGATGAATCATCACTCAAAAACCACAAACGATAAAGAAGTAGAAGTTATTAATAAACAGTTCACGATTCTAACAACGACATCTTTCTTGTAAAGAGCAGTCATTGGTGGCTAGGAATCATCGATTACTGTTTAGTCTATCGATTACATTATACCAAGTGTTCAGTTAGGTTCTGCATAATTCAACACAGCGAATCTTAGAGCTCAATTTGTTATACCCGCACAATTTTTGAAAGATTGAAAAAAAAGAAAAGAAAAAGCTCTATCTCAGTGATTTAGTGACGGTATTGCTGCAGATTCATGTAACAAGGGCAAATGAGTTACACCTGTCTTTTCTGGACCATTGAATAGCGACAAAGGTAGGATCACGCAATGTATCGATTTATGGCCAGAATTCCTGCAGTTATCATAATTCTATCACTAACTGTGACTGTAGTTCCCGTTCTCTCCAAGGAGTGTTCGCGATGACTAACTTCCAGTGTCACAGAGAACTGTTTTCACGCATATTTAAAACGCAAGAACGTATTAAATAACAGGGAAATAAATGTTCTGGGCTTGTTTCTTCGGCCAGGCTGTATTTAAAATGGTTCTCAAATTTGCACACGCAAAAGAAGTACTGATTCATTGCTTAAATGTCTTTTATTTATCGACGTTACATCTGATTGGGTTAGTTTAGCTTTTACTTGTGCACACGTATCCGAGTTTTATTGCTCTACAAAGAATTATGGCCCATTGACCTTGATTACTATCTTAGGGAAAAAACATCGCCACTCCTTTTTTTTATGGATATAATCTAATTTGTTTTCATGCATTCTTCTAAATGAGCAAAGCCCAAGATGATTTCTAATATTTTTTTAAATGCCTCTAAAAATCCGTCTGGATTACTTTGTATTGCCATCCATTATACGCTCGTACCAGTGCTGTCTATCCTTGGGTACTTGGGGCGGGTGCCCAGAGGCCCGGGGACAGTAGAGGCTAAGAAGGGCCCGGATAAGGTGGACTTAACCAGATTTTCCGGTTATAAAATTCGATCCTCCAGTGCCAAAGGGGCCTTTAGATCTTTTGCGCCCAGGGCCGGAAATGAGCTTAAATCAGCACTGTCTGGTACGTGGCCATACTGGAATTTTTCGAAATGAAAGGGCTAATTTCTTGGTTAAACCCAAAACCAAGCCGAGGATTGAAAATATTAGTTAATATTCCAAAATCGTTATTTTCCTTTATTTCGCTTATCTTATTTTGTTTGTTTTGCTTACTTCTGTAAGCCCGTTGATACTTTAGGTGCACGAGAATTACTTTATCGCGGTCTTCGATAATAACAATAAAAAATATCCATTACATTTAACAGAACTCCATTAATTATTGCATTTGAGGTAATTTTGCATTGTTAAGTTGCATCAAAGATAAATTAGAGTATTCTCTGTTCCTGATACCATTGCATCAACATTGCACCTCGGGCAATCCAAATTCCACTTAGATTTATTTGATCGAGCTCCCGCCACTCAAGTGCCAAATCCTAAGCTGCTGTCACTAAGCCGTGAAATCAACTTCGAAGCACGAATTAGAGGCAACTAAGTGCTAGATGTAAAGTTCTTTTGGGCATTTTTGAGAACTTCTGTGACTTAGAATAGCTATTTCTGTCTATTTTTTCCTTTCCTTTTCAATCGCATATCCAAAAATTTGAAATCAGAAAAAAAGACATTTTGCAAGTATGTAGATTTTCATAAGTACAAGAGCAACTTGAAGAGAAATGTCAGCAAATTTGAGGGGAAAAAGGATTACGTTAGAACAAAGCCATTTTCCTAAATGAAAATTCTTATATTAATTCGATATATCAATATCTATTTTTACGTTAAATATAAAATGAAGTTTTAAGCAAATGTGCACGACTCACAATCTTAAACCCCTAGGCACAAACTGGCTCGACCGATGGTTGCATTTGGATTAAATGAGTTGAATGTTTGTTTATGGTATTTGACTTAGGCTTGAACATGTGACAACGGTCATCACATAATAATACAGTCTTACCACTTTTGTCAGTTGACATGCAGTTTGAAATTCCTTGTTTTACGGAGAATATGTAAGGCAATAATATTTGACTAATTAATTTATCTGGATCATCATCTTATTTAAACAGAGTCGAGAACGAAACGAGGCCCCCACCGACGGCGATGCCCGGGCCCAGTTGTTCATGTGACCCTTATGAATTCAGCCCATTATAAAATTTTGAGGGATTCGTAAAATGTGTGTCTAATTGAATTAAGTACCCTGTTTTAAACACAAAAATGCCTAACTAACATAAATTCACCGATACTTAATTTCATGCTGTGTCATATTCTAAGAGGAAAAGATCGATTAATAGTTACTTTTTTCCTTGATACTATTAATCAGTCAGTATATTTTAGTGAGTTGAACAAAGATTGCCTTTATCTGTTATTTTTTAAGCATTAAAAACATATATTTCTCATATAGTGGACGTATTATTGTGTGTTATTAATAATACCACCCGCTCGACGGTGTCAGATCGGGGCATGGCGACAAGAATACATCTGACGTCTTGGCCAAAGCCTTTGAGCGCGGGCAGGTGACACTACGTCCCATCCCAAGTTTTGGTCCGGGTGTTTACCGCCCCTTTTCCTTTATTGCCAGGTTCTCGAGAGGACTGTAGTGGCCGCAGTAGCCGAGTGGTCAAGGAAATGGATCGTGGCTGGCCTTGTCACGAGTTCAAGCCCAGTACCACTAAGACCCGCCGTGTAGGGCAGCGATGCATGTTAAATCTGTCGAGAGCTGAAACGTCCTCCCGTTGGTGTGGTGTGGTGTGTAGTTAGGAGAGGGGGTTGCCAACCCAGGTGTCATCCACGTCACTTGACCATGGTTCAAAATTACGTGGTCCGTCGCCAAAATTAACTTAATTATTTTTTACAAATAAAATATTTAGAATTTATAGACAAGAAACATTTAAAAATTTGCTTCGTAAATAATAAAGAGAGAAAATATTCTCATTAATCATAATCGGGCCTATATTTACCAGGCCAAAAAATCCCTACATACAGTGAAAGGACTTTTGGAATCATTTCAGTTTAACAACGATCCCCATTATAAAGATCCTAAGAAAGATTTCCAAAATTTAGCAGTAGACAATGTCCAATGGTAATTGCAAAACAAATAAAATAACACCTGCTCACTTTTCTTAATTCCTTAATAAAAAAATTTGAAAGTCTTCGACCGCAAAGAGGCTATGTCTCTAGAATTTCATGAAAATACAATGTATTGAAAAAGAAAAGGTTTATTTCATTATACATGTTTTTATTAAAGCATAAAGATTTCCTAAGATATGTAATGCATACTACTTAACATACTCTTACTTGCCTTAAATCGAAATATAAAAAGGAGCGCTTTCAGTTAGTTTTTTTTTTATTTATTTATTTGACACGCTTTCAAATTTAACATTATTTATCGTGTTAGATTCGTCTTGATTATCCATCTCTTAGATATAAATTTGTTAAATTAAACCATTTTGTGGTGAAAAAACTTAATAAGTTTCCTTGTAGAATATAGTAAAATAAATTGCCTTTTCTTCCAATGTTTCAAGTAATTTTTATTCCGGAAACATTTTTATCCGTAATTCAAAAAATTGAAAATTATTCTTAAATTATATTATAATTATGCATTAAATATATACATTCATTTTAATTAGTTTTTATGAATAACATTCAAAAATTACAACCAAAATTTTTGAAGAGAACATTGTATTAATTTCATTTTTTTTGTTGCAACACGAAAAAAATTATTTTGCAGTTTAAAATTACCACTATTGTAATTATCATGGATTAGTGTGAAAGTTTATTCTTCTGTTAGTTCAAAGAAATTATTGTTATTTTATCTTTAAGTAACTTTTCCGTAATTATATTTTTCAGGATCTCTTTTATATGTAATTGAAATTCAAATTGGCAACCTTATATCAGAATTAGTGAGAGATGTTCGAAAATATTCTACTTGTCTTATAAAAAAAAAAAGCTTCAGTTGAACAATGGCATGAGTTGTCTTACAGAAACCTTACTACATTAGCTGCTGAAGAAAAATATTTCACAATTATTTTAGGAGAAAAATATTAATGATGCCTTTTTTTAAATATACCAGAATAATTTTCATGGATAAGATGTTTTTCATTAAGTAAAGTGTCTTTTTTCTTATCATTTAATAATCACGCTTTATCGTTTTGTCGAAATTCAAATCATGCAACATATTACTTAATTAAAATCATTTTAATTAAGTAAAATGATGAATTTAAGACCCTCGATGACATTTTATATTTCAAGTTTTGCATACTTATCATACATGTTGGTTTACTGCAGAATTTTAAGTAAGTGTTGACATTCTGAGTTAAACTTATTAAAGCAGTTAAGAAACAAATGTAATGAATTAATTAAAACTCTATACAATTATTTTGTTAACACTTACTTTACATTACTGTAGATTTTAAGTTCTAAAATTAAAACTCAAACCATTAGTCTTTTCCCTCATGGCTTACCATGACCTCCACAGTCAACTGGTCGTAGAAGAAAACTTGCGATCTGTATTAATTCTTTCATGTTCTAGGTTCGAATTCTAGTGTCACGACAGATTCGTCATATAGAGATGTTGATGCGTAATAAATTAGCCAAAGGAGAGGGGAAGGAGTGTGTTATATTAACGCCGCACTAAAAACCATAACGGGAATTACTGGCGACGGAACTTGCAATTTTGAACCATGGTCAAATGACGAGGAGACACCTAAGTCAGCACCCCATGTCCCCACCACACCAATGGGAGGGAATTTGAGCCTCGGCATAGTAACCATTAGCTAGGCACCGCCCAAGTAATTCCCTCCATAGATGCTGGTATCGTTCCGATGTATCGTCTTACATTAACGTTTGAATATAATTTAATCATTTCATTGGTAAGATTTGACATTAAAGCGTAATGTTATATCTAAAATATTGTCTTAAGGTGTGGTGTTTGTTCCTGATCCTCGCAGTTTTTGTATTATCTACAGTATTACCTACCTATCAAAATAATGGACCGTTATACTGAAGTAATAGGTAATAGATAAAAGTACATATCCCCCTGTGGCCTCCTGGGCATTTAATACCCATTTGGTATTAAATTATTCAAAGCAAAGATACTAGCGTTTGTTAAAAAAGGGAGGGAGGTAAAGGCGTTCGAAGAGAGCAAAATGACACTTTAGTTGATTTCGAATTTTTTAGATTCACTGGTCAAACTACAACCCTTCTTCTGCTTTCCGATCCTTTTTCCGCGAATGAAGGGGATTTCTTCTCACCATATTTCATGAAAAAACTCAATTGCACTTGGAGGGAATGTTTTTAAATGCGCCTTCATTCTGCTTTTCATTGCAGTCTCGAGCTACACGCGCCAACAGTCCGCGTTTTGAATACACTCACGTTTGTTGATGTCGTTTTGTTGATGACATTTGTATGCGCATCATCTTTCTACTAAATTGAGAGCTCATTGTACTGAATGAAATAACCCATTTCCTGCCATTTCATGACTATCTGCTTACAATTTACATTGTTTCATAAGCTTTGCACACCCTTTTAAATAGAAATAACATTGTTGAAGAAGTGATATATGCCGTACATTTTATGACATGTAAAAATTCTATAGAAATACATAAAAGGAATTAAAAGGTGGATATGTTCTGAAATTTCTGATTTTATTTTACTCCTACATTTCCTTAATAATTCCAATCCATTTTAAGAAAAAATGCATACATGTTGGATAGATATGAAAGTGAAATGCATTTTTGAATATGAAAAAAAAAAACATGTTAAAGTAAGTCAAAAGTTTAATAAGGATTATAAAATAACATGTGCAGGCTGTTGCCGAATTCGACTGACAGATTCAGAGGGATGATAGTAGGCAGCATGGGGACGACAAATCACCATAGAACATAGGGT
>BMAV01027081.1:165214-175325 GCA_019973955.1 Trichonephila inaurata madagascariensis
CCCCGCCCCCCCCCCCCCCTTGAAAATTCTTTTTTAAAAAAGTTTTTATAAACGAGATGTAATTGGGAGACGCAATGCACAAAAAATTTGAGTGAAAATAGAAAAATCTAATCTGTACCTTGTTAGTAAAGAAAATAATATTTTTTGAAAATAAATACATAAATTCTTTTTCTCAAGTATCTATTCTGTATTATGACAGCACGAGGAAAAAATCATCTGACTTATTCTTTGCTGTCGTAGGAAAATAAAAAAAATTCGCTAAGTCTATTTTTCAAATATCAAACATCATATCCATTGCGAAGTCAATACACTTATCGACAAACTCTTTGAAGTGATTTGATTGGTCGGGTCGCATCACGTGAATGAATTTTATTCGAGTGTTTCACGTTTTCCTAGTACGGGCGGAAAAGTTCTTTGAAAAGAACACAGAATCAATGCGTTAATATGAGAGAAAAAGTTGTACTAGAATGCTGCGGGCAACAAAACGATAAAAAAAAAAAAAAAAATGAAAAGTCGCAACAAAAACCGGGCATGAAAGTTTAAAGAAAGGCGAGTAAAAAAAAATATGCATATACTTTTCAAAGAGAGGCAGGGAAACCAATTTTAAAGCAAATCAAATTATTCTCAGAATTCTTCATTCAAATAACTATTTTAATCTGATACTGTGAAATAAAATACAGAAAAAGAAGGTTTTCGAATTTATTCTCGAGTACGGTCACAGAGAAGATAAAACGCGAGTTTCCGAAAAACCAGCCGGGCGTAATTTTTCTTTGCAAGAATTATCTGACTTGGAAATGAACTGTAACTTAATTTAATTAAGTCAAGTTTCCCCCCTTCAATCGTTATTTTTTTAAAAAAAAATAAAAGAGAAGTGAAATAAAAATTTTATTTGAGAATAAATGCTTTTAATGTCTTATTTTGGGTTCAAATTTTTCTCATAATTAAATTTAACTGTGACGCTGCGTCAGTTTTCAACCACCTTCCAGCTCCAATACTTTCCCCTCTGCCACTGTTAGTTTTCTTATCTAAACTAACAAATTGTAATTAAAAAACTTTTTATCACAGATTTTGAATAAGTTCTGCTTCATTATATTTTCATTCTTCTTTAATTTGATTACCCGAAACTTCATTAACACTCGTGAGATATTTTTATTACTACTTTCCCTATCTGACTTGGTAAACAAATGTTAATTAAAAATAAAAATTCGAAATATTTTCTAATCAGAATATAGATTTTTTTTCCTCATTTCTTAATAAGTTTTGTGAATAAATTTCCTAGTCGAATATATGTGTTTTGTTTTTTGTTCTTTCCAATATTAATAACTTTTCGTCATAATGAATTTTAATAAAATTTTTAGAGAAACAACAAATAAGGTTTTAGGCAAATAGAAACACATAAATAAATTAATAATAAATACAATGTCTGAGAAATTAAAGCCTCCAAGCAACAAAATATACAGATCTTTATTAAATCCTCGAAAGAAAAGTATTCGTGTTAGTTTTCCGAATAGTTACTTGTGGAACATGGAACTTTCGAGTTTGTAGGGAAGTATAAATACATTAAGATGTTAATGCAAATGTATTTTAATTTTCACTTTCGAGTAATAAGCATAATGAATTAAATACTAGAAGTACCTTATTATATTTTAAGAAGGAATCCAAATGTTTTTAAAGAAATTTCAAGGTAAAATAGAATTAAAATCAAGCTAATTTTAATTTCATTTTTAAAAAATGAAGAAACCCATGTTTCTGTATACTATATTTATGTAAAATAGCTGTTTATATACAGTGAAAATCGGTTAACACGCAACTGAGGGGGGCTGAAATATTTTTCGTGTCAAAGGATATTACAATATATATATTAAACAAAACTGAGTTTAATAAAGCACATTTTATTTACATAAATAGGTAGATATATATATTTGCATGTATTTCATAAAAATCAATGGAACTAAAACATTCACATTTAACCCTTTATGTACTGACGTGATACTTATAAGTACCATTCAACTTAAAATTACATAGAATAACCATTTTTACGAATGTTCTGACGATGCTTAGCAGGAATATTCTTTGAAATCCACTCTTCCAAAATATATGGCAACATGGGTTCTATGATGAGTATTTTAGCGGGAAGGTGAATAGTTTTATAGCAGAAATTGCGTTTTCAGCTGACTGCATTTTCAGCGAATTGCGGAGATTGTCCTTTTTGTTCTGAAAAAATACTTAATGTCAAAATTTTGGTGTCTTATTTTTTTCGTATGTTAATGAAGACCTTAGAAAAAGATTTGACGATTTATTTTAAGTGAACAGGGTGTGTAATTCATTTTACAGTTGAATATCTTTAATTATTTAATTAGCTCTAATGGATTAAATGTCCCGAAGTTGCGTATTTTGTTTATGTATATCCTTTAATTTTCAATGTAGGGATCCAAAAAAAATATTCCATGAAAAAAAAAAAAAAACTTGCAGTAAATCATTTAGCGGTAAATAAAGGGTTAAGGCTGATTTCGCCATATGTACATGACCTTAACGCGGAGCACATTTTTGGACAGAAAAAATGCTTCATTCTTTATAAAAATTTGTGACATTGTAACTCATGCATTTATTTATAGTATAGTGTTTTTAAAATTTTAGAATATTTCATAAATAATTAGTTTTTCCTTTTAACATGTAAAGGAATAGCTCATTTAGCATTACGGTATAGGAGAAAAAAAAATGCGAAACACACATTTTATAAAAGAAAAAATGTGTCAACTCGTATAAAAATGAGTAGTATGATAAAATAAGTGATTCTCTACAGGATAGCGAATCCAGAAAACAATACTGATTGAGTATTTTTATATATGAAAAAATATTCATCATTTGAGTCATATTCTTTAACATTAGCCGAAAACAGCTTTAATCAAATTTAATACAAAATTTTCTTGTATTTTTTTTTTTTTTTTGAAAACAAAACATTTATTGAGTTTTTGAAAAAGAACGATATTTTTCTGTCTCTTATAGCATCAAATTGCCAACAAATTGTTCGATGTCATCCATTTTGTTATTCATTTCATCATTGGAATGAACGTCTAAATAGTTGCTTTTACTTTTCATGATGTTCCTCATTTCGGATGACGTGGGAACAGGGGCTGCTTCATTCATTTCATTTTTGTCATTGGAATCTGCATCAATGATATTTTTTGAGCTCTTTGAACAAACTCCAAAATGTCTTTTTTTTTCTGCCATAATTGGGGCTGTGCACACATTAACATCATTCACTGCAAGGGTGTCAAACTCGAAGGCTAACTTGGGCCAAGCAAACAAGGTTTAACTTTAGGTGGGCCTCAAAGAAAACAACAATATTCATAGGAACTCAGTTTTTTTTTCAAATAATATATTATAAAAAACATATATAAAAGAATAACACAAATTTAATGTTTGCGTACTGACAACATCTCTTCTCTGCTACTACCTTTCCTATTTCGTGAGAAATTTTGTTCGCAGTAAATACTTTTAAAATTGACCCAAGGTGAGCATCATTAATTCTATTTTTAACAGATGATTTATTTCCTTTCGCAACTTAAAGTAGCTGCTCGCACCAAACATGGAAATGATTTCATATGCGAATTTTCGAGTATTTTCACACGTGGCTGGTAAATATTTTTAAAATTCGAGCACAACCCCTACAAAGAATTCTGCCTTCTAATTTGAGTAGCACTGAATCTCGATTACCTCTATTTGCATATGACTAGGTACTGAATCTACATTTATTGAGAAAATAGAAGAAAACAAACAAAATTTGTCTCCCAAAGAATTAATGTCCGTAAATCTTGTTTCAAATTCAGTTCTAAGATTTGAAATTTTTTTCTGAATATTTTTGATCCGATTCAGTATCAACTAAACTAGATTTGTTCATGTTGCACGTCAGGGAGTGCGTTATATTGTTATATTTTCACTTTTCAGTTGCTTTCCCCAAAGATTATATATTATTGTGCGTTGATATATTGCCCGGGCAGCAAAAATGTTCGTTGTGGGCCACATGCGGCCCGCGGGCCACGAGTTTGACACCCCTGATTTACTGCAACGAATTCTACCGATGATACAGTAAGACAATCCAATAATACATAAACTTTCTCAAATTTCAGCTGACGTTTTCCATTTTTTTTCATTCACAGAAGGGAAATCTTTTCGCGTTAAGCGATTTTCGTTTCGTGTTAAAAAAGGCATGAAAATACATAGTAGTTCGTTGGGACCATTGTATATTATTTCGTGTTAACCAATACTTCATCTTAAGCGTTTTCGCGTTAAACGTATTTCACTATATATTCTTTTAATAATTGTCAGGGTTGAGTTGAGTTGAGTTTGGTGTTTTATGGCGCAAGAGCCAGTTTTGGATATACTGCGCCAAACATTCATAGGTCTGTGGTCTGGACGGGAAAAGAAGAAATTGGATGACAAGATGGAGGGTCGAAAATAGAGAAGGATCACTGGGGTACCCCGGGGTCGTGACACCCGTGTTTACCAAAGATAGTAAACTCCTTGGGAAAAGGAAAAGATCACTAGGGTACCTCGGGATTGTGACACCCGTACCCACCTAAAGAAGGTGAGCCCCCTGAGGGGTAATAATTGTCAGGAATTCGTAGTATTAATATAAATTAATAATAATTTAGATGATTGGCGTTGTGTTTTATTCATTTATAATTCCAATAATAATATAATTTACATGCAATTAGTTGTACAATAAAAATATCAATGTGATAAATAAAATTAGTTGACGTTTTAATTCTAGCAATTCTAAATGGCTTCATGTTTGACTTTTTAATGAGTCACGAAATCCTGTTAAGACGATGCTCGGATAAATAAATAAAAATAATTGCCATAAATAATTAATATCATATACAACAATTATTTGGGTGATTATAAAATGTTTATGCTTAAGTTGAAACTTTAAATTTTTCCTTATTTGATTCTACTTTTTCATTATGAAAACACCATATTTTTAGAGTAAAGATAAACATATTACAAGTTCTAATGATACATAATACATAATTTAATATTAACAGTAGTTATCGTATTATAATTATAAGTAATAATCTTTATATTAACATTACTATATATAATTTATTGCTCTAATTATGTTTAATTATACTTGGAGGTAAAGAATGTTTAAGATATATACTTCTCTAATATGAAAATATTAACACTGAACTGAAACATTTAAACTAAGTAAACAATAGTACGTAATAAAAAACTTATTGATATAATTATATAATATATAATTTATTGCATCACCTGTTTATTTTATAATTTACTGTATTTCGAATCAAATAAGTTATAGGACTTGAGGAAAAATCGTAATATTTCCAACCATATCATACCAATTAGAATACAGCTATACTGATTAGGAGATTCAAAGTGATATCATATATGTAATTTTGTACACTGATTAATTATGGCCTATGCATTTTAATGCAACTTAAAATTTTTTCTTGTAATGGATTTCCATTATTTTCCAATAGGATTTCGCTCAGAATTATAAGCAGAAAGATAGAAGGTTGGCCAGCCGTAAAACTCGTCAAATCTCACTTTTAAATTATTAAGAGCTGTCCTACGTTGGTAATGTTTATATTACTGCAGTATCCACATGTTTTTAAGTTCCAATATCTGTTTGTTTCCTTTGTCTGTTTGGTGCAGAAATCATTTCTGTCTCTCTAGCAGAGATCAATAAAATTAATATGTACATAATTTTGAGTTATATATATAATTGGTGAGTAGAATTTTTAAAATTCTTCTTTAACATATTGTGATGTGTTGCACAATTGAAGTTGGTTTTATTCTCATCGATTTATTTGTGATTTTTTTACTCCATATACTCTTTTACAAACCGGATTTTTGTCTACATTTTACTTGGAATTTTTTACCTATCGAGTTGCAAAGGAGGAAGATTGGTCAAGGTTCAACCCCACTTATTAGATCCTCAGTCGAATATTGTTTTTTGACTCCCTGGGTTTCTTTTCTACCTGGTTTACTTTAACCCTTTATTATGTTGTTTACTGATTATTGTATTATGTTTCTATTATTTATTCTAACACGTTTTTTTTTATTTTTCTTATTTTTTTTTTTTTATATATATATATATATATATATATATATATGTATATATATTATTCACACAAAATCGAATTTATTCGTCCACTTACAAATCTTTTAAAAATTCTTTCTAACTTCTCCTTCAACGTGTGTGTGTGGATGCTTCCTCCTTTACTTCACTTCAAATCAACGAAGATCTTTTTTTCTCCTTCCGAAACCCAAAAATCTGGCAAAAACCAACACATCAGAAAAAGACTATCTCAAAAAGAAAAACACAAACAATATATATATATATATATATTCCTCTTTTCATCTCACTCTTTTCTCTGAATGCATGTGTGCTGACTGCTGTTTCCGCACAAACACAGCGCATGAATTCAAACTATCCCTGACTCTCATAAAGAAAGCCGGGAACGAACGTCCGGCCTTTATAGTGACCACTCCATCATAGAAGAAATGCCGGACAGAAAAGAAATAAGAAAAGGAGGGCTCTTCTCTCGAAGAGCAGCAGGCGCCTAAAAGTCGGTTCAGGAAAAAAGGGGGAACAAGAACCATTATCCGGCCAAAAGAAGTTGGCCATTTTTCTAGGGTATGAAGTCTTCGTTCTCATAATCATCTCCCTCCCTTCAGCCGGACAAATGCAATTCGAGGTGGAAAGTTATTCGGTTGTGATTAGGGGGGTTATTATGGGAGTTACCGGCTCCCGGACAAGGCATTCATTTGATATAGCGATCATTTTGGTTCTGGAACTAAGTGGTGCTGCGATTTTATTCGCATGCCTTATATAGATCCGATTTTATTTAACAGATCCAACATCGGTTGGAAAAGTAAGCAATCGTAAAATAAATAATAATCATATAGAATACATACAAGATGACTTTTTGGGATGTAAAATGTCTTACTTTCGAACTTATCAATATTGGTTATGAAATTCAACTACATGTGTGTAGTTTCAATAGACATAGAGATCAAAAAGGCAAGTAAAAAAAAGTGTGAAAATACGCAGATGTTTTCAAAATAAAGAAATCGAACCGAGTAATGTAGAACTAATGTAGGGAAGTAGTGTTTACAATGTTCTTAAACATGTTTTCTCAATACACACATACAATTAAATATTCTATTGCATTATGATAAACAATGGCGTATTCAAGAGTAAAATTTAGGGGTTCAAACCATTCACATAAAGCAAAAGATTTATAATTTTTAGCATAAAAATTACGTTTCGCTGCTTTTCATAACGTTTTTTTCCTCTTTCAAACACCCTTTCATCAAAGTAGTTGGTGTACGTCGCTGATAATTGCTGCCATGCACTGAGCTCAAATTGACGTATGCGAGTTTACGATTATGCACCAACCATATTATAGTAAGTAATTTATTTTAAAAATATATTGTGCATAAGTTAAAATATGCTCAGTTTAAAATATGAAAGCTTATTGATTTCATTTGTTCAATTGGCACTTAAAATAAGTAATGAAATTAGAATATAACAATGGACCTGAATTCTGAACAATAATCACGAGCAGAATATAACTAATATCAACTAAACTTATTGCATTTCTCATAGAATATTCTTTTTCTTACGTAAGTTAACGAATTATTTTCCGATTCAAACCTTCTTTGAAACATTTCAGAACGATATTAAAAATAAAAGTTCTTTTAAAATAGTTAATTATAATATGAAATTAACAGAAAATAAATTATTAATTCAAAATTATGAACTTTATAGCGAAAAATATGTGAAATAAAAATAAACAATGCTAAAGCACAACGAGAAAAACAGACTTAATTTCTATTGAAAAGAACGAAATATCAATACCTGGTTTGGTATCAGTTGAGAAAAACAAACATTAATACCAAAGTATGCATGTCCTAAGTCAGTACTGTTGGGTGTAAAACATTAATAACGATTTGGACTCTGTAGATAACCATCGTTCAGTGAATCAGGATCATTGATGGTTACCTGCGATATGTTAAGTCTACTAATTTGATATGTAGAGAAAATGAACTGTAGTGCAATAGGAATTAATGCTAAACCAGGAGTCGGCAACCTTTTAGCTGTGGCGTGCCAAACCAATCTGCCAATATGATTCAGCGAGACACACAGTAGGACATTTTTGAAACAATTCGATTCTCGCTTTAATGTATGTAGAGTAAGAGAATAGAGGTCAATAATATAGATTTACAGTTTTATTATATGTTAATTTTGCATCACTTAGATATATTTCTTAACATAAGAATAAACAGCATAAAATATAACTATTTCGACAACAAAAATTTTAAAAAATTATAATTGGGCACATATTATGTATTTTTAAACATATTTATTATTATAAGAAACAGACAACACAAAATATAAGTATTTCCCTTCATACAGTTGAATAAAAATTTTAATACGAACTTATAGTGCTTGCACCGCTCTACTTTCATATAAAAAAATCAGGCATGTAATTTGTGACTTTCAGTTTGACACGATTCTGAGCATTCAGTTGCTAAACAATTTCTTTGAGGATTCGAAATATTTTTCATATGAGGAAAGATTTTTTACTTGGATATGTAGAACCAAAATCGAAAGGCAGAGCCCAAGCAATTTTTTCTCTTCAAACTATTAAATCTCTTCAGCAATGACACTCAACAATTTACAAAATAGCTGTAAATTTATGTTCAGATTTTTTCTTAATACCATAAATTTCCATAATTCCAAAGATGTTTGTCAAATAAGGACCATCACAAATTTATCAACTTCAATCCTTACAAAAATTGTCAAACTTGCAGAGTAGTGCAGAGTGCAGCTGAGAATTGTACCGCGTGCCACATGCAGCACGCGTGCCTTAGTTTGCCGACCCCTGTTCTAAACTTTAAGTTTCATAAAAAGTAACTTATAAGGAATATATAATAACATAGTTTACTAATAACACGTGGTTTGAAAGGTATTTCTCAAGAATTCCAAAAGCATTCATGATAGGAATGAAGGCAGTTTATGGAAACTATATCTAACCAAACCAATCTAGAAACTCATTAGGCGTATAAATTCAAGGACTTTCTTACGAAGTCATTTGGCTGCTTATTGCATTTTCTAGGAGAACCCTGGTTAAATTTTTATGATAACAGTAAAACCGTCTATTCCAGCCTCCTGCATTTATTTCAACATTAGCTGATGGAAAACTATCATCTCTCCTAACAATCACAAAAGTATAGTAATAACACTGCAGTCTACGTGTTTAGACTTGGAACTTCAGAGGCCCATTTATCCGATTACGAAGATCGATAAGATCAGCAATGACAGCACTTGACAAAAGTAATCTGGATAGAAGTATTGCAGCATAAAAGATAACTCCAAATTGCTCCAGTACAAACGATCGAATTAATCGGAGCCTTTTTTCTCCCCCCCCCTTCTTCCCCGTTCCAGCAGTAAATGACGCAACCAAAGTTTCGAGTGTGGCATGCTGTACCATAGATAAGCAAGGGCTCCATTCCCGGTCATCATTAAGGGTAATCAAAACCCTGTGGACAACGTCCATTAGGCGATGACCAAGTGATCACTCCAGGTACATTTGGGCACGCGCTTTGCAGTCTTGCTTGTGCGTGGGATATTTACTGCAATTAAAGCAGATGAGTCCCGAGATGATGGGTAGTAGATGAAGATGGTCATCAGGTGGGAATGTGATGAAGATGAAAGTTGGGTGATTTGGTCAAGAAGTGCCCAGACTCGATGTCGTCCGTTTTTATTTATTCCACTTGTTCGCCTACTTCTGGAAAACTGGAATGATTAGAATGATTAATGGTGGCATTAATACAGTTTTCGTGTATTCGGTACAGAAAAGTCTTCGATGTAATCCAATTCAATAAATGCTCAATTATATGGAAATCAAGATTCATTCCGCAAAAAAATAAATAATGCAAGGGAACAGAAGACTCTTGAAAATATATGTAAAATTGTACTCGTGTATTAATGCTGAAAGTAATGAAATTTTAGATTGCACCAGTAGCGCACACAGAAATTTTTCAAGGGGGGGAGGAGGTCCGGGGTCGAAAGTTC
>BMAV01027081.1:179130-193030 GCA_019973955.1 Trichonephila inaurata madagascariensis
TATATATATATATATATAGTAAAATAAAATAAAAGTGAAGAAGTACTAGAATCTATAGTGCTAAACCAGGAAGAAATTGGAATTCACCAGACACAACAAATGTAGATACAAAAAAGTCTTTGGACTAAACTGGAGACCTATTATGATTTCTAAAGCTGTCGCTGAATTAGGCCAACGAATTAGGGTTAGCAATGCTTTATGGATCCAACCTTCCCCATACAGCAGAAATTTTCGACATAACAGGGGAAAAAAACACCCAAGTTGAAAAGTTAAGCCTAATACAACACGAGGAAGAAAAACCTGATAATATATTAAAAAGAAATTAAGAAAAGAGAACAAAAATGAATTTCTCAAGGAGAGGAATAATAAAAATTTTATATAGAAAAAATTAGGATAAAAACTTACATATATATATATATAGTTTAATATCCATATACAAGCTGTACCGTAACAATAATCTCGTCTTTTAAACTAGAGTATGAAGTGGAATATATTAAAGCTACAGAGATATATTATCATCCAAATATATTATTCGGCGCTGTGACTTTATTTCACAGAATAATGATTCGCAGAAAGCTTGTGATTCGATGCATAATAAAGCTCACATACTAATCTTCCAAATGGACAGTTTTCTCTCTCTCTCACCATATGTTATATAGTCATACATTCCACATTCACCCACTCATGTATGGTTTAAACCAGAGATATCTTCACAGTTGACCATAGTCTATTCTACACCTTGTAATTATAAATTCAAGTTGCATGTTATTAAATTAATTTACGCATTAGAGGTGATTATAAACTTGTGATTCATGGCGTGTTATATAATCCTATTTCAATATGCATAGGAACCTAATTAAACGTGCTAAATACTGATATATTTTTGCACTGGGTGTGAGTTTTCACGTTTCTACAATTGACAGTATAACGGGAAAATGCATGAAAGTACAAAGAGAGGGGGGGGGATACCATCAATAAACTTTATTGAAGGGTATGATATTCTAAATATAATGCCAGCTCAGTAATTAAAGTACAACCTTATTTGATTTGTTCAGTTTTGAAGCCTGATTACGCCGGTCTAAAGTGCTTCTAAATTTTATACAAGAGTTTCTTCATTAATTTTATTGAGATTGAATTGTTGGCTGTTTTTTATGTTATTAAATAACTGTGAACACGATTTCTGATATTTGGTTTAATGTGTGTTAACTAATGTCATTCTAGGACAGGGTTCGGCGACCTTTTAGCTGTAGCGTGCCAAACCAATCTTCAAGTATGATTCAGCGTACCACAAAGTAGATTCCTGCGATAATGCATGCAGAGTTGGAGAATAAACGTCAATAATATTTTTTACAGTTTTATTATACATTAATTCTGCATCATTTGTGATGACATTTATTAACATAAAAATAAGCAGCACAAAATATAATTATTTCTGCATAAAAAATTTAAAAATTAAAATTTTACATATATTATATATTTTTAAACATATTTATTAAAATTATAGAAAAGACAACGAAAAATATAAGTATTTCCCTTCATTATAGTTAAATAAAAAGATAAATAAAAATTTTAATGTGAACCAAGTGATTTTACCGCATTACTTTCATATCGCAAAATCAGAGTAAATTTGTAACTTTGGCACGATTCTGATCATTCGGTTGCTAAATAGTTTGTCTGCAGATTCGAAATATTTTCCACAAGAGGAAATATTTTTACTTAGATATATGGAACCAAATGCGGAAAGCAGAGTACATGCAATTTCCTCTCTTCAAAGAGTGAATTCTCTCTAGAACTAACATTCAATGATTTACAAAATTGCTGCAAATTTATCTTTGGAGTTATCTTTCAGAATTTTTCGTTATTCCGTAAATGTCCATAATTCTGAAGATATTCGTCAAATAATAAGGTTCCTTACAAAATTATCAACTTCCATCCACTCAAAAATTGACAAATTTGTAGTGTAACGCAGAGTGCGACTGAGAATTGTACCACGTGCCACAGGTTGCCGACCCCTGTTCTAGAACTACATAATGAAACGCTTGCCGATGGTCTTTGTTACTCCAGCCCTTGATCGAATAACGAGAACAATACCTGATCTATGCGAAAGAAATGATCGAGCAGCAACCTCTGTTATTCCTCACAATGATTATCAGTTCTAGATCTTGTAATTTTCAGACCAGAGACTCTTTAAGGTATGGGCAAACTGGATCCGGCCCCAAGACCTCATCTCGTTCACAACTCGGCCTAAGATCATGATTGAATAGTTTTATCCATCAAATGCTATTTCCAGACATATTATCAGAAAAACTAGGAATTCCGAAATGAACTGGAAACAATGACAAGACTTTATAATGTAATGCCCTTTGTCCATGTCTAAGCTTAGGCCTACCACCATTCACAATTATTGTTCATTTAGTCGGAAGGTGGCAATCGGTCGAGTTTGTGCTTAGGTTTGTGAAAAAGTAACTCACATATACTTATTACAGATGATTGTACTAGTATTTGACAACATACTTATACTGTTTACTTTAAGAGGCCGCAGGTGGGGCCTACTTATATATAAAGACCCAGGGCCTCAAGAGGTCTTAAGAAGTCCCTATCACCGACAGTGAAGATGTCAACTTTACCACCAGGCTATTGCGGTTGCAGAAGTAGAATACGAAATGAGAGGTGTGTGGGTGCGTGTTTATGTAAAAAAATTCTCCTCTCTCCTATCCAAAAGAGGAATTTTTTTTTATCTACGATTCATTATGAGTTAAAATACATTTCAAAATTCTTATGAACAATTATTGTCAATTTTAATTAAAGTATAGTTTTATAGTAATAGTGAATAGAGTAGAATATTGGTGACAAACAGCGCAATTTCAAACTAGGAAGGCAAAGTTTTATTCTGAAGTTTCAACAAGAAGCCACGAAATGCTGGATTTATCCACAGCAGCCTTCATTATTTTACTCTATGAAAAGTCACCGAGAAAGAATTATTAAGGTTCAATTTAATTCACATTACAAACTTGAATATGGGTTCGAGAATAATCTTTAAAAAGTCAATGACACATTTTAAGCACGTCATAAACAATGCAACGTTGACAACTTCATCTCTAACTTGAGATTCGAAACCCCTTTCAAGTTGAAAAACAAATATTAAGACACATTCAAACCCTGAAGGTACTTAAAAAACCGTGATATATAATTAAGAATATCAGATTCTCAGTGAAAAAAGCACACCAAGATGTTTTAAATTACAGTAGCTTTCGTTTCTATTAAAAAAAAAAAATATTAAAGAACAGTTAGTTGCTTTCTTTTGAAGCGAGACCCCAGCTTTTCAACGAAGCAGCTCCGAAATTCCGCAAAACCCCTCTAATCTCTTTGTTAATCTGCCAGAATTTTTACCCTAATGACACTCTTCTCTACATCTAAACCGCGTTGAAAAGTTCCCCAGGAAAAATAAATAGAAAACCGCAATGCACAATGATTTGGGGGGAAAGTTAAGCCAGAACCCTCTTCGCAGACCCCAATAATTCTCACTGAAAATAGCAGGCGAGAGGGGTCGTAGCAATTTACCATCCTTTAATCAACAAAATCCAATTCCTTTATTTTTCTCTGGCCCTTTTTATTATAATTTTTTTCTTTCTCTCTCTCTCTCTCTGGATAAATTTGATGGCAGCGGACGATGGACAACGGGAAGATCCGAGATTATTTTATTACCGTGCATGGCAACGGTTGAGAATAATTGGTTTTCACCACCACTGAGTAAAGAAAGGAAGGTGAGGAACGATTATTATGGGCACGGGACGATTGTTCGCAACCACCCTCTCTTTTCTGCGGTGTCGATCTAATCGTGTTTAGGCGGTCTCTCTGATTGAACTAGATTGAGTGAGTGAGTGTGTATGCAAGGGAAATAATGAGATGCTGGAGTCAGATAAAGGGGGGTAGTAGCTTAGTTGAAAGGAAAATTAGATGGAGCGATCGAAATTCGATTATATTTATGGGAATGATTTTCCTCTCCATGAATGTAGAAGTAGTTTGGGAGAAAAGGATGAAGGCTCGCGATTAATAGGGCATTTTTCAAATTGCATTGTGTGCAATGAGTGAGTGGCGTCGGTGTGAGCATTGAATACTTGGGTTACGTGGCATCATTAGTATTCTTCAGGGGTGGCTCAAGTGTTTACTGTGATATGCCATCAACATTATTATAGAATGGATGCCCCTTATTTTAAATGTCACCGTATCTTTACAGAAAATCACATCAAATCACAATAGACATGTATATTTTTTAATGATTTGATTTATCATATAAGAGAACAGTGCAATGGAATCCACCTTGAAGAGATTAAAAACTTGTGTGAAAAGAAAGTATCTGTTGAGTTAATAGCATCGAATGTATTCAGTAATTCTGTATCAAGGTCAAATATGAGTGGAATGCTATCTGAGACGAAATGACTCGATAAGCATCCACGTACCACCCACAGGATTGGATTTAATTTGCAGCAGCTACAAACATTCCATACTGCAGGATTAACCCGTTGAGGACCAGGCGATTTTTCTTGTTAAGCCTAATTTCCTCTAAAAATTTATTTAAAATCATTACTGAAATAAAATACGTCGAAATTTATAGTTTATAATCATTCCAAATTACATAAGTTCCAAAAAAGGATAACTATTAGACGCACAAACTTGAAATTTGTCAAGTGTGTTATTTTTGTTGAGCAGAAATCTGCTATGAACGGCTTTTGCAGAAATCGACTCTCTGGGGGTTGTGGGAGTGTTATAGGCAAAAACTTCCGCTTTTGAACTATATGACGTACAAACTTAAAACTTGGAAAGCGTGATCTCTTGAAATTATGAAAATTAAATGACAGATATACATGCACAGAGGCTTGAAAATTCGACAGGTTATATTTACACTTGATAAACTTTTCCCTTTTGACGTTTTACAATGTTTTAAAAAGTTTAAAATAATATATAAGCCATAGAAGTTTAATATATATTTGCGAAAATCGTAGTCACGTATGGCATGTGATTATATGCAATGTAAAAGATCCATTGAGTATCACTTTGGCTCTGGTACTCTTGGCAACATTAAACAGTGGCAGTATGTAGCATCCGACGAGAACTAAAATTAATTCAAACGTCCAAATTAGGTAGCGAGATCCGCTACTAAATGGCGCCACAATGAAATGGCTGTCACATTCAGGGTCTTGCCGTGTCTGCAAGGCTTTAGTTGTCAATACGCAGCTAATTAGTGTGTGAGGGGGGAGTTTTATATATAAGAGTATATCATATACACATAACTTATACACATATACCTGTGTATAAGTATACAGGTATATATGTGTATATCATATACACATATACCTGTGTATAAGTATACAGGTATATATGTGTATATCATATACACATATACCTGTATATCATATACACATAACTTATTTTAAAATTAATTTTCGATAAGATTATTCACTAAGGAACTGGTAGATACTGTAACATAATAAGTATCTCACAGTGATTTATTACTACATCAAATATTGAAGCTGATGTTGAATAAGTTATAAAGACTACACTTAAAATACTACACGCACAAGCAAGTTTAAATATATCCCGAGGTACTTATTAAATTCCAACAACAAACCTTTAGGCTTACCAATTTCATAACCCTTGGAACGGATTTTACTGAAACTAACTTCTAACGTTTTCCATCCGTCTAAATTACAATATATGGAAGAGATCTTGGCAGTCGGATTTTTTTTTTTTTTTTTACCGTCGGTGCCTGGAAGGCTATTGCAAAAAAGAGTAAAATTTGCGTTGGAACTACCGAGGAGCCTACATTCTACCTATTCAGAGAGAAAAAAATGTGGATGGAAACGACTCGGAACTGCCAAAAAGAAATAGGGTAAGGTGAAGGGCTTAAAGTGCGGGAGCTTTTAATATAAACGGGGCTAAGAGCTGCAGATTCCCTGGAAAGTACTTGTAAAGGGAGGCAAAAGAAGTTGAAACAGGTTTCTTTCCTAAATTAATAGCTGTTCTTTTCCAACGAGATGGCAGAAGCATTGAAAGTGAAAAGGTAGAAAGGAACATCTTGTAGCTAGAGACTAACGAGAGGGTTGGGGGAGAACAGGAGAATCACTTTGCAAATGCGGAATGTTCTGATGGGAGAGGGTTAAATGTAGAACTTTGAATTAATGTTCGTATTAGATACCAACGAAGTACGTATGCTTCTGGTGAGTTTCAAAGGATTAAAATGGTTGCGAAGGATTTGTTTCGAGATATATTTTGTTAATGTTGCTTCTTTTTAAGAAAATTAATTGAACTCCTCGCACTCTAAAAGGAATAAAACTTAGAGGTGAATAAAAGGTTTGAATCTCGCGAATTCTTTTCCAATATAAATCACACTCAATTTCAAAAACAATCTCCTATACATAATTTAAGATTTAGTTGAGTATACATTGTGAAGTTATGTGTCCGTTTAAATAAGTATATTTGCTGATAAGCCCGTTATTCTAACAACCAGATATAGATGTCTAGTTTTTCAATGTAATTGCAAGTAAAGATTTTACACTTTAAAAAAAAAAATTCCTTCATGGCAAGTATTTTACAGTAAATAACATTTTCATATTCAAATTGGCTTGCTTTATGTTATCCTTTAAACGCATACATAAATATTTGAATATTAATTTTAATTTAATGTTGTTTGCATTAATATCCGAATACATACACAAATGTTAGTTTCACTGTCACCTTACAATACAATACTCAAATAGCATTGACTCCTCCCATCTCATGTGGTAGTCAGTTTGCCTCACTTTCGATAAGTATGGTATATAACGTATCGGTTTAGTAAGTTGCCACAGTTAGCTCCAGGGCAGCCAATCCTAAGCCAAATCGGCCACGCACAACAGCAAATGAGAAGTCTCTCTCTCTCATAGCATTTTTTTCCCACCTTTGCGAAGATTTTCGTGTACCTCATAGCTCTTCCCCTTCGACTCAATCCATAACTCTTCGTTCGACCAATCAGAAGGTTCCCACTCATCATCAGGAAAACTACACACACAAAACCAAAGGCAACATCACAAATTTCCATGTCACACGATCCAAGTGCCTAATAACATCAACGCTAGGTTGCCCCCACACTAATGTTTAACTACTTTTTTCCCTTACTTGAATCCACAGAAATAAAAATAAACATTTCTTTTAATACACGATAAATAAAATGAAATTAATTATTTGCACAAATCTTTTCTCGCTATATATTTTTTATAAGCTTTCTCCATCTCTCTCTGCAATAAAATGAATTCGTTCATATCATGGAAGTCAAGCCGAACTCGTGATCGCTCTTTAAGAGCATTTAATGAGTAAATGCTTTATGATTAAATTAAAAACGCATCATGGACTCAAAAATTAAATACGTGATAACTTTCCCATTCACCAGAAATGAAATTCAATGTTTGAGTTGAAAAAAAAAAAAAATTGCTGCGTTAGAAAAGGAAATTTTTTTTTTACTTACTGTGAAATCCAGACCACTTTCGCCGCTTTACTCCTTATTATTCAGTTGGTTGGAGCGAAAATCTCCTGAAAAGAAATAAAATAATGTACTTGCGAAAATCAAGTTGGAAAAAAATAAAAGGTATTCTAAATATTTTAAAAATATGCATGTTAACGGTGCTTAAAAATTCCACGTGCAAAAATGACGAGCTTTATAATGTCAAGCGCAGACAATCTTTGGACTGGCAAAAAAGTACATACATTAAAACGGAAAAAAAAGTTTCAAGAACAGTTTAGTAATAAAAACCTAATTCTCTCAGAAAAATTTATGGGATCTTCTCTTTTTAGCAAGTGAAAACATGGAAGTCTAAGCGAAAATGCCCAGGGAAATTTATAAAAATTTCCTTTTTTCGCTTGACATTTTTCATCCAAGTTCGCTTGAAAAAAGATCGAGCTACAAGTTTTCAATAAATGAAGAACGAAAATGACTTAAGGGATGGAATATTTTTCCAGCATATATTTATAATGAGTAAAACACAAATAATGGCACTATGCATTAAAAACTTTATTTTATGTAAAGCATTTAAAAATATTTACTAGCACGCAAATTAACAGGATAATTCTGAATTGCAACAATGTTATGAGACTGTTTCGCATGAATACAGTTAATGCCGTTAATTAGTTATTAAAATGTAGTTATTACGAAACGTGATACAGATAAAGTAGTTACTGTAACTATCAAATCGAATATTCATGATTGCTAAACGAGTTTGTAGCAATATTGTGGCAACATACCTCGACAATCGTCAGTATAAGAAAATAGTGTCTCTCTCTCTCAGCTAAATCTATTAAAAATTGTCTCTCATTAAATATAATTCGAAAAAATAGAAACAAACAAAATTATAATAGGGCTTTCTGAAGTACGAAAATGTCGTCTTATGTATTGAGTAAATGGGCTAAATTCAAGACGGTCAAGACGGTAATACTTGTACAATTTAGATGAAACTTCAAAAATTTGACAATGGATAAAATTCATGGGATGTTATAGTTAATGTATAGTATAGTGTTTATAAATGTATAGTATAGTGTTTTCAGCCAATCAGTTCATAACTTCATGTGACGTCATAGGAACAGGATAAATGCATTACGTATTTTCAGCCAATCAATTCATGCTTTTCGCTGTTGCCAAAGTTTGCTTTTGCGGAAATTTTGTTTTAAAAAGTACATATTTATCAATAATAATAACGAACATATGTAAACAAAATGCTCTTGATTTAAAAATACTCATATGGTATGTACTTTTTTTAATTTTGAAAAAAATTTTGAAGGGTTTTAAAATTTAAATATCTTTACCCATTATTAAGTTTGAAATTTTATTATAATTTTACATGCGGAACAACAAGTACAATGTCAGCTAGTTTTGAATTCAATGGAAAACAGGCGATTGTATGTATCATGTGACCGCCATGAATTTAGCCCATTGGATAAAGATGTTTAAATATTAAGAGATTATTCAAGAAATCTTTCAAAATTAAAAAAAAATTCTTTTATTATACGTATATTTATTAAATCAAGAGCCATTTGCTTACTTATACGTGCGTTATTAATGTTGACATAAATGTACATTTTAAAAGTATGTAGAAAATGTAAAAGTTTGCAACATCGAAACGCATGAACTGATTGACTGGAAATACGCAATTATAGTTATCATGTAACCATGACATACCATGAATTAAGCCCATTGAAATAAACCTTACTGAGACGTAAGATTGATGTGATCATAAGCATGTCATTGCACAGCTTTCAAGAACATGTGCTGTTTGTTATATTACAACAACTATGATCCTGACAGATGCGGATTTAACACTGTAATTAGTCAGAATTGCAGTGGTTGAATTGTGGTAATTGATTTAACGAAACATATGGGTTTTAGTTTCAGATGTTTGTGTAGTTTTAAGTGATTGTTTGGTTACAAACATTTAAAAATTAATCAATCTATTTAGATACTTTGGAAGTAATATTCATATCATACATGTATTTTTTTGTGTAATGACTTGTTACTAAACACCAATGATTCAATGTTTAAGTGATTAACATGTGACTTTATTGCGAAAATACTTAATAAATGAAAAATGTACGTAAAAAGGTGTAAGAAACATGGTGATTAGAACTTGGAAATATTTTGTTGATTATTCTGAAATTAATATATTCTTAAAAACCTTAAATCTAGAAAACGTTCATTAAAATGAAGTGTTACGAATGTTTTTTCTAATTAATGCTTAATTTTTATCTTAAAATAGTGTAAATAATTTATATCTGGATGTTTAATACACGAATATTATGTAGTATTTATTTTTTGTTAAAAATTGTAACATTCGCAAGTAACGTCGTCCCTTACATAAAAATGGTGTTTCAATGGAAATTTGACGAAATATTAGCGATCCACCCTAGTTGGCACCGTTTTTAGCGGTCAAACTGGCGATTTGGTGACCATGCTGACGACCACTATCTACACGATCGACGATCTACAACATTACGATTATGATGTCAGCGAAGTTTTCGAGAAAGTACTGGAAGGTAGCCTCGCAGAGCTGGCGAAAACTGAGTCAGTTTGCTTCAGCATTTGAATAGTTCATCAGAGAGTGTTTGTTTGTAAATAAACTTTAACTTGATGTGCCTGTATTTTTAGACATTTAAAGCTGTGTCTGAGAACTGTAGAAACCTTCCGGGACATAAAACGAATTTTACGGCTGTATCCAGTATTTTAAGGGTTGTTTTTCGGCAATAAGTTCCCTCGGTGTTAAGAAACTTTTGTTCTTTGGGATCTATACAGCTGAAGAAAGAAAAAAAAATGTTCCTAAAATTAAAAGATCTACGCCAAAATCTTAAGTTTTGTGAAAAAATAGAATTTTTTCTATTATCTATGTTATATAAGGTTTTCCAGAAGGAGATTAAACGTATGTGAAGCTTACTGCAAACAAAAAATTTCCCCATAGGTGTTGTCAAAATGACCCTTTAGTCTTTCATTAGCTTTCAACATACAGAGAATCTAACAAACCAAGAAACAGTATGTTATAAATATCATAAAAAATAAAACCATTCAGATTAAAATGCATTAAGTATTTTAGTACTTTTTGAGATAAAAATCTAAAATACTTTTTGTACCCTACTTCATCCTTAATTATACTCAGACAGCAAAAGAGAGAAAATAATTTTTTAATTGTAAAGAATATTTTTAAAAAAATCATATGGTACACTTATTCATGAAGTCGGTTATCTGAATAAAATAAACTATAGTTATTATGCTACTTTAAAGATATCTATTCTTTCATTTTATGAGTTGATGATAAAAAAAGAGTTGCCAAAGATGTCAATAACGAAACAATATTTTTTATCTGCTACTTTAAAGGTGTAGTGGAAAACTAATTTTGGCGGAAGTATAATTATAACTTTAATAAAAGTAATATAATTCGAATTATGCACACACATATAACTGAAATATATATTAAAACAGTAAATGGTAAATCTACTTTACTTAGTTACACATACACTAGACTGGAATTCACATTACGATATAACTTATATTTAATTCTATTCAGTAGAGTTAATTCAAATAAAGACGCACGAGTTTTGTGTGTATTAAGGTATCCGACTACTTGCGCCAATTTTTTTTTTTTGAAAAAATGGAGAAATGGGGATTATTTTGTGATTTTTAGATTTATTTAGTATATTTTAAGAAACAAATCCTAAAATTGAAAACAGAAATTATTATTATTAAAATGGGAAGAAACTGGCGAAAATGTACAAAAAATTACGTAAACGGGGACAGCTCTGTACAAAAATTTTATGAACCAATTCTCAATTTTTCAATTTTGATATGTTACTTCGTTATTCCTGTTTGAAATGGCCATCAGGATAAGAGATATTTTAACTTTTACAAAAACTAGAGCACTTTATATTAGTGATTATATGAAACTGCTTAAAAAAACAGTGATTATATTCACATAAAGGACTGTAAATTTTGTAATAAAACAGTGATTGATAAATCTGAAGGTCAAAACACTTCTACTATTATACAAAAAATACACAAAAAATTTCAACAAATTATTTTCAAAACTTTTTGAGCAATCGCTGCCCCCGTTTGAGCTTTTCGAAAAAAAAAAACACATTTCGAGTAAAACGCATTTTAAAGTTTGACATCTTTTGTGTTAAGTTATAGAGCATCTGCTTTTACTAAAACGCTTGCTGTTTTTGTTCTAGTGAATGGAAAGTAAAAAAAAAAACCTTTATTAAGTTAATAAGATTAACTTAAGAAGTATTTTTATTAATAAGATGGCCTATAAAATAAAATCATAAAAAAAAAATTGTCAATTTTTGAAAAAAAATCATGATTTCAGGATAGTTGGATACCTTAATGATAAGTTGCATTTATAATTACATACATAAAGCATTCAAATAATTGCTCATATTGTATTTTATTATTTTTAAGTGAGGTGCATAGACTTATGGGGGTGGAGGGTTAGGTATTAAAAAAACATGTTGTCGAGGGAAAATCATGATAAAAATTAAAAATCTGTTAATGGATGGGGGGGGGGGGGGGGGTTGAGCCCCTACCCCCTTGTGTGCTCCGCTGAAAGAAAAATTATAGTATGCAAGGAAATTTTACTTTAACAAATTTCTAATGACTTTTAGTACAACCTATCTTTATCAAAATTTATGCAATGCTTTTAATATACATAGGCAAAAATACTTCAATTTTTTGTTCGTCCAAATGTTTTAAGAAAAAAAAATTTATAGGTTCCTCTTAAGATTTTATCACGATTTTTGAGAGAAACCTCTAAAGAAAAAAAAATGTAAGATGACTATTCAAGATGAAATATCAGATACTCTGAGATAGGACAAAAGGACAAAGAAGGACCAGAAGGCAACGGTCAGGACAACAGAAAGGACACAGCTACGTGCCATAATTCAAGAGACAGAAACGGCGTGGACAGCGTTTTTTCTGCCCAATGCGTACACGACCTATTGAATACGTCTGCTACCTTCTAGTACAGGGATTTACGACACCCTAGCCGCAAGACGACGGAACAAGACAGACGATGTCAGCATATTTTGCCTCTTGGTGAGGGGTCGGGGAACGTTCTTTTTCTTTTTTTTCTCCTCCCTTTGCTCGCCAACCCCCTTGTTCCGGCAGGGTTTGTTTCGACATTAAAAAACAAGAAAAAGAAACCCGAACAGATACTTACAGGATCAATATCGATGTGCAATAGGGCGTTTCATCGATTTTATTTCGCTCGAAGGCTTAATTTAGTGGTTTCTGAAAAGTCACCCTTAGGTACTATGAAGAAGGGTGGGGCGGTTTTTTTTTTTTAATAACCCTTTTTTTTTTTTTTGTTTGTTTTTTTTGTTTTTTTTTTTTATCAATGCCTAATGAACAAAGAGGACAGTCGATTCACTGAAGAATGGTGCTTCCTAAGATAACGATGAAGTAACAGTATGTATCGTTTTAAAAAGCCGGAATCGATTATAAATAAATAAAGAAAGAAACTATGTAACTAAAAGATTCGCTTGGCTTCAACAAACAGGTGATCGATTTTTTTTTTATTTTAATCGAAAAATGGAGAAATATATTTAACCCCAAGGACAAAGTAATGGCTTTAATTTTTTATTTAATTTGTTTTGTATTTAGTTAACATCAATAGTATTCAATGATATTATCTCAGATTATTAGTTCGCTTTCGCTTGCTTCATTGAAAGGTATATTTTGTAATTCTCTTTAAATGCGGTCGTTGATATAAATAAATCGATGTTATCATCGTGAATAAATTTGTTTTAATCTGAGGCATGACGCCTGAAATTATTTTTGTGATGTAATAAATACAGATTTCGCTCCATTTATAAAAAGGAGAAAAACGACACTTTCATAACGAGATCTCCAAAAGATTTTAACTCACAGATTTGAAATTTGGCTGCCATGTTTCTTTTGTTGAGTAAAGACTCACTAAGGGAGTATTACGGAAATTGATTCCCCCCAGAGAGGTTGCAGACGCGTTAGCGATAAAAAAAATTCCGTGTTTAACTATTAGACCCACAAAAATTGTTAAAGTAGGTTTTAGTACATTTAGTACATTTGTTAAAAGTAGGTTCTACGGAAATTCATACACGGGTTGGGAATGCGTGGGTGTACTCCTATCTTTGAACTGTTAGACCTACAGACTTGAAATTTAATAAGAACGTTTATTTTGTAGACCAGAAATCCACTAAAAATAAGCTTTGCGAAAATCAACTCTAGGGGTGGTTACAGAGGTGTAAAAGAGAATTATAATTCCGCTTTAAAAATGCAAGCCTTATTCTTAATTAATCATAAGGCAGGAGCTCGGTGGCTTAATGGACACCATGCATCCCGAGAGGGCAGGGTCGT
>BMAV01027081.1:208798-231155 GCA_019973955.1 Trichonephila inaurata madagascariensis
AATAATGTATACAAATCAGTCATTTTTAAAAGCAATATTTAGATACCACGATATCTTTTTACAGTTATACTCATGTTTTTACTCTTTTAGAGAACCTAGTTTCACATGATTCTTGTATGGTTATATAAATATTTCAAATAAAGATGAATAAATTTAAATAATGTGTCTCACTAAAGGACTTAAAAACTCTTAAGACAAAGCTTGAGAAATGAAAGAATATAGATAGAATTGAGCCTGGAGAAATGAAAGAATATAGATAGAATTGAGCCTGGAGAAATGAAAGAATATAGATAGAATTTTCAGATATCCACTAGTAAAGAATTCCAAAATCAAAAATATATCATTTTAATAATTCTTCATTTAATTTCTTTACAGATTAAATACGTTTCATACTAATAACTTTTAACTTCACTTCACATACAAACAATACAATTCAACTTTACATTTATTGATAAATCTAGTGGCGTACACATAACTGGGGAATCAAACCTTTCTCATAGACCAACAGAGTTTTAATTTTTAGCATAAATATTACATTTTTGTGCTTTAGTCTGTGTTTAGTCTGTGTTATTCATTTTTGCCATTTAAGGAAAAGATGGACAAGTTAAATCCCTAAATCATATCAGAATAATACCTAATCTTTAAATCAGAATAGCAATGAACTCAAATAACTGGTTATATCCACACACACACATTAGAAAGTATATTTAAGATAGTATCATACACACTGACGTAGCTAGTTTTGAGTTGGCACTGTATCAAAATTCTTTCAAGGCCCCTTTTTGGGTGTGAGAGCCTGTTAGTATGACTGCAGTTACGCATGTTGAGGCTTCTGAAGCTTGGGGGTCCCGTATCATTGATATCCCTGGTCATAGAACGTGTATCTAAGTTGGTTTCAAAGTTTTACATGCTTATTTGTTTTTTCAAAACAAACTGTGATTTTAACTAAAATATTTTGAGATAAATGCAAGGTTAAAAAAGTAATGAATATAAGTACAAAATAACAATTATATTTCTAATGTTAGAGGCGTACTATTGCTTTACGTAAGAAATAAGAGTAAATAAGGAATAATAGTATAAATACAAGAATTTGATCATTAGATCCTCACTGCAAAACAGCCATCACACACAAATCCGACAGGTTATACAAAAAAAGAAAACGATATCGAATAACCTTTTTGGCTTTTATGCGTTATTAAATATAATTCCACATTTATAGTTCACCATCCAAAGAGAAATATCCCATATATATTTATAAACAACCGCGTCCACGAGCTTCCACACCTTTAAAGCCCTAACTCCTTTTCCGATAGCATCACCATCAGGCGAAAAACACATTGAAAGTTTACTTTCGTTTTTATTCGCTTCCCCAATCGATTCCCATTTCAAAAAAGGTCAAGTCATTACACACAGTATACACAAGCCTTTTCGAATGGGAATGAAATTGTTATGCCCATTAAACCATTTCCTCCAATTTTTTTTTTTTTGTATTTCCTGCTTTTGTTTATTGCTATTTAACGAAGACAAATAACAGCGTTTCATTACAGTAAAGTTCCATATATGGGATTAGAGTTATGGGTGCAGTTACTTTTTATTTAATAACCCGTAGTGATATTGTTTTTTTTTCTCCTTTTCTAGAATGGGGTGGCTATTAAGGAATGGGGTAAGCGTGGACTGAAATAAAATCCGTCCCCAGCCCCTATTTGGCGAGGATGAACGCTCCTTTATCTGTTGCGAGGTTCTTGGAGGAATTTATAGCAAACCGTTTCGGGATCCCCTCCATAAAGCTGTCAACGGAATTGCAGGTAACAAATCGCCCCTAGCGCCCCTGCTAAATAGAGGGGGCGGAGAAAAGGTTCTTCATCTTTGACCGATTGAATTCCACGGAGGAAGAAATCTTAACTCCCCTTCGTTTTTTGACAGTGTCATCCCGCTACTGAAATTCCACACCTTCTTGGACCAAGCGATTTTTCATTATCATCCAGACAATTATTTTAGGACTTTCTTCCACATTTTGTTCTTTTTTTCCCCAAGATTTTTTATTCCATGGGGACTTAGATCTTGAAAGGTGTAGATAAACCCATGGTGTTTTACAATAAAATGAAATATCACAGTCTCACTTTTCTTTTTTTAAAATTTTTTAAAGAAGTAGTAATTAAAACAAGATTATATCTACGTTCTAGGGGAGATACAGGGCTGTAGAATTACGGAAATATTTTGTACACCACAATGTGAAGTTCCCATGATTTTTTTTCTTGTTTTCAATATATGTCTCAATATGAAGACTGCAATACACAAGAGAACCATTAACGAATCTTTTTGATTCCTCGCAAAGCAAAATATCATAAACTAGAGCAAATCTCTATCACATCAGCTATAATTATACTAACTACACGTAATACATTAACTATTTTTTATAGTGAATGAAAAAAGTTTATTTACGTTGCACTATATAAAGTAACACTAGGACTATTGGCGACGGACCTCGTAATTTTGAACCTTGACCAAGTTGTAACGGATTCTACTCGGATTCTTCAACTAATCCTATTGGGGAAAATATTCTTTAACTGGGATTTTGGATTAAAACCCATGACTTAACGCTTTCCGTATAGATGACTCGATTTTATGCAAATGTAATTACTTTTTAACTACCTCTCGTTGAGTTTGTGAGTTAATGGTTAATCGGTGATCATTACACGTGAAATCCAAGTATTGGAATAGGTGAACAGCAAACGGATGATCATACGTCTTGAGATTAATAGCCGAGGTAGAATCCACCAAGAATAGTGGAGGAAATCAACCCTGGAGCTGACCAAGCTATCAGGCTTCGAGAAGGAACATAGCAAGGAGCTTCAACTCCCGATAAGTACTTTCAATAATTTAGTATATCCGTTTTGGGGATTAGGATTTCATATTGCTAACAGAGTTAAGTTATAAAACTGTTTACTTCATAAAAAGTGCTAAAAATAGAATAAAACTATTTCTATAACTATGTCTGCTTCTTCCTCGAACCCTCTCACACCCACAATTTTCGGACCTCGACAAAGTGATGAGGTCTCACCTGAGCTGACATCCTTTCTCCAAACTACCATACTACAGCTAGGGGAGGGCTTTGAGACTTGGCAGATTTAATGTGCATCAGCCACCCCTTCAGTAGCTCTAGGTTCGAACTCATGATACGTCAGCCACAAGTCCGTGATGATTACTACTTGGCTACTGCAGCTCCCATGTAGTGAGTGGGTTTTTATTAATGTCATACACTCTTAGAGGCTATTTGAGGACTATTGGCAACGGACCTCATAATTTTGAATTTCAGAAAGTGACAAGGATGACAACTAAGCTGAAAACCCCCATTCTCCACTCTAAACTGCCACACCATGCCTGCTCGAGCACTTTGTGTATCAGCTCCTCTACACTGCGAATGTTCAGTGGCATTAGGGGTTGAGTCATAACATGCTAGCTATGAGTTCGTGATTATAATGACTAGAAATTTTATGTAAGGAAGTTTTTAGAAATATAAAAATACTTTAAAATTCGGAATTTAAAACCCTTACTTCCCTAAACTATCGAAATATACCCAGTATTTTACAGAAAATTTGAAAGTGAAAATATTCAATGTAAAATAATTGACGAGTCGTAAATTTCTGCATAACTTCATGGCTTCAAATTTATCTGCGTTAAGGGGACATAATACGATTTAGGCAAAAATTTTTAATTTAAGGATTTTCAAAATTTTTTTTGGTTGCCTCCTATGTGTGTATACTATTTAAAACAGATTTTGTGCTCAAAATTTCATAAAAAGCTAGCCATTTAGTTTTTTAAGGAAAAAAAAATTGTGAAGTAATTTTAAAATGCTACTCCTCCTACAAAAATTTACGTGCACGCATGAAATTTGATTTACAAGTACGTTAAACTATGTATAACAAAAGTTGGAATGAGTTTTGCAATAACATGATTGGTATTCGTACAATACTTCTTTTTATGAATGCTTATTGAAAATTCCTTAAAAAATGCATAAATTCTGAGTTCAATTATTTTTAAAAAAATAAGTATTGCTTTGATTCAAAAATGCATACCAACTATTGTTACATGTACTATTAGCAATAGGTAAAAAAATTTAAAGTATTAGATTCAATAGAAAAAAAGGCCTTAGCATTTTAAATGAAAACAAACTAGTTATTTTATCTTTTTGAGACAAGCAAGTTGAAAATTTTGATTTGCCAAAGGGATGTGAATAAAAACGAAAGTAAAAGCTATCATAATTCTGCCTTTGTTAAATTTAGAGCTTTCAAATTTTGTGAGGTTATAGAAAAGTATATAAAGAATAATTTAGGCTAAAAAATTGAATTTGATTTTTTGACCGATTTTTGTAAATTGAATCGTACTATGTCCCTTTAAAGATCTATTTTAAAAAAAGATAAAAATATAAATTTTTAAAAATTATTCTTATTAGTTTATGAATATTGGTTTTATTTGTCATGAGCAATGCTTTTGTTGTTCATCTTTCAATTTGGAATAGCTTTAAAAATTTTATTTGAGTTTGTGCACAAAAGATAAAGAATATAATATTTCAAATATAACAGTTCTAAAAATTTTCTCCATAAAACATACGTTTTACGCAGTCCTTTTCAAACGTTTTGCAGATAACTTATTTCTTGGTTCAAGTTTTGATTTCAATTGTGTTTTAGAAAATTGTGTTTTTTTTTTATCTTATTTTTTTTTATTGGTCATATATAAGCAATATTTTATTACACCAGATGAAAGAGAAGAAACATAACTCACCAAAATTATTTTGAAAATAACAAATCAAACGGATTTAAAGGGATTTATTTTGGAAATGCACAGTTAGAAAATACCATTAAGAATTTTTTTGATTTTCCAACAGCGGAAATTTATGCCATTTTATTTTACAACGGAGCAGAACTACGGTGAAATGTCACTGGGATATTTTCAAACTTTTTCCCACTCAATACTATATATTTATATATATAATTATTATCGCGTAATAATAATTAAATTTTTAAATCTCCAAAATAAGGACCTTTTTTCCTTCCTCTAAATAATGTACAGAATAATTTTTATAAAATGGTGTTAAAATCTCAAAAAATCTTTGGAACATTTATCATTTTGTTTCTTTACAAATAGAATGAATAATAAATAATCACGCGATCTTTTAAAGTATGCACCATGGCAACGACTGAAATGATACAGCAGGTGCTGTTGATGAGCATGACTTTCACCTGCCATCAGTGCCTTTGGGTTCGACGACGATTAGTTAAAAAAAAAAAAAAAAAAAAAAATTAGACGGAAAATAGTTACACGATATCATGAAAAATTTAAAACTTATCTTTCTTAAGCTCTTTATCAACAGAAAGTAAAAATAACGGAGAGTAAACTGAAGAATTTTTTTTTATTTATCTTTTCCTGTATCTATGCATGTAATGTTCCTTAACTATCATATTTACTTTTTAATCTGTTTTTAAGGCTAATTTTCATCGAAAAGAAAAATGCAGCCTTTTGTATATTTCATTAATCACATGAGCATATCTTTTCCAAATTTGTAAACCAGATGTTAGTAATATTGATCTAGACATATACTTTTTCTTCAGAAACACAATTTAGATACTATATGTATCTTTTTAAAAACCTTTTTAAACGAAGACATGTCCTCGTGTTTGCTTACAGTGCGAACAGGGACGTCTTAAGGCATGAACCACCTGGGCCCGAACCCAGGGCCTTGGCTACAATGAGGGGGGGGGGATCGTTTTGTTCTCTCAACTAAACCTTATGAAAATCCTGATTCGAATAATTTAAACGGTCAGTTGTTATTTCCGGTTGTATTCTCCAAAAAAATTGGGAATTTCGGACGATATGTCAGCTGGTTACATTTGATGACTGTCGACTATGTATAGGCCTAGGCCTACCACTATAAACCATCATTACCAGTAGCGCACACAGGAATTTTTCAAGGGGAGGGGTCCAAGGTTAAAAGTTCACCATTCTTGTATCATGCTATTTTTGATTTTGTCGATTTTCAGGAACAAAACACAGTAAAAAACTAATTATTGAATAAATGATTAGCATTAATTAATAAAATTAATCATTAATAACAAATATTGAATTAAATTTTACGTATTATAGAATTATAACCAATCGGAAAAAAATCAAGGGCTTTGGGGAGGGGTGGTCCGGACCCCCAGGACCACCCCCCTTGTGTGCGCCACTGATCAATACTTATTCAGTCAAAAGGCGGAAATCGCTCGAGCCGGTTTTAGTACGATTCTGTCATACACATTTATTTGATTCGGATTATTGTTTGTACAAGTATTTGACAACCTAAGCTACCTATTGTCTACTTTTACGGTTCATGGGGGGGCTACATTTGTGTAGGGGGCCTGGGGTTTACTTTTGCGAAGGGGCCCAGAGCCTCAAGAAGTTTTAAGACGTTCCTTAGTGCGCGACGTTAATAAACACTCAATTATAAGATTCTTTTTTCCCCTTAGATTTTATTCTTTTAAAATAACTTATAACTTTACTTATTATTATTTACGAACAGTGAAAATTAATATTACATTTTTTTTAATTAACAGTTCATATTTCATCTTACATTACTCTACCCTTTTAAATATCACATCTCATACCATCATCACAATATCACAAGTAATCAATATAATGCCTTTCTATTATTATAATTTACACATCCACGTTAAAGATTAAAAAAAAAAAAATGCATAAAGCATGCGTGAATTAATTCGCTAGAGAATGCATGAATTACCTCTTTTCACTTTCGAATTAAAGTGAGGAGACATAAAATTAAATTATTTCGCATTCTAAGTTAATTATGAGCACTTTCTTTTAGAGGGGCATTAGATTATGGATCGTATACCTGAATCAGATCAATAAAGCATTGTACTTAAGGCAAAATCTTGAAATGCATTTAATTGATTTTCTACGTATTAACTAAGCCATTTAAGGATATAAAATAAATGGGATTTGCGTAAAATTTTGCTTTAAAATTGGATTATGTTTCTTTTCTTTTTGTACATGGAAGCTACTCTTCTTTTACTTATTTACGCAAAATGAAGCGGCTGCAGTAGCTGATTGGTCAGGATTCTAATCTCGTGACCAGCAATACTTTTGTTCAGTCTGTTAATCTAGAACAGAGGTTCTCAACTTTTTTGTTTTGTTGCGGTACACTTTTAACAATTTCAAAAATTTGGCTTTACGCTAACCGTAAAATAAGTTTAAAAGAATTTGACTGTCTGTAATACACTATGTAAAATAGTTTATGATAAAAATTTTCAATGTTAAATAAAATAATATGCACGACAAAAAAAGACAAAATGCTTATTGAGTAACTAATTACAAATTCATTATAAGAATACATTTAATGTGTAATTTGAGCTAGATGATTTTTGATAATTTTGTTTATATTGGGTTGTAAAAATGATAATGTCGCTCTCATTTCGTCATCTATATTTAAAAGTCTCCACCTTTTTTTAATTTTTATATTTGTTAATGCTAAAAATTCGAATGATAATTCTGGTATGATAATTCTGCAGCATATGATAGTTCTGGAAACATGATTTTTTCTTCCCTAGGCACAATGGAACTTTGCAGAAAAAACACATTAATTCTATACGAACGTTGATTGCTTTTAATAAATAAATACACTTCTTATGCTCATACTGTTATTCATCCTATATATTAAAACATTTTTAGTTTTTCCTTATCGAATGTTGTAAGTTTAATTTTAGTTTGGCCCTAATTTACCTAAATTTTGTTTTAATTTTAAATATTTTATTCTATACGTTATTTTATTTTACCTAGTTTTTAATTAGTCAATATATATAATAAGTGTATTAGTTGTATTTATATTTTCCTGAACACGAGCTATATTCCTAATCCAGTGCATTTGTGTAATTTTGTATGTACTATCATTTAATAAATATTATTATTATTTAAAAAAATGTAACTTACAACAAATCTATCTGGCACAATTAACATGTCCATTATTGCAAGCAAAAAAAAAAAAAAAAAATTGCGGAATGAATTTTGTATTTGTAAAGAGAAGATGGCCTTCAATAGTGTGGTGGTACATTTTTTGGACTCGCATATTTTCATACTAGCAATGCATATGCGAGGTACTAGTTATTGTAATATGGACTTATTTAGTTACGTAATATACGTACTCTCTTTCCTGATTAGTATCAAATATCACAATAATCACTTTCATTTACACTTAAAAATACACAACACAGTCACTTTCTAAAAGTACCACTCAACAGATTTACAAGCTGATCAGAGAATGAAGTACTGCATACAATTAGCTTCTTACATATGTTCGAAACTTGGATAACTGCTAGGAGTTGACCTCAATACTGATTTAAAGAATGTACCATCTAGCATCAATTTCTGAGGCAGTGATACGCCTTATGAACCACCAAACAATAAACAAATAAGAACTAGTGGTACAACATACATACCACTAAGCATGAAAGAGTTAAAGCTTTAAGAGAAATATTGTTTAATAAGAGCAAAACGTATATTTATTTTCAAGCGTAAAATTATTATTTTACCGAATCCTCCCCGACAACGTACGCTTTTTGACAGGAAACATTTTTAAAACACACCAAATCATATTCTTCCAAGAACAAGTCCAAAATTAAGAAACTTCATTTCAACGAAAAGAGTCTCCGAAATTAAACTAACCTCACCAACGATTGTTTATGAAAACTCAACAAGACTAATCTTTCCAGATCCAACACACAACTCAACTCAACTCCCCTCCATCTCATTTACTGCGCGCCGATGCAAAGAATTCCAGAAATCAAACTGGAAATGAGCTCACAAGGGCGCGTTAACACCCTTTAACATCAAACCAACACAAGTCATCGCTCAATTTCTGAAAAGGAAAATTTTAATAGGAGGGGTGAAAATTTGTAATTGCAGATAACGCTTTTAAGGATTCGAAATAAAGGGGAGGAGAGAACCTCACCCCTTCCAATTATGAAACGTGTCAGATTCGAACGTTGCTTTCACCGATCCCTAATACTTCTATCACCTTTAACGCCCTTTTCAGTACTCTCAGCTAATCGTTGGCGTCGGGAGTAAAGTGGCTTTAGTCAGCATTCTTCAATTTTCTAAGAAAATGAAAGGATCAGCTTTTTGTTTGCTGTGAAGGTTGTTAAAAAATCAAGGAAAGATTGGATTGGGATATATCCCACGCTTGTTAGAGAATGGTTTTATTATTATTATTTTTAATAACATATATGATAAATGTATTCTGGTAATTTTTATTTAAACACTGTAATAAATTTTGGAACACGTCATACATTCTTTATTGGTTTAAGTATTATATAACACCCATTTATTTATTTATTTATTTTGCTTTGGAATTTACAGAGAGGAAAATAAGAATAAAAAAATTTTGTTTGCTTAGATAATCATTACTTTGAAGGCGTACTTTCAGAAATGGTCCAGACGGGAATTTTTTTCTAGAATAAATTTGTATTAAACCATATATTCAGTGGCGCAACATAGAATATTAGGCCCCCCTGCAAGGACAGGTTTAGGGCCCGAAGCCGGATCTTGCAAAGGATTGCAAAATCATAATTTCCGGCTTTGGGCCCCTTAGAATCCTGCCCTCCCCCACGATGCGGGGGTGTACGTTACGCCACTGCATATACAGTAGAATGTCGTTTATCCGAATCAATTGGGATCAGTCACCATTCGGATACGCGATTGTTCGGATAACCAAAAACCAAATGCAATCCATGCAGTATACGAAACCGGACACTTTATGAATATTGCAAATCATTACATGAGGGAAACGTGCTTGAAGAGAAAGCAAAATAAGTGCAATATGTCGCAATTTTATCTTTATTGTAGAAAATAATCACTTATTTTTCGCTGTACTATTGTACACCTTCGTTCTTTCACCGCAAGGTCTCTGATTCTCTTGAGAAGCAGTAGTTGAGTAGGACAGCACTCTGATTGTTTTTCGTACCACTCCATAGCTGTCTCTAACGCAGGAAACGCGTTAGCATTTGATGGACTCTTACTACGTTCGTTGTTGTCCTCTTCTTCATCCGTTTCATCGAGGACAGGGTCGGATTCTTCTTGCACGGCACGGAAGTCACTATCTCATCATCATTTAGCATTTGAAATCCACAGTCTTCTGCATCGCATGCCATCCAGGTTTCTACATCTTTTTCATCGCATTCTTGAAATCCTGTGATTGATTGGACGAAAGTCGGTAATCTCCTCCCTGTGGTGGTCATTGAAGTCTTTTTCACCTTTTAAATCTGGCCACAGCTTATTCCATGCATTTTCATATACAGTACATGCAGTTGACAAGGAAAAAAAAATAGAACTGGACAGGATATTTGACGCTCCGGATAATAAGCGTTCGGATAAACGACGTTCTACTGTATTACAAGTTTCATTGCTTGAACTATGGACACGAGAACATAGATATTTGTATTGTGGGATAAACTCTCGGAAAAACAAAATATTGCTGAAAATCATTTTTTAAATATAAACTTTAAAAACATTTTCAACTGGTATTTGTATATTTTTGCGAGAGATAAGGCTCTTAGTTTTCTCTTTATCGCTTTGTTTTTTCGAGATTATTCCGAAAACAAAATTACTGGGAATTTAACTATGAAAAAAATATGTAAAAAATCATTAAACTTTTTTAAAAACTGTTCAATAGAAAAACTATTTCTCTTTTGAAATTACACATAACGCACACATGTTATATGAATATTATATGTGTGTTGTGATGATATTGTTTTAAAAGTATTTTTCTCAGGTGAGTATATTTAGTTTTATTTTTCATAGATAGTTTACTCGATATTATCTCGTCGGTAACTTAATATTAGCACATTTAATATTAATTTTTTAATGTTATGATTACTATACTCACAGTACTAAGGATAGCGTATTCTTACTGTTATTCTTTTTTTCTACAGCTCAGTAGTAAAGGCAAATTACAAGTGAAGGTTAGCTGACCTGAGAACAATATTTAAACGTGCAATCTTAGTTCCCTAAGCCTTTTATATATAAAAAAAAGAAAGTCGATTGGCTAAAATGGTAAACTATCATGTTTTCCAGAGCCGTCACTGACTTAGGGTAGTTAAGTAGGGTTAAGTTTGCTTCATGGGAATATATACAAAGAGAGAGATATATATTAAAATTCAAAGTATTTGGAAAAGTCCTTTCGACTGTAACAAATAAATAAATGCTAAATAAAATGATTTAAATAAATCTTCCTTGTTTTAGAATCCATAAAAATATTCACTTCAAATACGCTAACAAAAAGGCCTTAGTCTCTGTGTAATAGAAATAAAATACAGATTATTCTATTTTCGACAAAATTTTCCCCAAAAGAATTAATGAATGATGTAATTTTCTTATTGGATAAGATATATTTCCAAAATCATTAAGACAAATGAAAAGTTTTCATCTCGTCTCCCATTAGAATATATAAAAATATAAAACCAGTGCAATGATAATTAAGTCCCAACTATTTCATTTTACAGTATGATAAATATACTTCAGCATGTAAATGTAATACAAATATTTTGAATCAACCCTTCCTTCGTAGAAGGTCGTATTATTCACAAGACAGACTACTCAAGAAGCCCGACAAAGACTTAGAGCCCGTTAATTTTATTTACTTTATTATCTTACAGACATAAATGGCGGCATACTAGAAAGGGCAGTGAAACTGTTGTAAGTTTAAGAATCCGCAAGCAGAACCAGATCCTCTCTTTGTGTATGTATTTTAAAATAATCTTCATCAAACCTTTAATTAAACATCATTATTTTTCTAATGGTGATAGATAAATATTTTCTAATACATCAAGTACAATAAGAATTTTATTATTCTTAGAGTTAATTTGTGGGTGAAATTTGTAAAGCTCATCTTTATTTATGTGTTATTCTTAGTAATGCATTAATAATATATAAACTAAAAGGAGTAATTATTTTTCTCTTTCTAAGCGCGTGTACCACGAAAATTTATCAAAACACACAGATTTTTTTTAAAAAATAACCTTTTTTATTAAACTTTGCTAAACAAAACGAGGTACAAAAAATATCATTTGATATATAAATTCTGTATGGAAAGATATTTAAGAGGATAAATAAAACAATATTTAAAGTTGAATTTCAACGAAAAAATTCAATATAATGTAATTTTCCCTAACTATATGAAGAACCCATAAACATACATAATTGTTTTACCCTTCTTTCAACTATTTCCAAATAAAAATTTCATAAAATGAATTTTAAAAAAAACCGTTACAATTTTTTTAGTATGCATTCTGTAATAAAAAATATACAAAGACAAAATTTTACTTTCTCTCAAATACTATCTGTTGAAAGAATTGATGCAGCGACTGTTTCAAACTTTTTATTAACACTAAAATTCTAAGTCACATCAACATTCGAAAAAGTAAAGTCCCTGATATAAGAGCATCCTAAAAATTGAAAAAATAATGGAATGAATGATATTTAATTCTCTACACGAAATTCTTTTAATACGAAAAAATATTTCACTTCCCCCAATTTCATGTTAAACGATTATCACTGTAATCGTGAAATCTTATAACAATATTTCATGAAGTTTAAAATGACACCGTTGAAAAAGAAAAAAAAGAGTGTGTGTGCTTATGACCGCACGATAAAAGTGATATCTTCAAATTTTATAATTTTATTTCAGGGATTAGTTAGGTGAATAAAAAACAAGGCGATATTAGTATTGTCATATAAAATTATTTATTCATATGCCTGTACTCCCATAAAGTAATATTTTTTGCGAAATATACAATCATATTTAGGAATTAATTGCATTCTAAGAAGGAAACAATAAGTTTATGGTAGCTGAAATAGGTTATAAATACTTTAAATTCGAAATTATTTAAATACCTAAAAAACACCATCAAGCGTTGTTCCATACTTTGTCGTGCTTTCATTTGGATCATTCGACATAATCAAATTGAATTTTGATTTTAAAAAATCTACTAAAGGCTTTGATTTGTCTTTTGAAAAATCTACATTAAAATCCCCACTTAAAATAATTGGGAATTTGTTCAGAGGAGTTGATCCGGCTTCAGTGTAGGCAACTAAATTTTTGTGAATGAATTCGATAATTTTCTCTACACTTTGATTTGGTGAAATATAAATAGTAACCATTAGAATTACTTGTCCATTTTCTGCTTTACATTCCGCTGCACAAATTTCTCCTATACATGACTCATTAAACCCAAAAAATTCAGTAGTATTGTTACCCTTCAGTAGTATTGTTATAAATCCGAGCGTAGTAATACTTGGCTTTTTAAAACGCATCATTCAAGTTCATTCTCCAGCTAAACGAGCCTAAAGAAGTTATCACTTAAAAAAAACATTTCTCCAAATCTCAAAGGGAAGATAGAAAGAATAAATGTAAAAGATGCAAATTTCCTATGCGGTGTCAACCAAAGAGAACATACACCAGTCCACCTGCGACACACACCACTTTCTCCAACACCCCTCCTTGTGTACTCTGTGCCAAGCTCAGAGCTGTTACAAGGAACGCTACCACGTCATAACTTGATATATCCAGTAATTATTCTCGAGCGCGAGAAGAATTCGTTTCTTGGCGAATGTCGAATGCTAATTAAGGTTCTCCTCCACCCCCTGTTAAAGGTTTCGAGTGAAATCGAGAGGAAACGTGTCGAAAAATGGAAGGGGGGAGGCTTCCAAATCTGCAGCGCAATTAACTGCGTATTAAGCATCCTTCGAAGAGTCGCTTAATAAGAATATGAACCGGCGCTGGAGGGGGTGGCTGCGATTGTAGATAGACCCCCTTCGCCATCGAAAGAGGAAATATGGAAGAGTTATTTTATGTATGATTCATGTGTGAGAAATTTTAGATTCATGAGGTTCAGGGATTGATAAGCCTGGAAGAATGAGACTGCAACGTCATTGAGTAATTTGGATTTTTTCCCTATTGTTTTCGATCCCTATCTTAACACCTCATTGTTCGTCAAGAATAAAAGAGTAACAAAAGTGTCCCCGTCATAACATATTGAATTTATTTTGTTAGAATGAATGGTGTTCTATCTGTAGAAGAATTCATTATAACACTGTTATAAGTAGAACCTTACTTTACAATTAAGTATTTTAACCCTACCAAATTATTAAAATTTATTATTTTTAATAAAATAGCTCTAGTAAACACTACGACAGCATTTATCAGCAAAAAAAAAAAAAAAATGTTTGTTACCACATCACATCAATAAATGCGACAATGTAAGACGTTTGAATCTGAATCCTTTCTATCGCAATTGCAATTGAGTACAACTCATAAAATTTAAAAAGCTTATACGAGTATATCAGTAAATGGGAATTTATAACTAACGGACGACCACATGATTCTGTGAGAGATATTAATGTGAACTGAGGATATCTATCAAAATATTAATTCATATTCAGTGGTGTTACAGATAATATAGCCCTCCTCCCTCCAGAAGTCAGGTTTTGCATTTATAAATTGATTAAATACGTTCTTTGCATCAGTAAGACTTCGGACCCCCTAGAATCCTGCCCCCTCGCGATGTGGGGGTTGAGGGGGTGTACGTTAGGCCACCGTTTATATTCTCATGCTATACATAATGCACAGAAAAATATTTTCGACGAATGTTTTAAAATGAATTTGATTTAAATCAAGATTAAAAAATGTGTTGTACTACTACACATTACTTTCACCAAAACATCGTTACTAATGTTAAAATGAAGTGATAAAAATGATTTGTAATCAGTGAAGAAAAACTAGCCAGTTTTGAACACTTGAAGGAATACATCTATCTCTACCTTAAACCTACATAATTATTAAAAAGAAATTCAAGGAAGGATGTACATACTCGAATAAGTACGGGATAAGTAAAATATGTTAATACTTTTTAAAATCGTGATTTCAAGTGCATAAGTTTTTTGCTTATTTATTTCGGGATTAAATGGAATATCAAATTGAAATAAATAAGTAAATATATAACTAATAAAAGTTACAACAATTTTATGAACATAGTAAACAATTATTATAAAAATTCTCCTAAAAGAAAAGAATTCTAAAATTATGAATTAAAACTTTTTGAGCAGAATTACCAAAAATTATACAGAAATCATGAGAATATTTCGCCCTACTAATCACAGAAATCAAATTAATTATGCCTTTATTTAGGTATTTTAGGCTTATTTAATCTTACATGCTTAAGAACAATTGACCCTCAATTTTGTACTTATTCGACTACTTATAATAAAGTTTTTATTTTTGTTCTGAATTATGTTGCTACAAGACATAGTAGATGGAAAACATTAATATAAAAATTCAAATGCCATGGAACAAACCCTAAGTTAAGCAAACCTGTTTGAAGGACAGCACTTTTTATCTAGTCCCTTGTTGAATTTGATCAAATCCACAATCTCAATCCCACTTTCATGGGGGGGAGGAACTGGAATTCGAAACAAGAGCAAAAAACCCAGTCGCATCCGTCCCAACAACAACCCATCTGGATCAGGACTTATTTTAAATATTAACTAAATTTCTGATACACTCCTTTATCCTTTTTTTTCTGAGGAAAAGACAAGGGGGTTGGTGGCAGTGAAGATCCGTGTCGTGTTCTCTCAACCCAGAAATCCCTTAGTAATTTCCTCTCCCGTCTCGGTATCTTCAGAGAAAAGATAGAAAGAAAGAAAAAAAGAATAATACCCAACTTGGAGTCGCTGTTAAACTAACGGAATTTCAAGAAGTGGGCACGACAGTTTCCGGGTAGCTTATCTTTCGGAGACCATTTTATGGTGGACTTTCAGGGGTGATTTTTGCTTCCAAGAAGACGTAAATGGGGACGTGTGATATAAACCTACAAGATGGAAAACCGCTAGGGGAAAGGATAAGGCGTGTTGTTGGGCTTTTTCTTGCAGGCATAAAGGAATGGCAGCACAAAGCACTAAAATGACTCCTCTGGAGTTTTGTTTTCCTGCGGTCGTATGTCGCTGTCTTTGTCATTAGTGGTTTTTACTTTGTTTGTAACAGAAAAATATAAACTGGGTTTGTAAAAGTCTTAGTAGTACCAAAATGGTCTTAGAGTCTAAATTTAAGAGAAGTCTTATTTAAATAGCAGTCAAAAATACATTTTTTTAACCGATTACGAGATTTTATGTATATCTATCACGTACTTTGTCCTATTGGAATATTTATATATATATATATATATATATATATATTTGTTGATTAGTTGTGATTATAAACAGCAATAATCTATTGAATGTGGAGTGTATTCCGAATATAATTATGATTTTATATTTGGTTTTGTTGAAATTGTAAGATCTCGGGGTAGTTAAATAATTTGATAATGAACATCGTATAGAGTTGGGTTAGAGATTTTTATTTAGAAATTAACACATTCGCTGCCAGTAAAATTGGTATATCCATCCTCAGAAGCCGAATTACAATAAAGCATATTACTTATCATAGTCGATCGTCGTCCCAGAGTGGTGTGCCGGTATACGAGGTAGCACTATGCTGACGCGCCAGTGCGTCAGTGACAGCGAACGTGTTAAATGTTGAAAAGAGCACAATTTAGAAATATTTTCTAAGCATAACAGCGCTTAAATATATTTTAATTATTTTTATTGACAGAAAAGGAATTCAAGCAAAATAAAGTAAACCTGATACACATTCAAGAAAAAGACCAATATCCTGCAAACGGTATCACGGAAAATAACAGTATCAAGATCAACAACTGCACGTCCTAACATATGCTTAAAACTGGGACTATGATTTCCCAACGATGCATTAACAAAATTCTGAAGCCATTTTAGTAAAGCTGTCAATGATAAAATTTGTTTTTAAGGTTGACAGCACAAAATGTTCTAATAGACATTATTAAGGATTGCTGAGGATATTCAACAACTTTTATCACCAGCATGTTTTCCAGATCTAATCACTATTAAAATATTAGGGATGCCATAGGAAGGTTGCTTGGAAGTCGAAAACATCCTCCAAGAAACGAGAACACTCTCATCAATGCACTAAAATAGGAGAGAGACGAAAATTAAATTGCCTCAGAAGTTGTTAAATTATATTCTGCAAAGCATTGCATGATACATAGAATTCTGCATCAGACTTAATGATTGACATATCTCGCGCTAAAAGCTTCTTCAAAGTGTCGTTACTGTCATTAATAAGCATCACTTTATTTCTCTGTATACTGTATAAAGTGAAATTTTTTTAGCCTTTATTAATTTTCAAAACTTTTGTATTTCAGAGAACAACAAATTAGCTCTATTATAATGTCCAAACAGAGTGTCAACATTATTTTATCCCTCTTAGTCTACAAACTCATCTTAATTTTATACTATATAGCAATTCGTAATCCACCCTTAGTAATTGCCCACGAGTGTATTATATATACATGTGCGTGTGTGCATGATAGAGAAAGAGAAACCATTTATATTAAAATAATTACCCTAATACTGTGCTTTTAAAACTTTCTATACTTGCGACCCAATTTTCAATCATAATTTTCATCACGCCCCTCCCCCCTCACATACAATAACAATGTATTGAATTCAATAATTATATACTTTGACGAACAGCTACAATACGACTTTCATTATAAAATGTACAAATTATCAAAATAAGTATTAAATTTTGTAATGACATGCCCATAGGGCATTGGTAATTATTAAATTTGTTCTTAACTTAGTACTGTTAAATTATTTATGAAACACGTTGTGCAGTACTGGTACATTTATAAGTGTATTATATCAGTGTAAATGCATATTTTATTTTTTATTATGTCAGAATGTATTTTTTTTGGCTTCCTTTCAGTAAGTTAATAATTTTTTAAAAATAATCTTTTGTTTTCGACTTTTTGATATACTCGCGCCCCCCTTGTAGGGTTATCACGCCCCCAGTTTGAGAAACACTGTCCTAATATGAATAATCAGTTTATGGATTTAATCTTGACTATAACATCAGATACTTACATGCCAACAGACTAACTACACTTAACAAACGTAGGATCTACATCTTAACAGCAGGAAACACGGTTAACTCTCTTTATCACGATATTGTTAATGAGGCGGCAAAAAGACAGGTTGTAATATCAAAAGGACGATTTAATGAATTTAAGTTTAATGGATTTACACCTACAGGGAGCTTAATAGATGCTTTAAGTGTACTCACTTTTCGAATTACGTTGCATAGAGATGAATAAATATAAATTCAATACAAAATTAAGCATAAATATAGGGAAAAAAGTGTTAAAAAATTAGTTGATAAAACCTTGAAACACTTTCAACTACATCTGGTGAAAAGAAAGAAGCACACATCGCTATTCCAAGCTCATTTAATAGAAGGCAATAGTTATAACTTTCTCCATAAATCACTAGAACACAAAGCGGCGGCATTTGGGATTTATAACTGGTCTAGATTAATGATAAGATACTAACTACTAAGGTAATCTATATTAAATTGAATTAGAGTGGTGAAATGACTATTGCAAAGATTCATTAGGAATGCGTACAAAGCCTTTAAAATTGTAATTGTAATCATCAATGTTTTCATCCCATCTCTTCACAATTCGCCGAGATTCATCTTTATTTATGGCCATACTGAAATGAAGATGAGATTCCTAATAATTACATTCCAACCATACTATATAACACATACTCAAATATAACTTAAGACTGAGACGAATACTTTGGTCATGTCATTGTAAAGATATACATTGAATTAAATTGTTTCTGATAGTATAAACTTAAGATAAAATGTGATGTATTGAATATTTTTTTCAAAAATAAAAAGAATATAATTTGGAACCCTCCCCTCTCCCCACCCTTTGTATTGATTTGTTCATCATTAGAGTTTCATATTAACTCTCCGGCCCGAAACAGTGAATCGTTTTGGAAAGTTAAGATATTTTTTCAATTTCTACTATTAGTTCACTCTTTCCCTATATATATACTCGTATATATATCTTGCTCAAATTTTCAATCGCTTATAAAAAATACTTTGTATTTATAAATTCAAGTTCAAATACATTTTTGAAACATGTAGTGGATAACAGATGTTAATACAATTTTTTCAAATATTAATTCATTCATTAAATGAAAAAAATGAATAAATAGTAACAAACAAAAATAATAGTTCAACAGCATATATAACAAGGAAAATCATTTGTTGTGTCCCTATAGCACTTCGGACAGCGCGTTGGACTTCTAATCCAAAGGTCGTGGGTTCGAATTCTACCTGGGATGGCCTAATTTCTGAGAATGTGATTCCTTTTTTACTATACTATTTTATTAGAATAATTAAATTTAATGAATGAATAAATAGTAACAAACGAAAAAAAAATAGTCCAACACCCTATATAGAAAGGAAAATGGAAAATTGCGAGGAAAACAGCTTTCTATTTTGTCACTTAATATTGTGATTCTGTCCCATGTATATGCATATTTATATTAATTGTAACTATTTAATAAAAAGTAACTAAAATAAAATTTTTCTTTTTTGACCTAAGTAGGAATTGATTTTTTTAATATTACTTGTTTATAAGAGAGAGTATGAAAAATAAATTTATAGCAAATCAACAATTTACTACATTGAATATCAAGTTTTGTTAGGACAATAAATACTTGTATTGTAACAAATGTTTCACTTTTTTAGGCACTATCACCAGATATTTTTCCGGGGCCACAATTCTACCTTGCAACCGCCAACATATCCATGCTTTTCCTTCTACATCTACAGAATCCTAAGCCTTTGTGTAGTGCAAAGTGATATTCCCCTACACTCGAAATTTTATAAGAATATATCAGATTTTCTTATTTCTTTGTTCCGTATACGTTTCACTATGTAAAGAATTTTTATACATATCGGAAGAAAAAACTGGAGTGAAAAGAGGTTTTCAAGGCATAGTTTTTCCCAAGAGACGGGTTTATTCTTTGGAATATCTGGCATAACCGCCGGAGGATTATAGTTGGAAGGCATTTATTTACGCACCTCTCAACTCCTCCCTTTTTCAGTCAGGTTGTCGCCAAGCCAAAGTGCATTTCATCCTAAAACCGAACGCATATCCCTCTCTATTTTTTTTAACTGTCCGGGCATTCTTCTTCGTTGTCAGGTTTATGGCGGATATCGCCGTGTGCCATCTTCTGAGCATGCGCAATGGGAACGCACATAACGCATAAATAACAGCCTTTCTCAGATACATAGATTGCCATGGACGTTGACATGTTCCCGGATGCTTTGAGAAATGAAGTGAAGTAAGTCTCAATATCTCTTTCTGATATAAAGAATTTATCAAGATATTGAAAAATGCATGGTAAAAGTATTCTGATGCTGAAGATAGGCTTTAATAGTAAAATGCACATGTAATTATCAATAGAAATTATAAACTTTGTATGAAAACTAATGAATGGATTTTATTTTTAGTTTCGAAGTGAATTAATTGCTTTTGAACATCTACGTGTTTTGTTGTGATTTGTTCCTTATTATAATCTGTTTTCAACTTTAAAATTTTCTCTTTTAAATAACTTTATTTTCTTTTTCTTTTTTCTGTCTTATTTTCAAGTGTTATAATTACAAGTTGCTTTATTTGAAAATTTGTAATACAATTCAGTCACTTGGGAACAGCGAATTTTGCAAAAGCGCATACATAAACAATTTGTTTCATATTTAGAGTTACTTGAATTAGAATACACATATAAAATTGTCTAAAGAATATTATTATAATAAAAATAATTTAATTCCAATAGTTAGATAAAAAACGAGGGAAAAATTACATGTTTTCTAAGCGTTCTCCTTTATGAAAAATGCTTCTATAATAATAATAATTTCTCTCTATTTAGGTAAAGGATTTCTCTACTGAGTTTGAAGTAGAAATTTTTAAAAAATCACATTATTTTCAAAGTTACTACCAACTGAAATAATAACAAGTGTTTTTGTTGGAATTTCTCCATTGTGACACATTAAAATATGCAAAATCCGCATGCATACCTGTATTATAGTTCAGGCTATGTACAGAAGTATTAACTATGAACAGGCTAAATATAATAAATATAAAAACATTTTCCACAAAACGAGAACGCTTTTAAAACGTCATTTTTTCCTTTTTTGGCTAAAAAATTGTATTTAAATAAATTTTAATTGTAATAATATTCTTTACACACAATTTTATACGTATATTCTAATTCAAATAACATCAAATTTAAAAGAAATTATTCCGTTATAAGTTTTTTCAAAATCACGATTCCGAATGAATTCAGATACCGAAATACCTTAAATCGGGAAAATACGAATATTTGTGTGGAATAAAGAAATATGTTATACTTTATGGGAAAAATAAAGTATTTTAATTGGCTTTATAAATTGTTTTTCCGCTAATAACTCTTTTTTCCCCCCGTGAAAACTTGTAGATAGTCGTGAGAAGTAATTAATCGTGTAAAAATAATTTTTTCCCCACAAACCAAATTTTTTTTTCCAGAGACGAATGATTAATGGGTTTATCAAACTCGTATCTTTCACTTCCTCGCATTTCATTCAGAAAAAAAAGAGGAGGGAGGAAGAAATTGATAAAAAAAAAACTTTTTTGGAAGTTAAATAAATAAAATATTGCATTGGGTGTTAATTTTTTTTAAAAAAAATGTCAAGAATATAAGTACATTTATGAAACCGTGGACAAATTAATTATTCGAAACGTACGAAGGTGATTGATAAGTAAGGTCTCCAATAATATAAAATAAGTTTCCGACAAGGTAAAATAATATATAACAGAGGTATCAGAATGAAGGACATTTATTACTCTTGTATATTGTAAACTCATTTCTCAACATAGTCACCACCAACAGCTGTACATTTGTTCAATCGTTCTATCCATTTCTTCATTTCGTCCATGAAGAAAGATTCTGGTTGGCTGCACAAAGCTGCCTGAACTGCGACATCTTGGATTCATCATTATGACCCAGAAAACCAGAGGCAATCCCCGAAATATCGTCATCCTGGTTCTCAGAGAGTCAAGAAATTCAAAACTTTAAATGCCAGCAACAAAAGTCATGCTCACTATCTTTTGGGATGCAAGTGGTGTGCTCTACACGGAATTTCTGACTTAAGGATTGACGGTGAATTCCGACAGGTACTGTGCAGCATTACGATCTCTCAAGCAACGCATGCGCAGAATCAGACAGAAAAGAAACTTCTTTATTTTTGCATCACGACAATGCAAGACCGCATTGTAGTGCACAAACACAGAACAACATGCGAAAATTGAAATTCACATTGGTTCCATACAGTAGCGCACACAGG
>BMAV01027084.1:0-10748 GCA_019973955.1 Trichonephila inaurata madagascariensis
ATTTTTTGATATCTTCTTAAAAAAATTATCTAACGTTATGCCCTGCAGTGCAATTAAATAATTTTAATCGATTAATGATTAGTATAGCAAAATTTGTTGAACAAAAGGAACTAAATATGGGAATAATGTTACCAATACAAATTTGCTTCATGTTTGATTATTTGATGCATAATTGTAGAAAAATCATTGTGCTAAATAAGCAGCCTTGGTACTAGCTACCATGTTAGAAAATTATTTACAGTTTACTAAAAGACGCAGCTAAGAGAGAATCTGTGCCATTAAAAAAATCCTATATCTTCAAAATCAGATAAGACATCAAAAGGAGACAACTAGCAAAATATTTTGCATTTTCCGACACAATGTCTTGGAGAAACGTAAATAAATTTCTCATTAAAAGTAAAACCAGTGATATCTGAAAGAAACAATTGCTTAGACTGGAGATCTCGGATCACATTTCAGACACGCAAGCATGACCTTGGAACCGTTTCAGCGTTCTACATACAATTTTTCTTACTTGGAAGAGCAATTGAAATTTTCTGTAAAATACTTAAGAGGAGTTAACTCTTCTTGTTCATGATCCTTGCCACGCCTAGATGGAAATCTTTTGTTCACCAAGACATCGCGTGTCATTGCCGGATACCAGACAGTCACGGATGAAATTTTCGGAATGCACCTTTTTGTGGGCGACCTGGTAACTCGCATTTTTTGGGGTGACTGTTGGCATCAGGGATGGATTGGTCACGTGGTTGACGGATATAAAATCTGAAGACAACTGTTGATCGTCCACTTTCGTTTCATTCTCTCGGTGGTAAGAACCAAAGGATCCTTCTTTTGGATTACCCAACCTTGGATATGATCATAAGGCATCATGGGGTAAGTAACTACACAGCTTCCTAAAAAAACATAGTGTAGCAACATATTCTTAAAATGCTATTTATAAAAAAAATTACTGTTAAGTGTAAATATCTTTAAGCTGTGCGTCCAATTATATATTTTACTGTGATAAATAATAGTTATTTAACATACTAAGAGATAGCGAAGACCTGAGAAGTTTTTGAAAAATTACGTTTGGATTAAACTATAACGGTTAATTATTATAGAATAGTAGCTTATAGTAATATTTGCACCAAGAACTCTGAACTTGTAGTTATAAGTTTAATATCAGTAAAAATAATTCATTAGGAAACATTTTCAACATATTGAGTAAATTTCAAAAAAAATTTAAATTAAATTAAATTAAATTACTATTGGTTTAAAATTATAGTAAACAGAGAATATGCATCAATGCGTTATTTAATAAAATTATTTTAATAGAAAAAACTATTTCCAAATAGTGCCTGTTGATTCTATAAATTTAAATACTCCTCAATTAGTAGAATAATTATTATGCTTAAATTAATTTTAAATTCAAAGTTTAGAATTCTCACTATTTGTAAAAAAAATAATAATTGTGCATGAACCTTTCACTTGAGCATATAACAAATACTTATTCATTTTCATTTTAATACAAATGTTTCTAAAGAAAATTCTTAGTTATTATTGATGAAAGAAATATTTTATTATATATTTTTAATGTATTTTAATCAGTATATATACATAAGTAATAAATCACCACTGCTAAAAACTAATTGTTCGATTTTTTTTCCAATGGGGCTGATGATTGGTAGTGAATAATAATAAATTATAAATTCCGTATATATGAACTATACAGCCAAAACCTTTTTCTAAATATTAAAGCTTCGAATATGTTTTTAAGATTGATGATTTATTATAAATTTTAAAACTAATTTTCGAATCGTTGCGTAGCACACTTCAACGCGTACAAAATTTTTTAACATATAAAACTATCAATATTTTGGAATATATGATACCATTCTTATTCGAATTTAAACCGTGCCCCAAATTCTCACTTCGTTTTCGAGTAAAATGGTTTATCGATATCCGATATTTACGATAGTAAAAAAAAGAATTTAGTGAAAACTAATAAGAAGTGAATAGTTAATTCATTTTCCAGAATTTAACGTATTAGTTACGTAAAGTACCAGTATAACTTTATGTAACGCTCATGTACGTATTTTAACTTTAAAAAACGTACATGAACCTGCAATTGTTCTAACAGTCAATATCATATTCAATTTCCCTCATCCAACGAATTTTTCTGCCTTCGATTCTAAGCCACACCCGATTTTCAGTAGCATTAATATTGGTAAAAATAGTGCAGCTTAGATTCGAAAGAATAAGGCTATATAATTAATTATAATTTTCCCATTTTATAATGATTTTCATATTTCTAAAAATATAGCAACTTAATAATCTTAAATATGTCTAATTCTTAACATTGAACTGAAGCAGCTTATGTATTGATAACGATTTTGAAGAATAAGAGAGTTTAGTTTTTAGTTAAGAATTATAGAAACAAATGCATGAAAAAGAAAATACTTATTGAAACCACATAATTTTTGCTAAATATTAACCAGCTTTTATTCACCAGTAATAAACTTAAGAAAGTCAATTTCTGCATTCATATGACTGAATTAAATTAATTAAGATATATCGTTAATTGATGACAGCTTTTAACGATTTATTTTTTTTATTTAAAAAAAAAGAATGCTACAATCATTTCTTGCGATATTTCTCGATTCTTTTGTGTATAACCAACGATAAACAGTTGATTATACAGAAGTATAATCCCACTTTTGTAATTTTCAACACATTTTTTCTAAACTGAAATAATTGCACATACACAATAAATTAGAGCTTCGAGAATGTAAATTCAGATACTAGAAACCACGTTTTCACGTATTGAAAAGCACTGAGATCTTTTATTGAATTTGATAGAGCGAAAAAGATTTATAAGCTTCGTTTTAGGACACTTTCATTTGTAGTTGCTTTACAACACGCGCTCAACAAAACATTTTATGCAATCGCAAACCTTTTGTGTAAGAGGATGACCTCATTCCATATACAGTTATTAATGATGGGGTTTTATTAAACAGTTTTGAAGCTTCTATAAATTTTTCCGCTCAAAAAATGCACAATTTATAATGATAGCCTAATCCTTTCTTTCTACGGTGACTATTAAATCCTTTTATTACCTTTAAAATATAAATTCATCTCTTATATACGTAAATTCAAATAGTCTTAACTAAGAAATCGCTACTGAATAATAAAAATCGTGTTAAACACATTATTTCAATGCAAAAAAAAAATAAAGTTTGAGGTTTCCTTTTTTTATTTTAAAATTATTTTTGAAAAAATATACCATGATATTCCATTAAAACAAGAATTTTTCTTTTGTTTTCAGTGTTTACAAAACTCCTTATAAAGTAAATTTCCTTATTTACGAATGCTATAAAGCTAAAGCAGAAAATTAAACAGTTTCAGATGACTACTGATATTGCAAATAGTGTTCATTAATTGATTATTTTTTGAAAAGAGAATAAGTTGTGTGTGTGTGTGATGCAAATAAATTATTAGTGTGAAGTTAAATCATTACGAAATAAAAATATCTGATACTTTATTGGCATCAATTTAAACCCTTTTTTTTCCCAAACCTCATTGCACTTTGTTTTTTTAAATTTGATCGATACGCATTCATATATTTACAAAATATTATAAGTGAAAGTAGTATACTTAAACTCAATTATATATATTTTAAAAAAGAAAAAATATAGAAAATATTTTTATAAGTTAAGAAAGCAAAGTCCTTTAAAAATTTAAGAGTTTCATATTTAAAATTTATTAATTAATTAAGATAGTAATTTTTTAATATAGCTCTCATATTACATCAATAAATATCTTATGTTTTTCTCTGTTAAGTATAAAAAACATGGGTAGGGGAGAAAAATCATACTTTATTTATATAATCGCATCATACACACATTTTCACCGTCTTTAGTTTGATAAAAGTTTGTATAAAATTTCGAAGGTCTTATCCCGAAAGAAAATGAATATCCTAAAGATAATAATTTTGTTGGAATTCTAAACAAGATTCAAATTAAAAAAATTATATAAATATTGATTTCTTATCAACCATCAGTTTACTCGCTAAAAATTGTGTATTTAAATAAATTTTATTTATTTAGTAATTTTAATTTAAGTTTTTGCAATTTTAATTCTATGAACAAAATAGAAACTTAAAGTGGAAGATCATTATACAATAAACAAAACTTACAAGCACTTTCAAAGACCAAAATATTAATTACTTTCCTTACTGTATTGTTCTCGTCAAAAAACTTTCAGCTTCTTACTATGGAAAACATTTAAAAAAATAATTGAGAATAATAATTTTGTGATTATTATCTACCGATTACAATGAAATGTACAATGTTTAAGTATGCTGCAGTAAAAACATGAAAGAATTATTTAAAAAAGGGAGATGGCCCCAAAAAAAAAAGATGACTTTTAATTTTTATTTTTTTTATCCAGCCCTCAAAAATTTCCCCTTTGGGAAAAACAAAATTCCTAAAAAGGTTTTTTTTTCATTTATGACAAAAAAATATTTTAAAAATGTAATCTTTTTTTAAAGGGGGATTAAAAGTTTTGCTGGCCAAAATTGGAAAAACAAAATTTGTGGTTTGCCCCTCAAAAGGGGCACTGGACTGGTTATTGATACGCCAACGGCCTCAAGCATCAGTGAACTTCGAGAAGACAACTCCACCACCATAGACAGCACAGAAATTTCACCAGAAAGCAACAATACAGTCACCCGAAAGTATAGAAACCAAGGGGGAGGAAAACCCAACAAAAGTTGACTTTGGATATTGAAAAAATCTCAAAGACAAAAGCAGTTTCCGGATTTGATACCGCTGGATCTAACGCATGGGTTCGAGTTTACAACCATCAACCAGGTAAGACAAGGAATATAAAATAATCAAAAAGGAAATTATTACAGAAAACTATTTATCAAATTATTTCATTTACACACTACACGGGTAATTTAAATTCATTAAAAACCAAATTTAAATTTACAAACAGTCCATTCAGTTGGTTGTGAAAGATCTTTAATGTTCTTTTCTCTTTCTGAAATTTAAAACACAATATCGTGGAATTTTTATCACTAAAATGGTTTTTTTAATTAAGAGTTAAATTGTAATTCAAATTTTTGAATATTCATTATATTTATTCGCTATTAAAGTATAGCTGATAAAAGAAGAGCAAAAGGTCGTCGTTGATTGTTCTTTTACCAAACGATGTCTTTTAGAAAAAAAATTAAATTTGGAATCAAGGGGCAACATTTTGTGTGTTTTTCCTATAGTTGGGGAAAAAAACAATTTTTCCCTTTCATTAAAAGAGTATCAATGCGAGCTCCTTTTATTTTATTAATTATTGTTGCGTTGAGTTTTATTTTTGAGTTTTTTTTCTTACCTATTCGTTAATGCAAAAAAGATAAAATAAGGATAGTATTCGAAATCTCTCACAAACAGGCACGAAAACGAACTCCTACTTCAACTACGAAACTAGAGGTAACACTAGTGCGCATACCAGCGGAGAAGGATGGGATTCTTTGAGAAAAGATGCCCAGAATCCAGTCATTCCCATCAACAGAAGAGAAAGCAAAACTAAAGATATACTAAGGGTCAAGTCTAAGCCCGCCATCACTCCATCGCCAAAACAACAGAATATTACTGTAACGAATCCCACCTCTAGTGTTCCAGTAACTTCAACAGACGCGCCAGAAGATACCACTACAGCTTCTTCTGCTCCAACAAAGAAGGACAATTTGAATAAAGGTACATCTGTTCTTTTAAATTAATCTGGTATCGGTCAAATTGTGAAAAAAGAGATATCTGATGTTAACTATAAGTAGTTTCTAGAAAAGAGGCAATATAAAATACTTAAATTAGTTTTTACTTAAGTGTATTCTAAGTGTAACGGAATTTGAAAAAAATTTTGAATATATTCAAAAATAGGTAATTTTTTCAAGACTCTCAGAATACACATTATAATATCGAATTTTTTTTAAACATTATTCCTTCAACCTCTTATGAACAATATAACATCAATCAACAATGACGACAATTTTAAATAAAATTGAAATTAGACATGTCTTTCTCTTTATTACGATTCCAAGCAGTACTAAAGTTACTCTGAAGAACGAATTTTTTTTAAAAAAAACTTATAAGTTTAATTTAGATTAGAGGATAGGTATTGAGTTTTAAAAAAATGAGTCATATTCAACTTGACCAAGAATCTACTTGAAGCTGAAAAATAACACTTTTGTTAATTATTCAATTCCTACTATTAGCTCACACTCTTCCTATATATATATATACCTTGTTCAAATTTTCAATCGTTAATACAATACTTTTTATTCGTCGACTCAAGTTCAAATGCATTTTTTTTAAATTCCCACAGGGGTGACATTTGATGTTAGTTCAGTTTTTTTCAAATATTAATTCATTAATTAAGTTTTATTCTTTAATTTTAAATTTATTCTGTGTTATTTCTTATGAAGTTACAGCTATCTGCAACAGATGGCGCCACCAAAATAGGAATTGACTTAAAAAAATTTTTTAAAAAATTACTTGTTTTTATTGCTATTTTGTTTTTAAAATTTTATTTTAACTAATAAAAATATGCACCAACATTGATTTCTTTCGAAAACAGGATACATAGTTTGGTCATCAAATGATGGTGGTCCTTCTGGTGGATGGACATTTGATAACCCCAACAACAAAGTTAGCAGTCAACCTCCTTCAATAGATAATTTAATGCCCAAAGATGGAACTCGGTGGAAAGTAAGTAATGAGATATATTATCCTGTTTCTTTTTAAACCTCAAAAACTTATTCTGAAATTTAATACCTAGGAAATATAAAATATTATATTGTACCTCTCTGAACTTTATTTTCAAAATCAAGAGGTGAAAATATCATCTAAAATTACATCTACTTTCTTTCTTCTCTAAATTCCATCCCATACTGATTGATCATTGTCCCTCATAACATCTTAAATAAATTTCAAGACTACAGAAATGTGTGTGTGTTCTCTAAATATGTCACCGATAGTGACTTTAACACTGAAACTCCCCCTCCCCCCAAAAAAATACTTCAGAAAATTAATTAGAAAACAAATTTATTTGAAATACTGGAATCATTCTTGGAGAAATTTTTCAAAAACATTAATATTTTGCAGAAAATATATATATATATATATAATTAATAATAAGATTTTCAAAACAGGACACTAAATTGAAATTGTTTCTACGATAAGAAGTAATTACACTTAGATAAGAAATTTTATTAAATCGATAAAAAAATTAAATTTAATCTTATTAAGAAGCAATCTCCTTTGCTCATTTAATGGATAACAAAACCGGACTGAACAAGTGTTTCTTGATATGTCTATTATAATAGTGTCAAAACACTTTAATTCCAAATATACTTTGCCAACTGTAGAGCTTGAAGGATAAAACATCATTTTTCCTATAATACTATAGTTGCTGGAATTATGTATTTTTATAACCGGATTCAACGATTGTCATAACAAAATCATTGCGTCAATAATAACCAATTGAGAATCATCTCAATGTATTAAGTAACAAAAACAAATAAAGAATAATTGAAAACTATCTATTTAAAAAATTTCGAAAATTTATATAATTAAAGTATATATTTTGTCTTACGGGCAGCGGTAGCCAAATTATGATCACGAATTTACCGACGTTGTTGATTCGAGGGTTCGAGATCTGATACCACAGAAAAAAAGCCGGGGACGTTTTTAAGGCATGGGCCAAGGGGCCGGGCCTCGTTTTTTGACTTTGTCTTAATAAGATCATTTTCAGATAATTTTAATTCAAATATTATTCCCTAATATTTTTCGAAAACGGGGAATTTAAACACATGTAACGGAAAAAGTGGTAAAACTGCATTATTATAAAAAAGTTTTTCCGGTTGGCCCAAGCCAATACCGTAAACAATCCTTCAACTAGGATGGGACGGATCGATTAATCGAAGAATCGATTTCGGCCAAAAAAAACGATTTTTTTAAAACCCTGGGCACTGAATCGATTCAGTGTTGATATTTAAACCCGGAAAAACAAAATTGATTTTTTTTGTTTTTTAAAACCCTAAAATTATTTTCAATTAGTCGAATGCTATCTTTAAAACCCGTAAATTACGATTTTTGGGTAAAGGGTTAATTTTCCGGCGGCAAAAAATTATTTTATTGTTCCCAATAGCCATGATGTAAGAATCGTTGGGTCATCTAAAGGGCCTTTTTCGATTGCCGGCAAATTCCCAAATGATGAGGGGAAACCCCTTGGATCCCATGCTCGACGCTGTTGTTTTAAAAAGCATATTTAAGCATTGGGAACTATAAGTCATTACGATTTTCCTTTTTTAAAGTAACAAATACATTTAGATAATAAATGCTTTTTTTATACCTGATAAGATACGGTAATAAAAAAAATTGTAATTGTCGAATACCTGAACTAAAAAATTGCGATTTTATAAAGAGATCGTTTATTATGGTATTTTTTTCTTGTTTTTCATAAAATGGTTTATATTTACATTGTAAATGAAATTTGGGAAAAAATCTTTTTTTAAAAATTTGATTTTTTTAGTACTCGATTTTTTTAGGTCGATTCATGAGGTTATGATTCGAATCGATTTAAAAATCGATCTTTTTCGGAAAGAATCGCCATCCCTCCATTCAATTTATTTGTATAAAATTATCATTTGAACGAGTATTTAACAATGCAGCTTATCCTTTTTTAAAAACTTTAAAGGGGATCTCTTTTTTAAAGGGTAAAGGCCTAAAAAACTTTCTTTTCCCCCCAAATTTAAATTGGCCCAAAAAAGGCCCCCCCCTTCAAAAATTCCTTAACCCCCAATTTTCCCCCTACCAGGGTTTTTCAGGTTTTTAAGGTTCTGAGAAAAAAAAATTTTCCCCCCTCGGTGATTTTTTTTTAATTAAAACGGTCCGTTTTAAAAACTTCCTCTTTATTTTATTTGGGGGTGAAAGGTTGAAGTGGGTAAGAAAAACCCCCCAAGGTTTCTTTCATTTTGGGGGGTTAAAGGAAGAGTTTAAAAACCCTCCCAAACCCCGGTTGTTTGGGTTAAGTTAAAAACGTTAATAAAAACTCCCTCACTCATTGGTGATATCTTTCAGGTTGTTGGTGAAGGTGGTGAAGATGGTTGGCAGGTTGTAGACGACAAAGGCGATGTTGAATGGAAGATTGAGTATGACGATGGCGAATGGCGAGTCACAAGCACTGGCGAAATTCCTGTCGATGCAGAATGGGCTGATCCTGATTACATCTGGGGACCGGACGATGGGTCTCTGTCAGAAGAAGATGAATATAATTCATGGTCAGCAGATGATTACGCGTACTCTCCGTGGGTTGATCCAGTGGTTTATGTCAGAGGAATTGGAAATAACACCTGGCCAAAAAGTGATGCCGAAAATCAAGGTGCAAAATCATCAGAACAAATTTCTATCTCAGGTTTAAAAAAAGTTATATTTCATTGAAAAATATTAAGGATATGGAAAATCAAAAAATTAAAAAATAAGATATATAAAAAGGAAATTGATAGATTTTTTAATTTTAAATTTTGTGCACCGCAACTATATATATCAATTAATATTTTTTATACACGCAACCCTGTAGTTGTAAGAGCAAATATTCTCTACCGCTCCAAAAACTTAAGTTCTGAAAATGTAAGCATAAAAATATTATTCGAAAATTCTCAACAATTACAAAACATATTTAAACAATAAAATTTTTTTTGTAACGCGAGAAAATTACGAATATAATATTTTAATGGGATTTAACTAATTTCACGTATGCTTTACAGCGGAGAAAAATTCAATAAGTGATAAAGATCAGCTCATTCCAAAAGAACCAATTAGATTCGGAGTCCGTCGCAAAATTCCCGAGAAAGATACTTCCAGTGCTGAAGATCGGACAAATAATGTAAAAAGTGACACAGCGGACGATAGCAAAAACAAAAATAGCGAAACACCACAAGCAGATCAAATTTTACCCAAAGGTAAATCTTGGCTTCCTAATCAACCAGCTATTAAAACTGGCCAGAAATGGATTCAAGGCTACGGTACCAAGTCTTGGGAAGCAGATGATACAGGACTGAAGACTGGATTTGGAGGAGAAACATGGATAACGGCAAATAAGGATTTTCCTAATGGTCCATGGGTACCAAAAACAGCTGTAGGTAAGCTAACTTTTTATATACTAAAAACAACTCAAAACTCGTACAACTTTTTTTATTTTTATTTTTTGGAATTTACAAGACTTAAGAAATAAAAAAAATAATTAAACAGCTGTATGTTTACATCGATATATTCTTGGGATATCCGTTCAAAAGTGTGATTTTGATTGAAATTTATCATACACCTAAATAAGTCCTTGATTACTTACGTATTGCACGTCCACCAATTTTGTCTCATTAAAAGATGTCGCCAAATGCCGCAATATGCAGCCAATAGTGGAAACAGTTCGAACGCAATAATAACAAAGATTGGATTTAACGACATTTTTGAATCGGCGATGTCTTTGGATTTGGTGAAATTAGTCCGACTGTATAATACGTAATAATACGTTTTGCGTTCAAATTAGAGGCGTTAGAGTGAACTGATTACAGTTATACTCAAATTTAATCAATCTAACTCTCTTTCCGTAAAAAATTTTAGTTAAAATTACTATATCATCTCTAGAATGGAAATAATTCAATATACTACCAACATATCAAAGATTGCAAATACCATGTCTGGATGGGTTTGAAAATG
>BMAV01027086.1:16875-39856 GCA_019973955.1 Trichonephila inaurata madagascariensis
CGCGAATACTGAAAGTTTGAGAAGCACTGCTCTAAATATATAAAAAAAAAGTGTAGTAAAGTTTGTTAGGGTACATTTGTTTAATTAAACTGTTTCTAAACTTAAATGGGCATTCAGGCATAGATAATAAGCAATTAGCACAGTAAATAAATTGAAAAAACTGCCTCTATTTTGTTTAACTTATATTTATTATTTTTTTATAAAAAGTGCAATCCTTTTAAAAAGGCTCGGTCCTCCAGTATCCTCCACTCCCACAATGGCCCTCCAACATTAGGCGACTTGTTTTGGCCCTCGAGAGAAAACAAGTTGCCTACCAAAGCTCTAGCGGATAATATAAAATTTGAGAGTTGATTGCATATAACGCCACACATGATTCGTACGAGTGTTGAAAGTCTCAAATTTAAATCTGAATGTAAGCAATGTACAATGTATAATTTCTATAGGATATTGATCAATTGATTTAATAATCTTGCTGTTAATTTATTTGTATTTGATGATTTTTTTTGTAGTTTTGTAATTTAAACATTTTAAAATTAACATTTTTGTAATTTAATATTTACACTGACACTTTGAATGCCATTGAAAATTAACCAAAGTTATTGAAAGGGAAAATAACGTGTGAAGAATCGTAGTTTTTTACTTATGATCCTGAAACGAAGGGCCAATCCATGCACTGGAAGAGCCTATCCACCGACAGCCAGAAGAGCTCGAATGAGCAAATCAAAATCCCAAGCAATGATGACTTGTAGCGGTATCTAAATAAACCAGTACTTAGACATCACGCAAAGACGATCGTTTTGGCGTGATCAATAAAGTGCTAGCCTTCGGAACGGAAGGTGCCCGGTTCGAATCTTCCTACATCAGAAGGTTGCGTTTTCAAATCACGTCCGGGTCACCAATGTAGGAAGATTCGAACCGGGTACCTTCCATTCTGAACGCTAGTACTTTATCGATCACGTCAAAACGATCGTCTTCACGTGATGTCTAAGTACTAGTTTATTTAGATACCGCTACAGACAGTTTTTTTTTAAATCATTGGTTTATGTACCTTTTTTAGGTTCCTAAAACTTAAACTATTAATCAATATCACCACCTGCATGTTCTTGCAGAACTCCGTGAAAGTTTTAGGAAGAAATGATCAGAATTGTTGAGGGACATGGCATGAGTTCTCTACCCCGGTTCATTCCGCCTTGTTTGTCAAGAGGTTTCTAGTCGATTACAGCATCCCAGAGTGTTAGAGCATCCTTTTTACTCGCTCGACCTTGAACCATGCGGCCTTTATCTGCTTCTTAAGGGGAAATCTGCATTAAAAGGAACATGATTTGAGGCAGTTAAAGCGGGAAAGAGAAAGGGGGGCACGCTCGCGTCCTATATAAAGGAGCTTACACAAAAGATTCGCATGGAACGTTCTAGGGATAGAGGAAGGATGTGTACTGAAGATGATAATAATTAACTATGTATGAAATACAAATAAAATTTTTTATAGCATCAGTCTCATTACTTAATAGCCTCACCTTATAGAATTCCTTAGAATAAAATAAAAATTACCTATATACGATTTAAAGACTACATTAGAAGTATTAAAGTTTTTTTAGAGATTTATATAAGCGTAAGCTTCGACGAAAAATTATCAAATCAGATTGACTTACTTGTCATGAAAGTATTTTTATTATATGAAGATGGAAAAAAATTTATATGAAAGAAATGAAGATATTGTATTTGTGTACGTATATGTGAAATATATACATAAGTAACATAAAAACGGAAAGACCCAATTATTAAGAGTTTAAACAAGAGTTAAACAAGTTAAACAAGAAAAGATGAATTCAAAGAAGAAAACTGACCGGATAAGATGAGATGGAAGCCAGATGAAAAGAGAGTGAAACCGAATAAGAACAAAAGAATATTCTTCAAACAAAAATTAAAGAAAGTGAAGGATAGATAAAATAAGTAAAAGCTGTTGAAAGAAAAAAAAGGAAGTACATGAAAGATTCCAGGATTTTGGGAAACTTCCAGAATTATTGGGAAATACCTATAGATGAAGCAATTTAAAGATGTGATGGATATTATCAAAGGGATGAAAGCTGACAAGAAAGGTGAACAACTGGCCAGGATGAATTAACAGAATAGCAAAGACGGTGAAATGAAAAACATTCTTTAAACAAAAGTTGAAGGGAAAAATAAAAAGTTAAAGGCAAGATAGAGAAAGAAATAATGAAAGTAAGGTAAAAAAAAAAAATTACAGGATACCGATAAACGTTTGAAATTAATGGAAATACAGAGAATGTTTTCGAATACCTGATATTTTTCTTATTTAAGATTTTTAATAAGCTACTCACTTCTCTGATTTTAGTTTTTTTCTTAATAATTACAATATCAAATTGTTGAGCTATTAAAAATCATCGTTTGTTACAATATTGATTACTTCAAGAGTTTAATATAATATACCGTTGGAATTTTAATATAAGTTTTATGTGATGTGGGAGTATTATGTAACATTTAAAAAACTTTAAATAGTTTGAGAACTACTTGACATCGAATATTTTTTCACATACAAGTGTATCCTATAACTTTTTTTTTCAGTTTTCGTATAGATATATTTTACAAATCTTTAAGAATTCTTTCAATAGGGTTGTTGAAAATGAAAATACGCAGACTCTCAGAACTAGTTATAATGATATAAAATCTGGATAAAAATCTCAAAAGGCTGCCATCATATTTGAAGTACTATGACATGTTTTCAAGAATTTACTGACTAATTTTATATAAAAGGCATCTCTATATTTTTGTAGCAACGAGTTTATGTAATATTTACAAGTTAATATAATATGAGTTAAATTATGCCATAGAAAAGGGGTAGTAATATTTGAATAGATACCTCTATGATTTTCTTATTCCTAGCACATAGAAACCGTATAAGAGGGGATTTGCGAGAGCTTTTAAAAAGATTTTTTTTACTTTTTAACATAAAGAATATTTGAATCTCCAAACGGAGAAGAGTTTCAGTATGAAGTATCTTTGAAGAGGAATACATAAATGACCTTAAGGGTTTTAGAAACCCAAGCTTTCAAAGTAAATATGAAATCAACCTTTCATATCTACATTTGTAGGTAGAAAAGTACTAAAAATTATTATATATTTTCTTAAAATACGTAATGTTGTGTGGTAGAAAAGGGAGACTAAATATTTTTCAATTAAATTCTTTAGGAAATCTTTACCAAATGTTTAAATACTCAAAACTTATTGCTAAAAATGTTTTAGTATCCATTTATAAGTTCTATTATAAACCATGTACTTAAAATATAAAGTATGCACCATTTTTCTTACTGTGAAACGAAATGGTAATCGTCTTCAATTGCACTTAAATTAACGTTTCATGGAGTTTGGATCTCATTATTCCATTTAAAATAGAAATCAATAAATATTTTAAAATTTCTTTCTACTTTTATTGCAAAGTAATCAGAATACGATTTATTGGATCTTATCTTCGATTAAAGAAAATAAATCCAATTTTGGATTTTAATTATTAACGGTACTGATATTTCAGTATATTGTGTCTAGAAAGTCTCAATAAAATTGTTCTGGAAAGCTATCGATTGTTAATTTCAATGAAAAAATGTTACGGAAGTATAATGCTAGAAAATAAAACTGGAAAAATGTCGCTTACTATTCGTATTTTAACCGTTAAAACCATCATCAATTCAGAGTTCGTAATGAATGTAGTTTTTATTGCCGAAATTTAAAGTATCAATTATACTATAAAATGGATCTTGCAATATAAAAGAGCTTCTAAGTATTTGATTTGTTCGGATTCCATTTCTTCCTTAGAAATTCTACAAAATATTTCATCTTGTAATAATGTTCTTTCGGAAATTCAAAAGAATCTTAAAATTCTTAAGGATACAAATATGTCAATGCAGTGCTTCTTTAACTTTCAAAATTGGAGACCCAATATTCAATCATAATTTTCATCGCGCCCCCCTCCACACAATATCAATGTTTTAAATTCAATAATGCTATACTTCGATGCTACAACTAAAAAACTACTTAAACCTCTTAAGTACCACCGACGTATTTAAACGTCTCGCTAAGCCAAAGCGTTGATTTCTCGGACGTATATATACGTCTTTGTGAAGTGCGATATTTTTTGTGCACTGCTATCCATAAAATTATTCGGAAGGCTTTGGAATGCATTAAAAGGACCTGGACAGTGTTTTCGAAGGATTTACTTTTTTCAGAGGATTTGCTTATTTATTCCCCTCCCCTTCCGCCAATGCATCACATACGAACGCCTTCGTGGAAAACGGTGGCATTGGGGAGTGAATCGCGTAACTTTTAAACGGCAGTTAAGGGATTAATTATAAATTGAACAAATAATCGAGATAAATGTTAATTTTTGTACATAATTTTAAATTTGACAAGACTGAGGTCACTGGTATTTATTAAACTTGTTCTTAACTTAGTATTGTTAAGGTATGTGACTACCTTTTCGGAGACCTTTTTTTGAAATATACAAATTTTCAACTAAATAAACATGTTTTTTTATTTGAAATGGGGCATAAAACTAGGAATTCAAGTACAATTTCCACAAAATTAAGAATAATTTTGGATATATTGCGAATTTTGAGTGAAATTTTAGTGAAAAATTGCAGTGTTGCAAATTTACCCAATGGTTGCCAAAACTTTAACGTTAACTCCTGAGGTCCTATGCCCAATCAGGTGGCGAGCAACCTCCTCGGAGCCTCCAAACACATATGCGGCCATCAGAATACTGCAAGCAGACCAGGTCTCATCTGAAAAGTTTTGTCATTCTGCGTAACTTACCAGCGGATACTGGGCGTGCTGTGAACATGCCCATTTCCTGACTATTGGTCCATGATGTGGTTGTACGGTGTTTCAGGACTAACTTCAAAATTTATCTGTTTTCTTGAGTGTTAGTCATGGGAGGGCGTGGAGATTCTGCATACCGTTCAGTATGGCTTTCAGCAACCCATTGATTCTATATTCTCATCACAGTGCTTGGAATTTGATCAGTGCGACGAGCAATATCACGGAATAATATAGTCTCCATCGGAAACGACCCTGCCTTTATCTAATTCTTATACTTGTTGGTAATAATTCCTTCTTATTCAAGGCATAACACGATATTCTGAGCAAACTCCGACCTTATAAAAAGCTTTCCGAATAAGAAATCCATTGCACACCTTTTTTTTATGCAGTGCTTCAGATGTCGTTTCTCTCCCCTTCGTCGTCTGAATGAGCTGAAATGCTAATCATTTGCATATATCAACATCTTCATCCTTTCATGTATGACGTTCGTCAGATCACTACTTCCTGGGGCTGAAATTTTATTTTGTGTGTGACCAGAATTGTACTACACAATTAATAATACATATTTTTCTGATGTGTTTGCGTAGATAAATTGGGTTGTATTCATTGATTGGGGAATGAGATTGTTACCAACTGTTTTTCCCTTCACAACAGAAATGGATTTTTTTAATCTCATATTTATGAGACACATAAAAATCTCCTAGTATAAAACTTCTATTTAATTTTTTTTGTTTTTTTTTTGTTTTTGGTAATTGGCTGCCATTGAAATTTCTCTGCGGAAACAAGGTGTTTATAATTGTAAAAGTTATATATATTGTTTAGCTGTTTTGACTATTAATATTTCAATATCATCATGAATTTGTGAAAAAATCACTTCGCACTTAATTTTTATTAAATCATCGTTCGATTTATGTTTTTGTCTATTCTATCAGTGCGGAAAATTATTTCTGCTAAGCATCATAAATACATATTTGGGTAATAATCAAGCTTCTTAAAATATTCGAATGCTTAACAGTTAGAAATTTCGTGCCGAAAGGATATTACTTCTTGCTTTTAACTCGCCCTACATTCCTTTGAGATAACTGCATGTGGATATACAAAATATCTCGAAACTTGACGATAAGCGGGCACGACGTGAAAGGTGGGGTCATATCTGTTCTGCGAAAAATAAACAAAAAAAAAATCTCTTTACACTTTTCTAAGGGAGGATAAGCGCGTTTTTGAAAGTGCGGAAATTGACAACCACCGTCACATCACTAGTTACTGCGACCATAAATTTAACAATTTTACGATGATCTTTTTACTAACGTTTTCTTTTATATACCCGGAGTATTTGTCGCAGCAACAAATCAGACAAAACGGTTTGCCGATTTTCTTAAAATTAACCTTGTTTGTGTGAGTCGGAGTTTGAGAAAAAGATGCCACATATAACTTTGGCTCTACATAAAAAGAAAACTATTGTGGTCACAACCCCACAAGCCAAGTTTCTCAAAACTTGAATACCAATACAGAACTAAAAAGAAAAACTAATAGACCAGAAATACGAATGATGCAAGAAATATAAAAAAATCCCTAAATAAGTTAAATTTCTTTAAGGGAAAAGTAAAAAAAAAAAGTGTCTTAGAATACGGACGAAAATGTCATTTCATTAAATCATTAGGTAATTAATGCTGTTCGTTCATAAATTATAATCAGAATGTGTGGGAATCCTGGATCTGTTAATGTAATTCAGAGACCAATAAGATGAGCATGGAGTGGGAGCATAATGACTCATATTCCTCCCAGAAAACTTAAGTGCCGAAACCTTCCAGCAGTTTGTTTTGAGGGGTTGTTGTGAAATCCATTTAACAGGCTATTTGAAGACATTATTGTTGATAATGCCTTCTGTGTCAGACGGTGTCAGATCGAGGCCTACGAAATTCATTGGGGCAAAGGGCTAGAAAAATGCCTGTCGTTAACCCGCGGTCACTCGCGCCTGTTTTTCTACCGTCGTTACTTGCGGGGTGTAGAGAACACCCCAAACTCTTAACACGTGTATTTAAATAAGAAAATTTTTTTAAGTCAATTATGATATATATTTATGAAGTATAAGAGGTTTTTGTATTATACAAACAAAATTGTTAAATTTATTGCATTTAAATGAGACTAGCATTAATTTAAACTAAACCTACAAAATTTTCATTTTAAAGTACACAATTTTATATTTTTTCATAAACCACTAGTAAAACGTATTACCAGTAATAAATATACTTTATAATTAATGATAAGGATAGTAAAAAGTAGAAAAATAATATTTAAATCATTTTTCAAACATTCAGAGCAGACTGTACTCATATGCTTTAAGCACATATTTTTCTTACATTGAAGACAAAAACAAGTCATTTTTACTTCTTTTACCCGTGAACAAACAATGCAACGCTCCCTTTTATAGTGGATTGATACTCTTTTTAATATATTCTGTGTCAGTAAAGCTTCTTTTGAGTGTTTTGTTAATGTTTGGGAAATCCGATCTCTCATATCCCACAGTGGCTGCACAAGATCCATTCTAACTCCTCTAATAATATTGAATGTTTCATTTATTTTCAGGAAGAACCGAATGATAGACAAAGGAAGCATTAATTCCTGCGGTATTAAGTAGATGATAAAATATTCGCAATGGCCAAAGGTTACATATTCGCGATACATAATATATACTGCACATTTAATTAGTGGAATCAACACCACCTGTATTATAAAAATTTACGATTTCAAGTTTCATCTCTACAACTTTGGTTACGAAATCACGCAGTCATCGAATTCACTTAGTTCATTTTTTCAATCTGTTGATACAGTATCTAATAGACGACAAAGTCGCTATTTCTCCCTTTCCCATGGAGTTTTTGTCATAATTTCTAGAAAATATTTTGAAATTTTTTTAAAAAAAATTGTATTTTACAATTATTTTATAGAATTATATTATTTTTATACCACATTTATTGAAATTTTAAATAAAATATTCATGCATATTAATATATTTGAAAAAAAAATGTAAGCAGAAAGAGTAAAACGTACTTTTCCGTATAGATGCTTCGAGTACGAAAATATAACTCAATCACTCGCGGGGTGTTCTCAGCACCCCAAATAAACTTTTGAAGGTTGTTACATTCCAATCGTTCTAGCGAGATTGATTACATCAGGTCTGAAGGTTCAATGACCTAAAATGGGCAGCTACAGAAAAAATCGTGGCTCTGCGCATTATTTTTAGAATTGTAGGAGGCTTTTCTTGTTGCTGGGGTGTAGAGAACACCCCGCGCGAGTGATCGCGGGTTAACATTAGCTTTGTGCACCATATAGGTTGCAGTACGATTTGGCTCAGTTCCACCCCAATTTTGGGGGAGAGCACCCTGGTGTTGGACAGGGGCCTCTCAACTCTTTTTCCATTTCTCATTACTCATGGGTGGACGGCTATTTTAAGTACCCCCATATCGCACAGGTACTATATATTTATAAACATTCATGCTCTCTCCGGAATTCGAGTGAAAGAGTGAATATTAACGTCGCACTTTTCAGCTACACGAGGGCTTTTGGCGACGGACCCCGTAATTTTGAACCATGGCCAAGTGACGTGGATGACACCTGAGCTTGCACCCCTTCTCCTATCCTATTTACCACTCCACACCTCGGGAGGACGTTTTAGTTCTCCTCAGATTTAGCATATATCTCTGTCCTACACGGCAGGTCTTTAGTGGTACTGGGCTTGAACTCGTGACAAATCCAGTCACGCTCCGATACCTATATCACTCGGCTACCGCGGCCTCCTCCGGGATCCGAACCCAGGCCTATGGCACCGCAGTCAGCGTCAATAACCACCTGGATGGATGAATGACTGGAAATATTGTTGACCCATACATACATGGCAGAGTTGAACATATAGATGATCAAGAAACGGCGTGGTATGATCTCTCTCTCACCAATGTTGTCCGTCTCCTTTCAAGAGAAACGCACTTATTTAATCATCTCGAGGTGGGGTTGAGGAAAGAAAATGCACAAATTTGAAATTAATCCACACACATCCTCTGTTATTCTTATCTCATCGGTGTGAAGTGACTTTTCTTAATTCCTGGTACTCAATCATTATTGGGGGTGAGTGAGTGAATATTAACGTCACACTGTTAATCTAGTCAAGGGCTTTTGTCGACGGACCGCATAATTTTGAACCATGGTCAAGTAACGAGGACGACACCCGAGCTTACACCCCCCTCTCCAAACTACCTCACCAACGGGAGGATATTTGAGCTCTCGACAGATTTAACGTGCATAACTCCCCTACACGGCGGTTCTTAAGTGATACTAGGCTCGAACTCATGACACGCCAGCCACGATCTGATACTATGACCACTAGGTCACCACGGCCAGATCATTATTCGAGGAGCGATCTAACAATAAAAATGACGTCTTCCCGAGGTGAAACAAGGGTTTTTGCCCAACCTGTGGGATTCTACAATAATAGATTTCAAAAGATCAAGAAACACTCTGAAAAAAATGGTGACTATATGGAAATTTTTAAGAATAAAAAATAAAAATTGAACTTTTATCTCTATTATTTGCACCAATAATTAAACCTTAAAGATATATTTCCTTCATATATTTTATTTTTGGTTTTATCAAGTATAAATCGACAATATTTGAATTTTTAGTTATTGTGGAACTCTTTTCGATTTATTTCACATTAAAGCTAAAAAGTATCGCACTAACACAGAGCGATTAACTCGTACAGCCTCTTTCATTCCTTTATTTTTACATTCTGCCAGAATAAACATGATTCTCACAAAATAGTTGTAATAGCACTATTTAGCATTATAAATGAACATTAACAGTTACATTAAATAATGACACTATTTATGCGTGTCAAGGAACGATACAACAACACTTTTACTAGTATATTTACATGCGCAATTTACTTTCGAAATTACCATAGTATATAGCTTTCGTTTAAATACAAAGCAAAAATGCAATTGTTTAATAGCGTCATTTGTAACATTCCACGATTTAAATCGCTCTAAATGATATTCTTATAGCCTAACATTAATCAGGAATCGCCATAACAGGTTCCATTCAGAATTGCAGACATTATACCAGATGGCGTGATTTAGGTTCGCCTTGCGTTTTCAATGATATTTGTCTTCTAAGTACTGCCACACTGTTTTCATTTAACAGGGATAAAATGAAACAATATATCCCCTTTCCTTTTGGACAGAATTTTAACGTTCCTTTAGTGCAGTAGGATCTACTTGAAATATAGTAGTTTAGATCGATATTATCGGTTTTTATATTTAGAAGAAAAGAGGGGAATTTTAAAGGGAAATTTTATGGTAATTTCTGAATGAACAGATAAATGTACATGTCTTATCGTTCTTTTAAAAATGTTTTCGATACTCGGCATCATATTAAATTAAAAAATGCATTTATTTAAAATTTGTAAATTTATCATGTTTTACCATGTTTCTTTATAAAGAAAGACGTAGAATTATCTCAGAATATAGAAATTAATCTTCTTTCTTCTTCAGCAGAAAAAATATCTTCACACATACAATTAAGATATATACATCAGGGTCGAGCGATTTTTTTTTCAGAGTTCCAAAACTTAGCTACGCGAAAAATATGTTCTCCGGTTTATCTATGAAGGGGAAAAAATGAAACAAAACATTAAAATTTATGTTGAGTTCTTCCACAACGGAAATGAAGTTTAGATTTTTGGACTTTTTTTTGGTAAAAATTTAAAGTAATTTTTATTAAAGAGAAACAGGTATATTTTGATACTTTTTAATCTTTGTTGCGATGAGAAGACAGCTATTAAATAATTAGAACGAAAAAAACAAACATCAGTTACATTGAACAGTTTCTTTCGTATTAAGTTTTTCAAAAGAACCTACTGTCAAAATTAGAGTACACGATAAAGCGGTAGACGGAAAAAGCTTGGATTGGATTGAATCGACGTTGCGGGGTGAAAAAGTGGCCACAGTAGCCGAGTGGTCAAGGTATCGGATCGTGGCTTGCCTTGTCACTAGTTCAAGCCCAAAACCAATTAAGACCCCCGTGTGGGGCAGCGATGCACGTTAAATCTGTCGAGAGCTGAAACGTCCTCCCGTTGGTGTGGTGTGTTAATTAGGAGAGGAGGGTGCCAGCTCAGGTGTCGTCCACGTCACTTGACAATGGTTCAAAATTACGTGGTCCGTCGCCAAAAAGCCCTCGTGTAGCTGAACAATGCGACAGTCAATCAATCAAAGCGAGGTAAAAAAACAGTGATTATTACATGTTGCATTGTGTGAATTGCACTATTCAGTACTCACTTATCAATAATCATCGCTTGTAAAAAAGATACTTTTATTTTCAGTTTTAAATTAACGAACAAAAATTATGTCTCTTTATTTTTTTGTTCGAAAATTCAACCATTTTTTTGGCAATATCAAATTTGAAATTATTATTTTCGAATCATTTTTTTTTGTATCTCAATACTATAGGGCATCTCTTTCGTATAGGGATGTTCTGATTATTAATATTTTTAGATTCTTAAGCAAAACTGCGTTATCAGTCGCATACTTGTTTCATTAATAAAATTTATTTAGGAGCTCTAGTTAAACCGAAAAATTAAACTAGTGATTGATTGATTGCTGATTAATGGTTAAGCAATAGTTAGAATATTGTCAAAGGACTTTGTAGCTTTGAACAACGGGGATTTGCTGAGATTGACGCTGGAGTTGGTACTTTTCTAATCTTTTACATCAGAGGTTCTTAAACTGTGGTTTACGGAACCCCAGATGTTCGTAGAACCTTTATAGAGCCCCACAAATATCTTTCATTTAATGTAAAAATTTTCCTCTTTTACAGACTTTTCCTCCTCATGGACTGGAATAGATCCTAGACTAGACCACAAATTATCCCCAATGAAAACTTTACTAGAATATGTATTTCATTCACGAATATTAATTCAGTTTTTTTATTGTTTGCAACTACATAACCATTATTATAACGTAATAATTTCAAAAAAATATACAGCAGAAACAAATGAGCAAAGATGAAGAACTGGATTCATAGTCTTAGGATTATTGAGGAACTTTTTAGTCACTTAGTCATGTCTTGGGAGGCAGAGATGGAGGGTTCAAATTCTTAGTGTTTTAGGATGTCCGGCTGACACATAAAGCGGTGGGGGATTAAAAGTTTAAGAATCACTATTCTGCATTATTAATTCCCAAAATTGTTTCTACGGGACTCTGGGAGTCCGTGGAAAATTAAAATTAAATTTAACATTAGGGGGTCTGCAAAAGGTTTGATATAAATCAAAATATTTGTAACCCATTTCCATTATTTGGAAAGATAAAATAAATTAGAAAAATAGTTACGGGTTAAAAAATAAATTAGAGTAAAATTTTAGAATAAAAATGTTTAGATAGTTGGACACACACACATAAAAAAAGTTTCAATAATAACAAGGGTCACACGGTTGAAGTTCAGCTAATTGCTGTTGCGGTCATCTATTCTCGTTTTAATAGGAACGGAATTTCGCTGCTATATGCCAGGTCGCGGTAGCCTTATAGTGAAGGTAACGAACTCGTGACTGGCGTGTCATGAGTTCTAGCCAGTACCACTGAAGACCCGGCGTGTAGGGTAGCGATGCACGATCAATTTTTCGAGAGCTCAAACATCCTCCCGCTGGTGTGGTAGTTAGGAGATGGGGTGCTAGCTTAGGTGTCGTTCTCGTCACTTGACCATGGTTCAAAATTACGAGGTCCGTTGCCAAAAGTCCTCGTGTTCATGAACAGTGTGACGTAAATATTCACTCACTCGCCGCTAAATGCAGTAACTTGTCTAAACTACGACAGTTTAAAAGAGTCGTACATTTATTTAATCAACAATTTAATTTTGTTTTGTGCTTGATCCCGATATGGGAGGTAAATGCAACAAATGTTTCTTAATTTTGAAACAGAGAAAGCAGTATTATTCTTTGTGTATTGTTACGAAAATACCTATGGTTCACCCATTTCATAGAAAAAAATGTATTTCTTTATTTAAATGTGTGTGTGTGCAAAAGTTATAATTTGAATACATATTATTTCAGTTGTCTTTCTTTACGCGCGTTATTTGTATTATTTTTTACTATTTAGAATTAAAAGTTAAATTTATAAATTTTTTTTATTATTATTCATTAAAATCTAGTTGTGGGGTCATGGAGTTTGCATTGAAATAAACACTAGGAATTTCATGGTCAAATATTTGGAAAATAAAAATGTCCATAAGTTCAGTAAGTTTGAGAATTACTGCTCTAAGCCAACCCAAAGTGAAAAGTATGAGCTTTCAGTGGCTTAACAATATGTCAAATGGATTTTACAACAACAAATCAACACAAAAAACTTGGGTCACAAGTTTGCAACCACATGAATACACATCTATTGTAATCGTGAAAAAAAATCCCGAGAGAAATTATATGCTAAACAGCCGAGATTTAAATAGTGCATGAATAATCATGTTTTATGATGTAGGGAGTATTTTGAAATGTAATTAACTTGGCTTGTAAAAATTCTTTCACAATATATCACTTGAGAGTTTTCCGATGCGAAACGACACGTGCCGAAATTCCACTTAAAATCGAGAAAACTTTCGCTTCAAAAATCATTAACACAAGCGGCTGAGATCGTAAATTTTTACTCCTACTTCTTTTACGAAAATTACATCATTTGGAAGAGTATACGCTTTTGAAACTACTAGTTAAAATGTGATTAGAGTGATGAAAAATACTTCGGGAGAAACTTGAGCGTGTAGGAAACATTTAACTATTTTATAGGTTTATAGATATGTGATTTTTCACGGTAATAATCTCATGGTTAGATAATAATCCTATCAAAACACTTTAATGAAATAAATCAAAAAATATTGTTCAAAATAATAAGGCATTAGTTTCCAATTCCCGGTCCATGGATCAGATGGCATTGGGCCACCCAAGTAACCTTAAATTATTTCCGTTTTATTTACTGTAGTGTATTTCTTTCGGTTTTGTACGACTTTATATTAATTTTTTGGCGTATTTATTTTGAAAAATCATGTTTAATATCAATTAAATTTAAATTATTAAACTAAAGTAATCTAAAATATAAGCAATCAAAGTCCCCCCCTCTCAATGGCCCGCTGTAAAATTATCAAAATTTGACGGCTTTGTAGTGATAAAAAGATTTAGGAAGCACTGCATTAGGGTATTTAAAATCATAATGTATTGTAAAAAAAAATCTATTTTGAATTACTGATATAGATTTTCTTTCATTTTACTAGTCATGAGATAAGATCAGACTGATCTTAAGGAAAATATTTTATCAAATATGCCTAACTTTTTTTTTTACGTTTGGTAGATACAGCCTTTAAAAATAGTGTAATAGAACACCACGCAAAAAAGGGGGAAACAATTTACAGGGTATCAAAAAATCTTGTAAGCAGAAATATTAACTTTATATAATCCAAAAAACTGTAAAATAATAATAATAATAATAATTTTAAATCAACAGGATAAGTTTTTAGATTTTTTGTGTGTACTTACAGTTATAAATTTAACATTTATTATATATAAGTGTTTTTTAATAAATTTTTCATTTATTTTAAATTTGCATGTGTGTTTGAGTTAATAGCTAAAATAAAATAAATTTAAAAAAAAACCCCTTTATATTTTAACACACACACACAAATAATAATCATAATTAGGTGAAAAATTGGCAAGTGACATAGAACCTCACTTCGCGAATTTGAAGCATATTGTATTTAATTGTCCTACATAAAATTTTGAAAAAAAATAGTTTGAGCCACCAAGGGGGAATGAAAATGTTATATTAAAAATACTTCAATCGCGACTAAAACATTAAAAAGAAATTTTTCATTGTATAATATGCTTCAAAAAGTAAGCTCAATATTGGTGAAAGCAGGCGTAGACTGTAGCAAAAACTAAATTGGGAAGCGATTAACTAAACTATTTATTGGCAGTTAAAAAAGACAATAGTTCTCCTGGTGGTTATTTAGAAACGTTTATAATTACTGAATGAAAATGATTATGTAGAAAGCCCAAAGTCCTATTTTAAGGTCCAATATAGATAAATATGCATCTAAAACAGGGGTAGAGGTAATTGTTTTGACTTGAGTGTTACATTGCGGAGGTACCGGTATCTATTTGTAAAATGATTGTATTCATTAGTTAACTTTGCATCTCAGAAAATGTATAAAATGTACCATAAAAGCCAATTAATATAAGTTAAATAGAATATAGTGACAGTTTTGTTCAATATATTTATAGTGTTAAATTTCATATCCCTAGCTGCAAGCGCACTTAATTTTAGAATCAGTTCAATAATTTTATAATTAAATGCTCCTTATCCCACTTTTCTGCATTTTTTTTAAAAATCAGGAATGAGTTTGTCTGTTGAAGTTTCCATCACAGCCTGCAAGTGAATGGCAATCAGCTTGCATTAATATTTACCCTTATTGATCTTCATGCAAGGAAAATATATGGGGTTGATAGGAAAGTAATTTCGTTTTCTCTCGATAGAGGATTTAATTATATTTTTTCACATTCAACTTCACACTTAAGCTGCATAATAATTATATGTTTTAAGAGCTGGCATAGCAAGGCTTGCTTGTGAAAAAGTCGATTGATTCTACGCAGTAGTTTTTGGTTGGTGCCTTTTCAAGCATGGAGAATTAAAAGCAGCATTTTCGGCAGTAATACCCCGCTTAACGCGAGGGATACGTTCCATCAAAGTAGAGCGTAATGCGAAACAGCGCTAAACGAGGCTATCTTAACATGTAAATAATGGGGTTAGGGGAAGATGGATAGAAAATTGGCTAGGTATTAAATTTAATAATTACGTTTTTTTTAAATGAAAATAAAACCAAACATTTATTTCTTACAAAAATAAAAACAATACAAACGAATATATACATATTATATAAAAACAAATAAATTTCTAAGTCAGTCAGATCATTCAATCTATTCTGTTTCCAATTTTCTGCCTTTTTGTCAAGAAGGCATCTTGTTGAAAATGCCAAATTAAATGCAGCACTAATTTGAGATGGACGTTCACCAGAATCTAATCTTCTAATCACTTGCATTTTAGTTTCCAGTGAAATTCTTTTTCTGGTTGCTTTCTTTTCTTGTTTTTCATTATCACCTATGATAAAAACTAAAGATCATAATATTTGTCTTTGTATTAATCGTTATAGTATTATACAAATTTATACTTACAATAATGTCAAAAAATGTTTCAAATGATAAAAATGCACCCGCACAGCACCGCACCAAACAAGAAACACAACTACACTGTTTCGGATTTGTTATGTACATATTTTGAAACCTACAATTTCGGGGAATCAACGTAGCGCTGCGAGCAATTTCGGGGAATCCCTGGGTTGAAATACAAGAGCGCTAAACCGAAACAGCGCTAAACGAAACAGCGTTAAGCGGGGTTTTTCTGTATTTTACTTTTTTTACTATAAAAAAAGGTAAAAATGCTGTTCAAACATTAAAAAAATTAACTGATGTGTATGGAGAAGATGTATTGATGATATTGCCGAAATTGGTTTGCAAAATTTCGTTTCGGTAATCAATTTGATATTGAAGATGCACTACCTTCTGGAAGAACGGTTGAAGCTGATAAAGACAAAAAAAAAGGCATTAGTTTGTAATGATCTTATCCCGAAAGTCTCTTCCACATCATCTTGTCCACCTAAAGCTGTGGGAGGTAACGATGAATGACTAAGACTCTCTCCATGATAAATCTAATTTATTATTATCAAATATAATATTCCAGAATAAGTAATCTATAAAAGGGAACCCTAGGAGTGATATAAAGAAAGTAACCACCTTACGTGAATAAGCGCACCAAAAATCTGAATAGTTTAACTTTAATCAGTCCTATTCTATTAATTCTGGATTCACTAATTTAGTCTAGTAGGTAAAATCCATCCTTTCGTCAAGATACGTAATTCTAATTCTTACCATTATAACACTGCGTTGAGATGCTCCACCCCTTCTGTCCTACGATTAATAAACTCTAACTTTATATACTCCAACTAATTTGCATCTCAAGGTTTCTTCTTGAGATGGATGGCTGTGAAATAAACGCGAATGCTAGCGCAAAGATTCCCCAAGAGGATTAGTTGTTGAAAGTCGCGTAAAGACCCGTCACAAGTTCATGAAAACCGGTGTATAATAATTCGCGAGATCACTGAGAGATTAAATTTTTTGAATTCAATTGTTTATGACCACTTGAAAGGCCTAGAATTAACCTCAAAGCTTGACATATGGGTTCCTCATGTTCTTACGGAAAGAAATCTGTGTCGTGGCTCTGACGTCTGTGATTTGCTTCTGAGGCACCAAGAAATAGATATATTTTTGGAGAACATCATCAATGGGGAATAGAAATGGATCGTCTATGACAATGTCGAACGCAAGAGGTCATGGAGTAAAAGAAAATAAGCCGGCTCAAAGTGTTTCAGCAGCCAATATTCATAAAAAAAGGTGATATTATATATTAGGTGGGATTTCAAAAGAATCAGGTTTTCTTCGCTTTTACTGGACAACACACCGATTACTGTCATCATCTGGACAAATTGAGTGATTCACTTAAACTTAAAAGGACAAAAGCGATCAGAAGAAAAAGTGTAGTGCTCCACAAAGATAATGATAAATCTTTTACTAGTTTGATAACTCGCCAAAAACTTTTATCGCTTGAATGGGATACACTGCCACATCTACCATACTCTCCAGATCTGACATCATCTGATTATTATTTGTTCCGGTCTCAACAATTTTTTTTTAGATGTTTAAACTTTTACTTCAATTGAGAAGGTCAAAAATCAGCTGGATCAGTTTTTTGCCTGCAAAGAACAAATATTTTATGAACGCAGAATCATGCTACTGCCAGAAAGATGCAAAATATATTGGACAGGAATGGATAGTACACAAAGTAATAAAATAATTATTCACTGTATGAAAATTGTATTTTATTTCACACACACACAGAAACAAAACGAACTTACTTTCCGAACAAATATATTGACCAAAATACAGACTTGACCCAAATAGTTGATCAAATAGAGAGAACATTTTCTTTCTATTTGTTTTTCTGAGTGCCTCAGTGGCCACAAAAAAGCTCTTTGGGGGCCACTATTTGCCCTCTCCTGATGTAGAAATTATTAAACAATATCTGAATCTTAAAGATTTAAATTAAGGGCTTACTTCTGTAATTATGGTAACGAAATAATTTTATTCTTCCCCTTAATCAGTAAAACCAAATCTTATAATCAAACTGACCAAGACTGAACAATTAGTATAATTTAAATTGTTTGATTTGTTTCATTTTTCGAACTTCTACATTGTACTGCGTAAAAGCTTTGCGATCACATTTACAGTATTAAATTTAATTCAATGAGTTGATTCTTCCAAACTATGAGCCTGACGGAAATAAAAAGAATTTCCCAAAGGGTTTTAAGCTGGGATATCTAACTAAATTAGATTTATATTTAAAAGAAAAAAATAATAAAGCAAAAAAAGTAGTGATTGATAAACATTTTTAAGAGTTTTGTATAGAGGTATCTAACGAAAACACACACAGATTGAAAATTCTCATTTGGTATCTTGACTTTGCAGAAAAGAAACCTGATACTCCCCCCTCCCCACACAAACTTTGAAAAACTTGTGAGAATCTTAAAGTCAAATAGTTTTCTTGGATGGTATAGCTATCAGTTTTCTGCAAAGAGCGATATTTAAAATTGAACTTGTAAGTTAAAATCTTTTCTTTATAATACGTTTAAGTAACCATTAACAAAGACATTAGGAAGCTGTCAATCATATAAATCTATATTTTAATTGGGAATAAAAAAAAAGCTCCAAGTAGTTCTTTTTATCGAGAATAAATTTCTCAAAATACTAGTCAAAAAGTGCATTTTTTGTTTTTCGTTTAGTATTTTGATCAGCAAGTAAGATATATTTTTGATAGGTGCAGGTGTTGTCACAATAGTAGAAACACCTGCGAATAAAAGTATCAGTTTTGAATGCGCTTCGTAAGCATTAAAGTATAAAAATAGCTATCAGTTATATATATAGGAGAGTTGGGGCAAAAAGTCATGGCAAATATTTCTTTTCTTGAAAATACCAGTCCGGTTGGAAAATATGACATATACAGACGAAAGGACAAGGTCTTAACTACATGCGTGGACAATGCATAGCACTGGAATATTGTAACACACTAATTTATTACGGTAGTATATACAGGACAATATGGCCTTTACTGTGCAAAAGAATGTCAGCACAGTACACATAAAATTGACATGAGAAAGCTGGGCCTAAAGACCCTCAATGTAGTCCCCTGCTACTGTCACCACACACTGCCAACGGTGAGGGAGGCGTTGAATACCATCAGCCTCAGCATTTGCCGCACCATGTATGAATCGGGTCTCCTGTTGGTGCACAGCATTATAAATGTCCTTTTGTGTTGAAAGTCACCTACCATGTATTGGTTCCTTAATCTTAGGAATGAGATCAAAGTTACAGAGCGAATTTCTCCTTTGGCGAACGGCTATTTTGATGTAAGCGCGCTGCTCAACACAGGTTACTTCCATCTCACACGACACTCACCAGCTGACTGATTTTACAGCCCTTGCTACACTACTACCAGCTATCACAGATCCGTGCTTGTTCTGCATACACACTATGTCTGCAGAACTTCTACACGTCACATATACATTTGTGATCTTCACATATCTACAAGAAAAAAAAATAGTTGCCGTGACTTATGCCCCAATCCTCGCATATAATAGAAATGCATTTATTCCGGTTGTATGTGATAGTTTTATTGAAGCTCTGTAAGTCGTTTTTTTTTCAAAAGCGTAAAATGTCGAATCTCTCAGATTTCCAAAGAAGCTACATTGTACGAGCTCGTCTTGCTGTAGCAAGTGTAACTGAAACATCTTAACTTCTTGGTGTTCCTAGAGGTACGGTGTCTAAAGTCATCCCAGCATACACATAAGGTTGCAGGACAAGATCAGCAAAGCAAAATAGTGGCTGAAAAGAGAAGCTCAGTTAAAGAGTTCGCCAGGTATTGAAACGGAATGTATTATTTAAAGAGAGAGTAACGGCAGCAAAGGGGAACACCAAACTTAATCAGCATCTGGATTCTCCAATGTTAAAGTTTACAGATAGAAGGTACTTTCAAAAACAAAAAAAATTATGGCAGAGCAGCAATTCCCAATCCACTTTTCACAGATTTTAATTACAAACGTTTTCTACAGTGGTGTCATACTCACAAAATCTGGTCGATTGTTAAGTGGAAGACTTTAATATGGTCTACCAAATTGTCCTGTCATAGCTTTCCACTGTAGCAAGTGCCTGAAACGAAGGAGCACTGGGGAGTATAGAGAAATTTTAGCTGACCAGGTTCACCCTATGATGCCAACTTTGTTTCCTGCAAAAAATGGATTTTTCCAAGATGATAATTCCATTATCCATGCAGCGGGACTTGTTTAATCATGATTTGATGAACACGAGGATGAAATTGTGCATTTACCTTGATCCACACAATTACCCGACCCAAATACATGGTGGTTTTGATTATGGTATTTTTACAGCATTCAATAAGGAAATGATATCCTCCACCTGCATTTCTCCTAGAGAGTTCACAATACCTCCATGAAGAATTGTACAATATCGCTCTAAACACTATTTAGAACTTGAATGAATCGATTCCCAGGCGAATCCAACCTGTACTATAAGCCAAAGGTGGTCATACAGCATAATAATAAAGGATTCTTAGTAATCTAAGGTGTTTCCATTATTTTGATATTCACCTGTCTGTATTAGACCTGTCATATGCAAATTCGAACTCTATAAGCAAAATCAATGTCCTCGTACATATGAAAAAAATAGATCTGTTTCCGAATATAAATTCTAGTAAATCAGTGAATGAGGATTTAATAAGCAGAACTTTATCAGTGCTTCAATTTCACATCACTTAAAATTTTTGAGTTATTAATATGTACATTTATCTGGGTGTGCTTTTAGGACTTTCTTTTTAATTTCTTTTCCAGTTTTTTTGAATATAGGAAACGGAACGAAGTTTATTTTATATGTATTATAATGCGCTTTTGTACATCACCATGCTATTTCAAATTTTTCTTTTAAAAAGGATAGGATAGCTCTTTATGTAAAGTATCTTTTAGCTAAAGGGTTTTTGCTTTCTTCACAGAAAGGGGTTGGAATATTTTTCCTCTTTTTAAAAACTCCCTTAAAAGCCTTACTTTTTCTTTGTAACAATTTTTTACTGTTAAAAATCCTCCGTTTTCCTAGAATAATTTATTTCACCTTCGATTAAATTTATCATTCACTAAATTCAAAAATAAAGTAAAATGTATACTTCAAAGAAATAAATTGGAAACATAACTTTTTTTAAGTTAAAAGCAAAAATAATTTAAAATTTTTTTTCCACCCTGTTTTATATATAAAGATAAATTTATCAATTTTTTTTTTATGTTTGTCTTATTTTTCCTTAGTTGGACATCAGTGTTTGCCCGATTTTTATTCAGTAAGTTAAATAGTAATTTATATTATTATTCATAATTATAGAAAAAATTACGAAAGAATTTAAGATATCATTTANACATAATTTCAGTTTACGATATTGTCAGGTTTATCGTCCACGTGTTTGAAATAGGCTTAACTTTTCAACTCTATTTTTCTTAGTTTTTGTATTATGTCAAACATTTCTGCTGTACGGGGAAGGTAGATCCATAAAGCATTGCTTAACCTTAAATCGCTAACTTAATTCAGTAACACAGTGTTTCTCAAACTGTGGGGCGCGCCCCCCTGGGGGGGCGCGAGCATATCGAAAATAAAAGGTTAAAAAAAATTAATTTACTGGAATAAAAAAAAAACAATACTTTCTGATATAATAAAAAAATACAGATTTACATTGATATGATTTATATATATCATCTGGTGAAAAAAGGTCATCAAAAATAAAAAATTCTACTTTGAACGCTCATTAGCTCTATCTTTGATCCTATAACTAAATAAAAAAAAATATTTTGTTTGCTTTGCTGTAATCCTACGATGAGAGATTTTTTTATTACGTTTCTTTTAACTTAAAATATTACTTTTGCTGGCTTTCGAACTTACTGGTATGGTTACCTGCATCCCTTTTTTTTTAGGGAAGTTGTAAATTATATAATTCTGTTGCGCTTTTTTTTCACAATGTGAAAGAGTTTTTTGATACATTGATAAGCATATATTGAGCACTTTGAAGGATTAATTGGCAAAGATTTATTTTTATGAGTGTACTGAAACATATAATACAAAAATCGTTAATTCTGGGAAAACTGTTTATTTGTTACCAATGACCTTGACAGATAATTCTCTAATATGACAGTCTTAATGGGAGCTAAAATGAATTGATAATATATCTCCTTTTTTGGGAGTGGCAAACGTTTTTTTAGAATCCTAAGGTACTTGTTTAGACCGAGTTCCCGGCACGACCACTATTTTTCAAAAATATTTTCTTGAACATGCTGCATTTTCCCCCTATGAATAACTTAGTGGTTTTAATTGTGATGTACGACTGATTATGGTTTATAAATGTAAATGAGCAGAATCTAAAAAAAGAATTGGGCATCTGTGATCTCTCTGAAAGGAAATTGAAGCTGATCAAACAAGGGAAACACTTGCTGAAATAATGCATATTAATCATGTTAGCGAAAGTAAATTTGAGAAAAGAAATAAACATGAAACGAAAGGAAAATTTTCAATAGCTACATTAAGAACTTTATCAAGAAAATATGAAGCCATAACTGTACCGCAAAATGCACTTCACCCTGTCAAAAAAGACACAAACAAGGAAAAGTTCAACAGGATATTTGTGAACATCAAAGAATATTAAAATTATAAAAACGTGAACAAAATGTGACAGTTTTGCTTGCAAATAGCTTTCCTTAAATGTTAGCAAAAAGTGTCTGTGATTTGTGTCCTTTATTAAGGTCACGAACATTTGGAACAATTTAGTTCAGTTTTATTGGATATTTTCTCAAATTATGAAAGACAAATTGAAAAATCCTTGAAATAGGTAAGTATATTTTCTCTTAGTTAAATTAT
>BMAV01027086.1:42873-53137 GCA_019973955.1 Trichonephila inaurata madagascariensis
GACAAGAAGAACCTGATTCTTTGAGAGCGGATAAAAATATGCAGGGATCCAGTTTCCCAACAAATTGGAAAAACATTTTCCTAAAAAAGATACCAATTAAGAAAGGAGTATAAAATTCCAAAAATGGCTTCAATCATGAATATCTGATTATCGTAACATTTACAAGCAACTGACCACCCGACCTTCGTCACAAAAACTTATCTCTTACTTTATGTTGCCAAAAAATAAATCAATTGAAATTGTACCTTCAAGTAACGAAAGTTATTTTCAACTTATTCATTACAGGGCTTTGGATTACGATGAGTAGAAATGAGTTACGTATGTGCATTTTGTAAACTTATCCGTGTATACAGTGAGAAACTATATTTTTAAAATGTTTCCATGAGTAGTATTTAATTATTTATTTTGTTATGGAAGTACTCTTACATAAATTTCGTAAATAATCGGCATATTTTGTAAATGCTACTTTTTTTATACGGTCCCTATCCTCCGCATAAAAAAAAAATTTCTGTAGTATGTCCACGAATTAGTTTGTTTTATGTAAGAATTAATGAAATTTTGAATATTTTTTGTGCTTTTATTTTTATGCGGTCTCTATCTACTGCATAAAAACAGGTTCAACTGTACTTTGTTGTTATTTGGTTTTCTCATACCATGCAAGCTAGATGGCTCCTCCTGTCTGCCGAATGGCACTCCAACCCTCATTGTTCAAATTATGCAACTGTTCATACTCATTGCTCAAATTCTAAAACTGTAATTTACAAAAATGTAGTTCTATTTATTTGTTCTTTTTTTCGCAAAATTCGTTCTTGGCACTCCTTTGCAGTTAAATTCATCACTAAAGTCACATCGTCCAACGCTTCAATGATAATGTCCTCAGATTTTGATAAACCTGCAGCTTCCTGGAAAGTTGAGTATTTAATTCCGTTGATTGTTAATAAGTCTTCGTATGAGACAACGCCTTTCTTCACATGCAACGATTCCAGCTCAGGCTGTCGCTGCGATATTTTCTGCCAGAGCTTGCAATAATGTACTGTCGCAACCGTATTGGCGACATTATAGGAAAAGAAGCACAGGGTTTCCAATTCAACGCATATGGCACATGGGAAATCGGAGTTGCCTACTTGGCGAGTTTGCTTGAATGTTGGCATTGGTGCGATAGTACGTATACTCCGTTTCGCCTTAAGTTGGCAGCGCTGGAAAGGGTACGATGACCAAATCACACACACACAGCCGCTACGGGGTTACTCTAGGAGAAGAGTGTGACACTATAACAAATAAAATTCTCCATATTTGGCAAGCAAAAAAAAAATGCTCTTGAAAAATTTTTTCTTTAAAATTTGTATGAGGTTTTTGATAATAGTATAAGCCTTTTATTTAATCGAGATATTTAAGGGTTTACATTTCAATATGTTTAAAAATATTGATTAATTAACTATCAAGTCGCAAAGCAAATGGCGTTGATTTGGCGCGAATACTTTGGAAGAATGTAATCTTGAAAACCGGTTTTTCAGCCAAATGTTGTTGTTGTCAGCCAAAAGTCAAGTTGTTGTTTTCAACTGTATTCGTTCACAGGTATTAAAGAATAAATGCTTTTAAGATTTGATTAACTTAAAATATATCTTTAAACCCACAATTTCTATAATACATGATACTTTTTAACAATTTTCTGTGCATTTGCTTTGATTTAAATTCCAAAACTAGTTGGAACTACTTTTTCAAGCGGATTGTTACATTCCCTACCTTTCCCAACGCTGCCAACTTGAGGTGGAACAGAGTATAATAAATTTATAAGAGCATCACGAAATTTTTTTTTTATATATGTAGAGATAATATTTCTAATGAATATATGAGGTACGAGACACAAAATTCAGTAAAAATTACGGCATTTCTTCGTCTGAAAATGTATTTCGAATTTGTTTTGGGCTTTTCAACATCTGGCGAACATAGCCTTAAATATATTTGAAATTATTATTTATTAATTTTTTTTTATTATGTTATCTTTTCATTTCAAAATTTTTGAATAATCATTTTATTATTATGCATTTTTATTTCATACAAATGAGGTCAAAATGCGTGCTGTCAAGAAAGTTCAAATGCTTATAAATCCATAAATTAATAAACATTAAAATTACCTCTATCAGCCATTTAATACTTTTTGAAAAGAATTGAATTTACTATTTGCGCTGTGTGCAATTTTAGATACATGCATGAACTACTCAGTTTTAAAAAAACGTTTCATTAGATCTTAACTGATAAGTTTTCAAGTAAAATGACTTAATTAAAATCCTTGCTTTTTAAATCAAAATTTTATCCATTTATAAAAAAAAAAGTCTCTTGCACGAGAAATGATTAAATCAGATCTTATCCTGATAGTGCAGAAATTTTTGAAAAGTGGTCAACAAAAAAGGGCGGATAATTAATTCAGAGGAAAGTTATTTTTATTTTCCCTAGAGATTCATTAAAACTTTTAGAATATGAATTTTTTTGTTTTAATTTCCGAATAGCTCACTTAACTAAGAGAGGAAAAATTCCAGATATTTAAGAGACAGATTGTTAAGCTGACGCATATTTTAAAATTAACATTCCTAAGCTCTTTATTGTCATTTAAAAAAGTCAAGATATGATGTATATGCAAATTTTTTTAGAATGAAGTTATTTTCTACTTAAATGTTCTAAAATGAGTGGGGGAAAAAATAAAACTCTTTTTGTCACAGATTGTGTTAAATCGTGCCTCGTGAGGCCTAAAATGGCACAGTTGAGACTAGGGTTTATTTCCCGGGAAATCATAAGATTTATGTACTTTTTCTATTCCCGGGACTTATACTTCGTTCCCGGGAATCACCGGGACCAAATCACACTGAAATAGTTTGTTGGCAATGCTTGAAAGATTTATAGAAATAAAGTCAGCAACTTTAAAGGAATTAATTGACATTAAAGAAGAACAAATGATGGTCAATGTAGAGTTTGAAGCTGTGACTACAGTTGTAACAGGCTTAAAGCCAATAAAAATTGGCTTAGAAAAATTATACAGTCAAAATGGAATTTTGCTAACTGCAGAAGAAGTATTTTCTTTGTTATTGGAGAATTGAACGAACAAAATTCAGAATTTGCGAAAAATATGAAATATTCTCTAATTCAAAGAATCAATGAGAGACGCAACGTTAATTTAATAGGATTAATGCAACACCTGAATTTTGGGAGAAAATACGAAGCAGCTGCACTTAGTGTCGATGTTTCGCGATTTCTTAGTAAAAGTTGTTTGGATAAACAAGCCCAAATGATAGAGGGACAAGGTTTTTCTGCGAAGAAGAGGAATCAATATCCAACTCTTCGCACTCAGAAGAAGAAAGCGTGGAGATATTAAAAGAAAAACCTCTAGCGTTGGATTAAAAATTAGAGAAAGCAATTTACTCTAAAATGAAAGTTTTATATCGTTCAATCAAGAAAAGTACTAGTTCAACAAAATCGAGAAACAAGAAATGCTGTTCGACTCGACAGAAAATCCATCACCAAACATTGTAAGAGTATGTGAGGCTTTAAAAACAATTCCTCCAACGTCAGTTGAAGCCGAGAGAGCATTTTCTGCTTCCGGACTGTTCGTCACAAAGCTTAAAACTAGGCTGAGTGATAAAAGTATTAATTGCTTATACTTTCTGAAATCTTAATTAAAAAATAAATAATTTATTACATATTTTTTTGTTTTTTAGCTCATTATATAAATAAATATTAATTTTGGAATTTATACGTATCCTTATTTTATATAATTATTATTGATTTTATTTAAAAATAACTTGTTTTTAAATTTTGACGAATTCTCGAGAATCCCGAGAATGGAGAAACCCAGGAAATCAGAAACCCTAGTTGATACCAGCGTTTCTCAAATTTTGAGGCGTGTCCTCCTAGGAGGCGTGATAACTTTACAAGGGGGGTGCGAGCATAGTGAAAGGTGTAAAAAGAAAGATTATTTTAAAAAATTATTAATTTACTGAGAATAAACAAACAAAATACATTTCTGACATACTAAAATATAAAAGACTCATTTGCACTTATATAATACACTTATAAATGCATCAGTATATTGCACAATGTATTTTATAATTAATTTAAGGTATTCGACTACGTTCGGAACCGTGATTTTGCAAAAGCGTGTAAATGGATAATATTTGTGATATTTAGTGTCACTTAGATTCGAAAATGTATATAAAATTGTTTTAAGAGTAGTATTACAATAAAAAATTATTTAAGTACAATACGTTAACAAAAAATGAACATAGAATGACCCCTTTTCAAAATATTCTCCTTTTGCGAAAAATGCTTTTATTATAATAATATTTTGCCTGTATGTAGCCCAGACCTCTGTACAGAGGCTCAGCTAGAATTTTTGAATTATATAACTTAGAAGTGGGTTTATCCATGTTTTACGACAACAGAGAAGAGAAACTTATAGGAAAAAACGCCGATAATTATTTGAATGGGTTGTAACTCTGAAAATAGTGTGAATTTTTCAAAAAAAATAGTGTAGACTCTCTGGAGAAGTCTTTACTTTATATAAGCACACACACACACACACAAAATATTATTATTTTAGAAGCATTTTTTATAAAAGGAGAACATTTTGAAAAAGGTTATTCTAAGTTAATTTTTTGCCGAAATATTGTATTTAAATAACTTTTTTTAGTCAAAATGCCCTTAAAACAATTTTATACATATATTCTAATCTAAGTGACACTAAATATCATGAAAATTATATATTGATGAGCTTTTTTAAAATCACGGTTTCGAACGTAGTCGGTTACCTTAACAATACCAAGTTAAGAACACGTTTAATAATTAGCAGGGACTCCATCAGCTTTTCATGTATGAAATTAAATTCAAAAATTAAAGCTTACCTTAATAATTTGTACGGTTTATAATTTAACACTTAACTGCCGATTAAGAGTTACACGATTCGCTCCCCAAAGCCACCGTTCAATACGTAGGGGAGCTTATGTGGTTTTTTGGGGATTGTCAAACACTGGCAAGGTCGTTTCATTTTCTTCCAAAGCCTTTGGAATAATTTTATGGATAGCAGTGCACAGAGAAGACCGTACTTCTTAAATACGTAAATGAATGCTTTGGCTGAGCATTTAGGAGGTTTCAGTCGTATTGTAGCTTTAGAAGCAAAGTATAGTATTATTGATTTCAATACATTGTTATTGTATGGAGGGGGCGCGATGAAAATTATGACTGAATATTGGATCGCAAATATTGAAAGTTTGAGAAGCACTAGCATAGACGGTTGTGGCTCTGCAGTCCTCTGCCTCTTTGTATCATTAAAAACATAATTATGTCTACTATGAATTGCTTTTCTTTATCTGTTTTCTTTATAATAATCTATTTTAAAAAATTACCAATGTGTACGAATATACAGGGTGAACACAAAAGATGGACCCGGTTTTAAAAAGTCACATTATCGAAACTAGTGCACATACTACAATAATGTAAGATGTGCACGCAACGTAAGATAAATATACCTTCTTTTTCCTAACAATGACCAACGGGTAACAACATTCAAGGTCACTATGACTAAAAATTCAAACATGGCGATAATGACAGAGAAAAGGTTTTTGCGTATTACAGTACGCACGAGTTTTTTTTCGGGTATTTCGGTGCAACGTGCATTTCGTAATCGCTACGGAAAAGAGACACCAACCAACTAGAGCATTTTGCGATGGTATCATCAATTTAAAAAAACAGGTTGCTTGTGTAAAAAGAAAAGCAGCAAAACAAAAACGTAGACTGTCCAATTTACCATCACAAATGATCCCAGATATACTCGATTGGTGACAAATCTGAGGATCGAGAAGGTCAGGGTAAGGTCGTAGTGTGGCGGAGAGGAGCGGTCTTGTGACGTCCATGCTGCGTGGGGCCGAACATTGTCTTGTTGGAAAGTAGCTTCCAGGAGTTCTGCCATGAGTGGCAACACATGTGTCTGAAGGATGTCATGGACGTATCACTGGGCTGTCAATGGGCATGGGTCAATATTAGGGGTGACAGTGTATCGTAATCAATGGCACCACATACCATCACACCAGCTGTGGGAACGGTGTGTCGCTGCAAAGTGAAGGCAGGATTGAAGCGTTCACCACGGGGCCTCCGCACACGAAAACGATTGTTATCATTGCTCACATTGAATCTAGATTCGTCACTGAAGATGACCTGGTTCCATTACGTTGCAGTCCAATCGCATCGTGCATGACACCACTCCAAATGGAGGCATCAGTGAGTGGGTGTCATTAGAAGCACACTTAATGGGCGTCATGATGCCAGATCTCCTTCCTCCAGAAGCCTTCTGATGGTTCGGGAAGACACGGGGGTCCTTAGTGAAATTGCTGCCTGTGTTTGGACAGCGGCTAATAAGGAAGTTGGCTCTTCGCGTGCATGTCGTATGATGTGACGGTCCTCTCGATCACTAGTCTCTTGAGGACGTTTTGAGCGTGGTCACCGTGTAAATGATTTCTTCTATCCACTGGTCCCAACAACTCCTTGCAGTCAAATCAGAATGACCTGCTTGACAAACTACTCGCCAAGATGAGACCACCCAGATTTCATCATTCCGATGATTCTTCCCCTCTCGAACTTTAACAGCTGCTCATATTGTCTTCGATGGTGGTGTAACGGCATGTCTACTTCAGCGTTTCCTTCGCAGAAGATTAAGTACACTCAAACAACATGCATATGGTTGGTAGATAGTGTATCACTCTATATAAATTCATAAAATAGTTTAATTTCTAAGAAACACGTAGATATGAAATGGGGCCCCAGTTTGATTAATGTTTATACCTTTCATTGTCTGATTCCCTTAGTAATTACCTGCAACAAATCTTTAAATTTTTTTAGAAATGCTATCTGTATAATGTCTCATATCTCATACGTTTTATCAGATTCTTGCCATCTTACCACTCAACGCTAATGAATTAATAGATATTAATGTGGTTATGATTTATATACGAGTTAAAGCAGCATCAAAATGAAAGAATTTACAAATATATTTCTCTTCAGTAATATCAGTATTAGAAGAAAAACAATTATGTTGGGTGTATAAGAACTCATAACTCGAATCGAAAAAAATCATTATTGTTTTTTTATGCTTTTTTTACGCTAGTTCAATTCAAAGTCCAATATTTTGTTGATCTTATATTATTTCCCCCCCCCATCAATCCTCTTGTTGCGGCCCGCATGAAGTACTTGCCATATGTATGCGGCTCGCGTGAAATATCTGCAATATGTATGCGGCCCGGCATGAAAAAAGGTTGAGTACCCTTGATATAGACCAACGGTGTCCAACCTTTTTTGGGAAGAATACCACTGTTTGATAAAAAAAAATAATTATGCTTGCCACACACTTCAACTTTTCCAACAAACAAATATGGAAAAGTGAAAAGATGTTGCTTATTATGGGATTTTTACTCAAATAGCCCTTTTTTTTAATGCAAGTCTATGTAGTAGAAACTTAAAAATAATATAATAAATAAAACAAAAATACAAACTAAGGTTTTATTGTTAAATAACTTTTTATAAGTTCAATCAATTCGGTTAAGTAAAAATAAAAAGGAGTAACTTTAAAAAATCACACAACACACACATTTATTCAAAATAATTATCAAACACTCAGTATCTACTTAATGTGGCTTTTGAAGTACTGCTTTTTTTCTGTCATTTATATTACAATTAGCTCTTACAGATACTAACAGAATTAGGTTATTATATAGGGCACACATTAGCTAGTTTTGAGTTATATTTATTGTAGTACATTCATAGCAAAAAACATTTATTCACAAACATATTTTATCTAAATTTTTTGTCTGAGACAACCCCATTTTAATAAAATTATAAGAAATGATTATTAATTATCTTTTCCATTTTTTAAAAATGTTCGTTAAGTCCGCACGTGCCATTGCTACAACTCCATCATGCCACACTGCGGCACGCGTTCAGTGTGCTAACCACCCCTGCTATAGACTAAATAACTTGAAATATTATTACTGTTTCCTTTTTAAAAATAAAAATTTAAGATTTAATTTTGTCGACGCTACCACACGATTCTAAAAGCCTTTATCTAGTAGTACAGTTTATATGTAAAAGAAGAAGATATAGTATACTTATATATATACAATACACATCTATTTGCTCTCTTTATTTTGAGCAACTATTTCTCCCAAGAAATTGATGTTTCCTGAAAGTTAAAATTGCCATATGATTCGGGATAAAGCAATTTTTCTGCACTTCGAATTTCTTTTTGGTCACATCAATAAAAAGCAATATTACTGTCTGTCCAGAGATGTATTTTTTTCCACTCTTCGAATGTTCTAAATAAATCCTTTAGAAAGTACTTCTTGGCTGTTTCTTTTTTTCCCAAGTAATAAATCTTCCTCTGTAAGATGGAGGGAGTGTCAAACAGATGTCGTTTTCTTCTCGGCTCTTGTTAAAATGTCATAGGAGCTATCAGTTGCCACTCTTGCCAACAACTTCGATTCTTGTACGATAGAATAGGTAAATGGTCTTGCAAAAAAATTCATAATACTACTTGCAATATATCGGAAAAAAACTTTTATCTATAATAGATTCTTTATTTTCATTGAGAACATTTATATATCTCCGTGCACCACAAAGTATCATACGGGGGTTTACAGAAGTAAGCATGAAGCACACATTACAAAGGAATGAAGGAATATAAATTCAGGAAGAATTACTATACAAACATCGATACCTTCTCCGGGATTCGAACCCAGATCCTACGGCACTGCAGTCTGCGTCACTAACCACCAGGAGCGTAGCTACCACCGTATCAATGATACGGGGCCCCAACATGTGCAACCACGAACAGGGCTTCCATATCTAAAAAAGGGCCCCGAAGAAATTTTGATACATGGCCATCTCAGAGCTATCTACGCCAGTTCTAATCACTATGCAGGATGGGTGGTTATCTATAATAGATTGAGCACAATAAATAGTGTTCGAATTTTGTGTAAAGAATTTTTAAAATAGTGAAAACAACTTATATCTGGATGTGTAATACGTTACATTACTCTATGTTGTAATTGTTTTTTTGTTAAAATTGTAATATTCTCAAGCAACGCCGTTCAATACATTGTAACGGTGTTTCAGTGGAAATTTGGCGAAAGAGCCAAGTTGGCATAATTTTTGACGACCATGTTAGTGACTTGGTGAGCATATTGGCGAGTTCTTGACCCTGTGGATTCTTCGGGAAATTGGTGGAGAAATCTATTAATATCACAATCTATGACGCAAGTAGATTTTCCTGGAAAGATCCGTGAAGCCTATAAGTATGAAGTCGCTCGCAGAAACCGAGTTCAATTTGTTTTGACCGTGGAACAGTTGTCTTGATTTGACCGTAATGAGTTGATCAGCAATTAGTTATTACTTTGGCTGTTGTGTAGTACGAGCGATTGCTTGTGAATATCTTAAAACATACTTGTGTTTTAGACACTGATAGTTGTGTCTGAAAGTCATAGGTGTGAAGGCCTTCTGAAATTTATCAAGGGAATTAGAGTACTTTATCCTATATTTCAGGGATTTTTTTTTCGATATTAAATTTCCATCCTTCCTGAAGAACTGTCTTTCTCTTTGGGATTGATTTGCATACAATCTACGTAGCGAAATTTTTAATCAAAGCAAGATTTTGGGCTCACCCTTTATGTCAGTGCTTCTCAAACTTTCACTATACGTGACCCACTATTCAATCATCATTTACATCGCGCCCCCCTCCATACAATAAGAATGTATTGAATTCAATAATACTATACTTTGACACTAAAGCTACAATGCGACTTTAACCTCTTATGTGCCACCGACGTATATAAACGTCTCTCTCAGCCAAAGCATTAATTTTCTGGACGTATATATACGTCTTTCTGAAGTACGATCTTTTCTGTGCAGTGTTATCCATAAAATTATTCCGAGGGCTTTGGAATGCAATAGAAAGGACATTGACAGTGTTTGCGAAGGATTTACATATTTCAAAGGATTTTTGCTTATTTCTTTCTTTCCTCCTCCCCCTCCCCCGCAACCCCCACCAAAATACGCCCGTCTACGTCGTAAAAGGTGGCATTGGGGAGTGAATCGCGTAACTTTTAATCGGCCGTTAAGGAATTTAATTATAAAACGTACAAATTATCAAGATAAGTGTTAATACAAGTCCTCTCGGGATCACTGGTAATTATCACACTTGTTCTTAACTTAGTATTGTTAAATTAATAAT
>BMAV01027086.1:71860-84955 GCA_019973955.1 Trichonephila inaurata madagascariensis
TTTTTTTAAAGAATTTCTGAAAAAATTTCAAGTTATTCTCTCTTGAACACATTTTACGGGGGTCATAAATCCTGAACTGGTTTTATGAGATCCTAACTCGAAGAGAGCAATAGAGTTCTGGACGTTTCATCCAAGAAATGAAACCTTTAGCCCCCATTACCCAGTTCACTAGAAACATCTTCGATATCCTCTTTCACACTCAGTGCATTTGTCCCGTATCCCCGTGTTCTAATTATACAATAATGAATGTTTAATATTACTTATATGCTTTAAATTATAAAATGTCCTTAAAATTCATTAATTTTAGTGTAAAATTATTTTCTTAATATTGAAAATACAGTGAATTCTTCGACATATTTTTTTTCTTGTTTTCCTTGCAGTTTTTCTTTCGTTTTTGATGGATAAGATATGCAAAATAAACATATATTAATTTTAAAAAAGGTGTGAATAATTACTTTTTTAATATATAGTGTTTATGAATTTAAATTTTGTTTTATGTGGTTTATAAAGTATATATCAAAAGATGAACCTCTATATAACGAATTTTCCATATAACGAACTTTTTTCCGAGATTTAGCGACTTCGTTGCATACAGTTCCGACTGTATTTCACATTAGGCAATAACTTAGAAATTTTCTTTAAAATAACTAGGGGGTACCCCTGTCCTCTTGACGGTGAACCAACCCCTATTGTGCAAATTATACAACTCTTCATATTCATTGTAATGGCGTTTCAATAGAAACTGCGGAATTTTAACGATACAGCCAAGTTGGCATCATTTTTATTGAGTTGGCGACCATATGGATGCGTCAGGGAATAAATTTATTACAACATCACGAAAAGCGTTTATTTATTTATATATATATATATAGAGAGAGAGAGAGAGAGAGAGAAATATAATGCAACCTACAATAGCAATCCACAATCGAAGTCAATCTCAAGGCCTCATGAATGGTATTAAAAATTGCTAACTTTTTTGTTTTCCGCTAAACTGCCAACAAAGGATAAAGAATATATTTACCCAGTGTTGTGACTCGAGAGACTTTCGTTTTCGATTTCAATATCCTTTATTTTTCTTCAACACACAAGGTAAAATTAGGCTATTTACACTAATGAATTAATGAAGCTATATACGTGAAAGAACGAATTATTTGAGCATACGCTCCGTAAACAAAGTATTATGCAATTATTTTCTTAACGTAAAACGTGAACTACTTAGAATATTTCATAAACATACTTAACTAAATTCTGTTGCCAGATTCAGAGAATGAATATTAAATACAAGACAAATATTATCCAACAGGAAATGTTGAACATATTAGGAGTGGCAACACCCAGTGCATACATTTATTGATAAAAAACAAAGAAACATGCTTGAAACTTTATTTCAAGCAGATAAAAAAGCTCACATAAAAGTCCATGATTTTCTAAAGAATAAAGGCATTATTGATGTGTTTTATATGTTGATACATTTCAAAGGCAAGGACAGGATTAGGTATACTTATTGATATTCTTAATCTTTAGAAAAGTATTGTTAAAGTACTATCAGAATTGTACGGGAATCATGGGAGCCGACAGTGCATTGTGTCCCATGTGGCCAAAAGGTCATGCAACATTTGGAACCATGCAGATCCATACGGTCATAATGATGTGGAGACCAAATGCCAAATTAGATTTATTTAAAATTCCGTAGTGCGTGATGACGACTAAAGTCCTTACAATTTTCAGCTGAAATTAACATAGAAATTAATGTCAAAATTGTAAAAGAAGAATTATTGAACCATATTAGTATGAAGGTGACTTGGTAAACATAAGCAGGGAAACTTGAATGATAGAGATATCACAAAACTACAAAAGTTTTACAGAAATGCCATAAAAAACAATGTACAGGTACCAAAAAAAAAAGGAAAACTGCAATTTACGCCATTCTAATGCATTGTTCGTCAACCGACGAAAAACCTACACATGGAAGGGGAGTCATCCTGGCATGTACTAAAGAGTAATAGGCAAAAATTAACCCCAGGATCACATTATTCTATGAAAACTGATTTGTTGCATCAAGTAATTAAAAAAACATTCCTGCGTGTCAATATTTAGCATCATATTCTACACTGGATACATACATAGCAGGCTAAGTTAAAATTCTAATGAAAATGAGCTAAGCTTCATCTGGCGATAATATTGTAAGAGAGTTTGTTTCAAAATGATCCCATTCAACGTTTCAACGTCCTGTTGTTTCTAAAGAAATTTTTGATGAGGTACAGACGAGCCGTCAAATAATTTTGATGTGATTATTGGGAAAGTATTAAAATTAAACACTAACAACACACTCAAAACTATTTACTACGAAAAAAATACATTTTGCACTGTATAGAAGTAAATGTTTAAGTTATACGTGTAATTCAAATTAAATTAACATTAATATGACTTCTGTTGTTGCAGATTTAATGACAACTTATAATAGAATTGTAAGATGTTACTCTCTCTCTTTTTTAGTAGAACGCAAGCTGAATTGGAAGCATCTGCCAAAGCGGTTTCTAAGCGAGTCTTTTTATATTCATCTCTAAAAATAATGACTCACAGGCATGGGTAGATGAAAATATCTTTAAAATAACATGGGTCAGCTTCTGCAAACAGTCAAATGTGGCTGGAATCAAATTCCATGTTTCGAAAATTTTGTAATTGTCATTTTTACTTATATTTCTTGTTAACTTTTCTGTTTTAATCATTTCCAACTTTTTTCTTGTTTCATTAAATTTCTGAATCCATATTGAACTAAACTAGAAATCAATCAGTTGTAATTCAAATTCTTCAATTTCCAACCAGTCGAACAGGTCCAAGTTATCTCTCTTCAATGTCCTTCTCTTCTAAATTTCTCTGCAAAAATAACATAAAATAAACATGTATTAAAAATAATTTTCGTCATACATTAGAAGTGAAACAACTGCATAGTGATATAAATTTCTATCGAATGGTTTTGGGAAGATTATTTAAGGTATTCGATTTAAATTGCACAGGAAATAACAGAAAACACAAAAAACAAACTTTTTTACTGTCAGTATTGCTTTTATTAGAAAAAAAAGAAGAAATCTCAGGTTAGTTATAAAATATTGAAGAAATCGCGCGTTTCTTCCAACTACAACAAACAGCGGAATGACAAACTCAAATCCATTAAAAAGATTCAGACATTTGATTTTTTTTGACATCTACTTTCATATTACGCAATAATCGTAAAAAAAAAACGTTGTCAGCAACAACCAATTTACAGTACACCTGTTTAGAGTACAATTTTTCATTCACTAAATGTTATGATGGGAATTTCCATCATCGTGCAACAAAGAAGGGTTAAATCGATTTAGAATTTAATCCTTTGTGTCACACATATACAATACTTATATCTTTATTTCAATTCACAAAAGAAATCAAATTTAAAACACACAAATTCCGAAGGAAAATAATTTTATTTCGAAATACCACATCCACAATCTATTTGCATCGAATAAAATGAAGCTTGGATAACATTAGAAGCATATTTTTTATTTTAATAACAGTTCACTTTCTTCAAATCATTAAGTATTTTATTTTTTTCCTTTGAGGAAGAAAAAAAAATTCTTCGGGTAATAATTGTAAGAAAGAGAAATTCAGGATGGACTAGTCGAGCAAAAACACATTATTATCAAATGAGAATAAGAATGGGAAAGATGATACCTGAAGTGATATAATGAATTGGCGAAGAAGTATATTTTCACTTTTTCTTTTTATGAATAAGATTAGAATTACTGCTGCCACCGGCTGAGTCAAAATAAATTACATAGCTGCTATCATTTCATTAATCAATAGCTTGGAAAAGGAATCCGGCGAAATAATGATACGACGGCACTTGCTTTATTTGATATACTGATAAGGATATTGAAAATATAATAAGAGCTTTTATTTTATATTTAGTTGGGTTTTTTCCTAAGTTAAGGTTTGAATATTTATATTTTATTGTATATTTTATAAAAATAATTGATGTACAAAAACTGAATTCCATAATGATAGTAATTGAAATTTTTTAAATCCAACTTAGTATATATTAGATTGGGGAAAAAGAAATCCATTATTTATGCATGAAAATCAATATTTTATTTAACATGCTTCCGATTGTCCGATTTGGGTCAAATACGCACCGTTTTGTTGTATAATTTGGTGCTATTTTAAAGATAGCTTCATAATGCCTCTCTCGTGGAAATCTTGGCCCTTATTGGCGAAAACATCTAGTAATCGAGTTTCACAATCTTCTCTTGATCCCAATTTCTTATCACTCAGGAAGTTTTGCAATGCGAGAAAAAGGCGGTAATCGCTTGGTGGCAGGTCCGGACTATATTGTGGGTGCATTAAAACTTCCCAACCAAGCTCCCAGAGGTTCTGGCGAGTCACTACAGAAGTGTGTGGCCTCGCGTTGTCCTGATGGAACACAACTCCTCTTCTGTTGGTCAATTCTGTCCGTTTCTGGTCAATCGCTAGCTTCAAACGGTCCAGTTGTTAACAGTAGGAATCTGAATTTAGTATTTGGCCATGCGGAAGCAACTCCTAATAAATTATTCCTTTCCAGTCCCACCAAATGCACAGTTGAACCTTCCTAGCCGTTAGTCCTGGTTTGGACACCGTTTGAGCTGCTTCACTGCACATTGACCACGATCGTTTTCGCACAATATTGTAGTATGTGACCCATTTTTCATCCCCAGTCACCACCCATTCAAGAAATGGGTCGATTTCATTCCATTTGGAAAGACTTTGCAGATGGAAATTCGATCCATCATGTTTTTTGGTGTTAATTGGTGTGGCACCCAAACATGGAGCTTCATTTTGAATCCAACTTTGCGCAAATGGCTAAAACTGTTTTATGGTCGATCTTTAGCTCCTGGACGATGCTGCGACTATCAACATGCCAGTAAACCAGTGTTTCTCAAACTGTGGGGCGCGCCCCCCCTAGGGGGGCGTGATAGCCTACAAGGGAGGCGCGAGCGTATTGGAAAGTCGAAAATAAAAGATTATTTAAAAAATTATCAATTTACTAAAAGGAAACAAAATGTATTCTAACATAATAAAAAATACACATTTACTGTGATATAGTATACTTATAAATGTATCAGTACGGCACAATATATTTGATACTAAGTATCAATACTAAGTTAAGAACAAGTTTAATAATTACTAATGATTTTTCAATGGGTTTATCATACACAAAATTTAATACTTATCTTAATGCTTTGTACGGTTTAAAATTAGGGTCGTGTGTATTGTAGCTTTAGCGTCAAAGTATTATACAGTATTACTGCATTCAACACATTGTTATTGTATGGGGAAGGGGGGCGCGATGAAAATTCTGATTGAAAATTAGGTCGCGAACATAGAAAGTTTGAGAAGCACTGCAGTAAACGATTATTTCTGGGATTTTATCGACATTTTCGACGACGGGCCTGCCTATGCGAGGTGCATTTTTAACATCAAAAATACCTAAATGGAATCGACGAAACCAAAATTGCACGTAATTAGCTGTTACAGTATGGGCACCATAAACACCATTCGCAATTTCATCCACCTGGCTTGCATTTTCACCTTTATCAAAGAAAAACTGTAAAAAGAACCGAATTTTCTATTTGTTGACTTCCATTTTTAACACCCTGTAACTCACAACTGAATGGACCAAACAAAAAAAAACCAAAAATAATTTTTTTAGTGTGAAATGTCATCTTGACAACGAATATAAATTTAAAATTGTTTGATCAATACTTTACGAGATATCGACACTACAGCCATCTACCGAAAAAATAATGGATTTCTTTTCCCACAACCTAATATATTAACTTATTTAGTAATACGACTGTTTCTGCTTTATAACTTATTATACATTAAATATTTTTATATTTGAAGATGAGCATTTTTTAAATATATGAAGATTCAAACTGAAAATTATAAATATTTTCAAATTGCGCACTCAATACAGCGATATCTAATCTTAAACATGATTTTATCTCTCCATTTTTGTCTTATGAATTCATTTCTAAATGAATTAAATGTTATAGTTTATGTGAATATTTTCATCAATTTAAAAACTTTTCAAATTCTTTTATACCAGTGGTCGCCAAACTTTTTGACCTCACGGACCAGTAAATTCATAATTTAAATCCAGCGGACCACTAATAGCCTTTTTTAAGTGCTAAAAACATTTATAAAAATAATTGTGATCTAACAACACATAAAATGTACCTAGTTAATAAAATGAAACTATGTAATTGTAACCAGATTATGGAAAGCTTTATTAATAATCCATTATAAAATAAACAAAAACTGTGAAAGCAAAACAATTAAAAAATGGCTTAAGTATATCAAACGTTTATATATATATATATATACACACAAATGGATGTTTGTATGTATGAAATCGCATCATTCCAACCCCATTCAATTGATCACTATGATAATTGGCATGTATATGTATATTTTTGTGGAGAAGTTTTTTGTGTTATCCTCTTTGTTGTAGATCCCCACCAGGTGGTGCTACAGCAAATCAACTTCTGCACCGTTCCATCAATCGTCAAGTTGCCAACTGGGTCACCAAATAATGCCAACTTGGCTCTATCGCCAACATGCCGCTATTTTTCCATTAAATCGCCATTATGATGTAATGAATGGCGTTGCTTGCAAAAATTACAATTTAACATAAAATAAATACAACAGAAAGTAATATTAACTTATTACACATCCAGATATAAATTATTTACATTATTTTAAGCATTCATTACTCAAAATTTGTAACAAAGTGTTACTTTTACTGAGCAGAGATCAGCTTAGGAAGGTGTTTTTAAAAATCGACCCACAAAGAGTTACGGGGTGTTATAAATAAAAAAAAAATATTCCTTTTTATCAGTTGTTAGGTCTACAAACTTAAAAATTAACAATTATGATTTTGTTTGTTTGTTTTGTTTTGTTTAGCTGAAATATGCAAAAAGCGTTTTTAGCTGTTGTTGTTGTTTAATTTGCATTTCACGTAAAGTTAACTCATTAAAGACTTCTTTATCCTTCAATCTGTATTGTTTATTTTTTTCAATTTACCCGTTCAAAGAACGGGTATACCAGCTAGTTAAGTATAAGAAACATTCTCTCGAGAATGCAGTTTGAGTCGCTTTCTTTCAACGCTCTAGCAGCGCGTATTTGATTGAAGACGAAACTTTCAAAGACAGTGACATTATCAATAATTTAATAGATTATGAAGACGGGCACACACACACAAAAGGAACCGGATTCTTTGAGAGTGGATAAAATATATGCAGGGATCCACCTTCCCAGCAAATCGGGAAAGCATCTTTTTTAAGGCTATCTTCTGTCAATGTTAAAGAATAGGACCCAAATTCGGAATATTTTTTCAGATATAAAAGTACTCAAATATTAATTTTATATTCTGGTTTCGTTATTCTGTAGATAATCACTTATTTTATCATACTACTCATTTTTATCCAAATTGACACATTTTTTTCTGTTATAAAATGTGTTTCGCATTTTTTCTTCTATACCGTAATGCTAAATAAGCACAACTATTCGTTTACATGTTAAAAGGAAAAAGTAATTATTTATGAAATGTTTTGAAATTTTGAAAACACTATATTAGAAACAAATGCATGAGTTACAGTGTCAGAAATTTCTGCTCGAAAATGTGCTCCACATTAAGATCCAACTCTCGTACATATGGTGACGTTTCGATCCACAAGAAACAAAGTTACCAGTACGACTGATCAATGAACACTACTCAAGGACACGGAGACACGAGACAACTCCACTGAGGGTTCAAGGGGATATCGAAGGCGTTTGTACTGAGCTGGACAATGGGTGTTAAAGGTTGCACTTCTTGAATGAAACGCCCAGAATTCTACAGCTTTCGGTGAGTTAGGCACTTAATAAAACCAGTTCAAGATTTGTGTGATCACCATAAAATAAGTTAAAAGAGAGAATAACTTGAAATGTCCAAAAATACTTCAAAAATAGAGAGGAAAAAAATTGAATCACAAAAGAAAAAGTTCGTTATATAGAAAATGCACTTCGTTATAGAGAGGTTATTTTACAAAGAAAATCGTGAAATGTTCTTGGTTCCAGGAAAAAGTTCACTATATAGAAAAATTCGCAATATAGAGGTTCATCTGTATTTACGAAATTTCGCATTTTTTTTTTTTTTTTTTTTAATGGTCCCTATCTGCTGCACAAAAACATGTTTTGCTGTATATTTTAGAAAGATTTTATTTTGAGTCTAAAATTTTTTTTTCTCTGAATCTCTATACCACAGAACATCCTCTCCGAATAGATTGGTTCTAATTATTAAAAACTTTTTCTTTCCTTATAATCATGATCCACCTTAATGCACAACCTTTTTGTTGTGTCATGCAGCGCAACCAGTAAAACTCGTAACTGTTAAAGGCTCCCTAAGTGCACACAGACTCCATAAATCCATCGATGATCTCTTTTTAGGAACATATTCTCCCGTATTATCGATATTAGAATCGATATGGTCTTTCGAAGTGGAAATTGGGATTTTCCCTTGACATTTTAACGTGGCTGCTAAGAAATGATACTTGTTTGACAGTCCGCCATCTTGGAAAAAGGAAATTTATGACTTAAAAAGAATTCTTGTAAGAAAAAAGTTTTTCAAGGATTTATTTTACACTATCAGAGAGAAAACCCTAGCTTTTTTTCGACAGATAGTATTATTGCTTCTTATTGATGTAGGCGATATATATGATATATATATATATATATATATATCCTGAATCTGATGTAATTGCACCAGTTAAAGTTTTTGAGAGTAGTGAGCTAAAATAAATATATTTATATATATAAAAAAAGTGACAGACCAGTGCTTTTAAGAAAATATAATATTTATAAACTTTTAAGTGCAAAAAAAAAAAATTCTAGACAACATTGGATGCCATGACATATTATAGTTTGAAAAGGGGAATAAGATTTCATATTTTAAAACACTATTTTCCATGCTAGAACAGTTTTATAAGTCTTTCGATAGATGTATTAAGTGAAAAATAAACAAGATATCCAAAAACAGTGACTACAATTTCAAATTTTAATTACCGTGAAATCCAGCGTATAACGTGCACCTGTACTGTCAAGCGGCAATTTTTGGTTTTTAGGTACATTCGCCGTGTAATGCGCACCCCCTTTTTTACGAAGCATCCTGAAATGTATGTGCGCAATGCTCTTATGTTTTTAAGTCATTTGTTCGAGTTATAATTCCAAATTTTGGAAAAAAAAAATAGTATACTTCTAGAACTACAATCCTTTAAGTTCAGACGTAAGAAAGGGTATTTCAAGAAACAGTATTTAGATATATGTAGAAGTCTAATTTTTTTCTATGCTCATTTTTGTTTCTTTTTAAAGCTGTCATTTTTATACCCACCGTGTAACGCGCACCCGTAAATTAGGATCTTATTTTTTTTAGTTAAAAGTGTGCGTTATACGCCGGATTTTATGGTACATGTAAACTAAGAAAGATATTCGCTTACGATTTCATGTGTTCCTTAGAGAAAACCCCAGTTTTTTTTTTTTTTAAAAAAATTTTTTTTTTTAATTTCCAATGGCGAGTACTAAAGGCAATTGTGACATAAAAAAGGGAACAAAGAAAAAACTATAAAAGGACAGCAAACAGTCCATGGACCCTTTTGTGTGGTCTCCAGTTTCCGAGAAGTGTTCCCACAAACTATTGGAGCATAGCATAGGGCAGTGCATAAGATGAGTACATTCCATAGATTTCCGAAGATTACAGAGCATGCAGCATGGGTCAGTAAGAACTTCTATAAGCTGTAAATACCTAGCAAGGTAGTCATGACCAGTATCAAGGCGGAATTTTGCTACAGCTATTATTTCAGCCCAAACGGAAATATTTTGAGTATTATTCCACCAGGATTTCTGGGAGTTTTTATTTGATAAATCTTTTTTAAAGTTATTCTTAAAAATTGATCTAATAATTATATAGCTCTGTATATAGCTCAGACCTCTGTACAGAGACTCAACTATGATTTTTGAAATATTCACGTTATTTTCAGAATTACAACCAATTGAAATAATGATCGGCGTTTTTTTTCTTAAAATTTCTCCCCTCTGTTGTCGTAAAGCATGGATAAACCCACTTCTAAGTTAAATATTTCAAAAATTCTGGGTGAGCTTCTGTACAGAGGTCTGAGGTATACCCAGGCAAAATATTATTATAATAGAAGCATTTTTCACAATAGGAGAATATTTTGAAAATGGGTCATTCTATGTTCATTTTTTGTCAAAATATTGTACTTAAAATAATTTTTTATTGTAATACTATTCTTAAAATAATTTTATATACATTTTCTAATCTATGTGACACTAAATATCATAAATATTTACCATTTATAAGCTTTTGCAAAATCACGGTTCCGAACGTAGTCGGATTTCTTAAAGCCCTTTCTTAGCCGTAGAATTTGACCATAATACTGAAAGTAAAAAAAGAAAAATAAATAAATGCTGATAATATTACGATTTTTCTCAAAAAGTTAAATAAGAAAAAAGAAAATCTATGAAACCCAAACTTTATGCTCTTAAAATGAAGTCACATCTTTATTTTTTCAGATTGTACCTAGTAAGGCTGTGTTCGCATTATTTTGTAACTTTTTTGCTTCATTATGTCCTTTTTAGCATGTGTTTATAAGTTTCACTTGTATGTAATGGAATGTTTGAACTCGATTTTTACTCACTTTCGAAATTTCGCACACTTGTCAAGGACCCATGACATTACAATAATTTCATAATTTTGTTTCATTGTCCTGATCAGAATTTTAATAATTAAGGATTTTAAGGATTTACGAGACATGGAAACTAATTCATTAATCATTTCTAGATTTGGTGACTAATTCATTATATCGTTTCTAGATTTGGCGACTAATTGCATAAGCCATTTTCAGATTTGGCGACTGATTCCACATGCCATTTCTAGATTTGGGGACTAATTCCAGATTTAGCAACTAAAAGATTAAGGTGCAACCCTAAAACCGCAAAATAGGCTTCTGGTTAATAAAAAATAAAACAAAAAAAGTGTTCTTTATGTGAATAAAGGTAGGGTTGGTGAATGCGTAGTTTTTCTGAAAATGGAAATAAAAAAATAAAAATAAAAAAAGACTCGTGAGTGTGAATAAAAATAACTTATTTTCTAACTGCCAAATAATTTATACTTTTATAAAGCAATATGTTTAAACAAGTTATACGAATTAACATTATAGCAATCCAAGGTGCTTTTGGCAGAGCAAATAAATACCCTTCAGATCCATTAATTAATATCCATTAAGGAGCAAGACTAATTCCAGCAGCCACATAATTCTGGACCCAAATTTCAAACTTAAGGATAAATTCAACAAAGGATAAATGATAGTTTTAAAAACTAAAAAAATAGGCTTTTATTGTAGATTGACTAAAAAATGAAAAATAAATTATAGTTTTAAAAAATATATAATTCACTTATAATTTAATTGGTGCTTGGTACTACATTTTTGCACTAACTCAGCATTTCAGAATAGAACTAGTAAGAAATTATAACAATTAATTTAGAGCACCCCCACGCTTTTATCCCAATGATATTAATTTTCTCGTTAACCATTTTATTCTTATATTAAGAATAATTTTTTTACTTTTTAGTTCGATTCACAATATAAAAGCGTGTTTTTTAGTTTTTTTAAAACTATAGTTTATTCTTTTTTGCCTTGTATATTTTATTTGTTTTACTTACTTCTTTTAGTTCCTTATTATTTCAATAGTATGTGGTAGTTATTTGATGTATGCCCAATAAAAATATCTTAAAGAAAAAGCATTTTACATTTGTTGTACAAATAATCGCATTTGAAGGTATTAATTTTTTGTTTCTTTTTGTGTGAAATAAAATTCAAAAGCTTTGAAAAATAAAGTTTTTTTTTTCTTTAAACTACAAAATTGTAGATATTTTTCTAATAAGGTTTTTTTTTAATTATTTCCTTATATTTTACTTAAATGTAATTTATAAAACTAATTATTTAATGATATAAATTCGGCAATAATCAAACTTTCAAAGGAAAAAAATCGTTTTTAAAATCCATGTTAACGTATAATCTCTTTTTTATTAATTAAATAAAGCTTAACTTTTTCAATATTTTGCAAAAAATTGACGTGTCTTTAATATACCAAGTTTAATGTGTAAAGTAAGAGGAATTAATTTTTTTTCTTTTATAAAAGTTATTTAAAAAAAAAATTACTGATAATAAAGAATCTTGCTCCAAATTAATTATCCTTTTTTCTTATCCTGTACATTTTGTGAAACTTTTACGCTATAACTGTAAAATCTATCGATTTTTTCTTCTATTTTTTTAAAATCTACATTTCTTACTCTAAAAAAAGGTATAATTTTCTAAATATAAATGGTTTTTTATCTACTTTTTTTAATCCCTACTATTAGTTATATTTTCCTATATCTTGTTCAAATTTTCAATCGTTAATTTTAAAGCACTCAATTGAGCTGAAAGTTTATATACATGATTCTTTTAAATGAAAATACGATAATTTAATTATAATTAATAAAAATTGATTAAATCGAATTATTCAAAGAATTACGGATATAGCCACGTCGACATCACTTTTGCCGACGTGTCAAAACTTTAGAAGGGTTTTTTCCCTCACATTTTAAAGCAGTCATTTGAGCTGAAGCTTTTTATACACGATTGTTTTCGGTGACAATACGATAATTTAACTGTAACTAATTAAAATTAGTTGACTGAAATTAATTATTTAAAGAATTACAGATACAGCCACGTTGGTTTCATTTTTAGCGACTTGGGTCAAAACTTTAAAAGATTTTTTTTTTTCTCACGTTTTAAGGTATCCGACTACGTTCGGAACCGTGATTTTGCAAAAGCGTATAAATGGATAATATTTATGATATAAGTGTCACTTAGATTAGAAAATGTGTATAAAATTGTTTTAAGAATATTATTACAATAAAAAAATTTATTCAAGTACATTATTTTGACAAAAAATGAACATAGAATGACCCATTTTCAAAAT
>BMAV01027087.1:0-44210 GCA_019973955.1 Trichonephila inaurata madagascariensis
ACATTTTATTTTTCCCCTATATTAGATTTAGTCTTATTTTTAAACAATTATTTACTTTAATGTGACTCCCACAAGAGTTAACCTTCTTGAGTTAAGTTCATAATATAAGATTCCGAAGGCATTGAATAGGTTTGCTATCATCGATAAACATAGGGTACAGCAGTGATCGTCTCAATCTTTATAACTTCATGGAGCACTTAGTAACACCATTATTTAATTCCCATATCACTGAAAAGGAACTTCCTGAAAAGCAAGAAAAACCACCAACGTAAAGCAATATCGACAAACTGAAGTGTTATGCCGCCAGTTTACAATGGTTCCCAGTTTTTAAATGTCGCCAGATACACCAGTAAAAGCATGTGAAATATCCCTTAACTCTGAAGGAATTCCACAAAAAGTAGTAACTAACATTTTAAGACAATGTATAATTCATATTCCATAATAGTTTTGTTGCTAACCATTTTTGAAACTGAATCTTCATAAAGATATAAATCATGTCCCAGTTTTTACACGGTCCACTTGTTATCAACCGCTGGGCTACAGAATGATCCCCCTAAATACCCTGGAGATCCTTCCCTGTTTAAGAAACTTTTTAGTTTTTCTGTCTGATGTGTTAGTCAATTCCTACTATTAGTTTACACCCTCTCTCTATATATTTATTTATATATATATCTTGTTCAAATTTTTAATCTTTAGTAAAACACTTTTTATTCATCCACTGAAGTTCAAATACATTTTTTAAACTTGTAGTGGATGACACACGTGATGTTAATACAGTTTTTTTCAAATAGGAATGAATTAATTAAATTAATTTAATGAATAAATAGTAACAAACAAAAATAATAGTCCAACACCATATATAAAAAGAAAAATTGCTCGTTGTGTCCCTGTAGTGCAATGGATAGCGCATTGGACTTCTAATCCAAAGGGTGTGGGTTCGAATCCCACCAGCAATGGCCTTATTTCTGAGAATGTGATTTCTTTTTACTATACTATTTTAGTTGAATAATTAAATTTAATCAATGAATAAATAGTAACAAACACACACAAAAGTAATAGTCGAACATTATATATAGAAAGGAAAATTGAAAATTGCAAGAAAAATCGCTTTCTAATTTGTCACTTAATGTTGTGATTCTGTTATATGTATATACATATTTATATTAATTGTAATTATTTAATAAAAAGTAACTAAAATAAAATTTTTCTTTGTTGACTTAAGTAGAAATTGACTTTAAGGTTGTTTTTTTCATATTACTTGTTTTTGAATTTAGAGTCTCTGAATCACATAAAAGAGAAATGTTTTTGAAGTTTCGTTATCTATTTTTCAATTCCTACTATTAGCTCACACACTCTCTATATATATTTATTTATTTTGGTGGAATTTTCAATTGTTAATACAATTCATTTTAAAGCGCTCCATTGAGCTGGAATTTTATACACGTGATTATTTTGGAGGACAATACAATAATTTATAATTATAATTAATAAAAATTAATTGATTAAAAAACTAATTATTTAAAGAATTACAAATACAGCCACATTGGCATCATTTTTGCGACTTAGCGACCCTTTCGGCGTCTTGTGTCAAAACTTTAAAATATTTTTTTTTTCTCACGTTTTAAAGCATTCAGTTGAACTGAATTTGGGTCACAATACGATACTTTAATGAAAATTTAAAACTGTTTCCCCACTTAATGTTGTGATTCTTTCCTATGTAAAACATATTTATATTAATTGTAACTTTTTATAAAGTAGCTAAAATAAAATTTTTTCTTTGTTGATCTAAGTAGGAATTGAGACTTAATTTTTTTTTGTATTACTTTTTTTTGGGAAAGTTACATTTAAAAAGTAAGAAACACTTTTCCCTAAACAAATTACAACTTTTCCAATTCATTGGGCTAAGGCGAAACAGAAAGCAATGACGCTGCCAAAATTTTTCAAATAGTGGAAAAAAGCAGCCAAGGACTTTCCCCAGCTCAGTCGAGTGCAAACTGGTATGTGACAAAAAAACATTCCCAGTTGGAAAAGCTTAAATCGGGGGGTGTTGTTCTTGGATGATGACGCCCCGTTAAATCTGTCGAGAGCTAAAACGTCCTCACGTTGGTGTGGTGGGTAGTTAGGAGGGGGCTGCCAGCTCAGGTGTGTCTACGTCAGGCCATGGTTAAAATTCGTGGTCCGTCCCCAAAAAGCCCTCGTGCGCTAAACAGTGCGACGTTAATATTCAATCAATAAATTTTGGGAAAATAGTGCAAGACCCCAACGTAGGGACATTGCAGAGCACACTTTTTAAGGATGGGAATATTCAATCGTGGGGCATCAACTTGATCAGACCTACAGATTTCTACATTTTTCATGTATTGGAAAATAATGATACAATCCGGATACTTGGAAGTAACGAAGAAATGTAGCAACCTGTGATGTCCGTGGTAGCCTAATGGTTATGGTCCCGAACTCGAGTCTGGCGTTTCGCGGATTCAAATCTTGGTGCCACTGAAAACCCACCATGCAGAAGGGCTGTTGACGTTAAATCTTTCGAGAGTGAAAGTTTTTCTTTGGCTTGGTATGGTAGTTTGAAGAGGAGGTGCCAACTCAGGCATCATCCTCGTCACTTGACCGTGGCTCAAAATTACGAGTTCTGTCACCAATAGTACTCATATTGGTTTATAGCGTGGTTTATAAACAATCACTCACAACAAATTGTGACAAATTTCTTAAAATCACTGAACACCGTTTTTTGTGGGAGAATACTTGAAATTGATTCCATGGTACCAAATGTATTGGCATCAGTGGCGATTCTGTAGAAAAATCGCCTAAGGATTACATTTTGCGATGACGCTTTCTGTTTGTAGTACAGCTTCCCTGTGAAAAAATGACGAAATTTGCATTCGGAATGTTTCTTGTGTAATATATTTTGTTTGTAAATTAACGAGATCTTAGCACAGCTTATACGCTAATTTATTAACACGACACAGATTTTTCTCTTTTCTTACATCTGTGGCGGCTGGTTCTGTAGCATTTCTTTGTAAATATTTTATATTGTATCTGGCAACCCTGCTGGTTCAGTTTCGAGCATTACCGAGGCAATGAACCCAGAGGGCTTGCCGTTCTCGAGATGAATAAATGTGTGTGTTTTATATTATCCATGGTGTTAACTTAAACACGAAAGACACTCTAATAATTAATAGACCAAATAATAACTATAATGGTGACGGGAAAGGGCAAGGAACACCTTCTGCGCGTTAATTCACCCAAAAAGGGTTTCCCGGATGGCAAAGAAATTACAAGTAAGTGCGTTTTTAGTCACGCCTTGTTTCTTTGTCCCTAAACTCCTCAATATAAATCATTCTAAATACTTTAGCTATCTATTTCTTTCCGGAAATTTTATTTCAGCTTCTTATACCTTTCACATTTGATGTATTTTTGTATTATTTACATGTAATGTACATTTATTTTTTCATTTCTGTATGATATATTGCCCTCTAAATTTCCCGGACATTCCTTCGTAGTCAAGGGGTTTTCCCGGTTTTCCTTTTTTATTCTGTTCTTCCTCCTGCCCCCACTCGCTCGTTTTTTTGCTTACAAACATGACGTCACCTACGGGGAAAAAATTCTTCTAATTTTTGGAAGGATCGCGTTACGCCTTCCAGTTTTTTTGGCGAAATAATGTCCACTTTGGGTTCGGCTTTTTTTGAAGTGCTTTGGGAAAGTCAAATTACTCAAGATGAAAAAAAATTAAGCGCTCGTTTCTATGTTGGACCCGGAAACCCCCATTTTTCCGATATTATTCTTTCACCTCCGGGGGAAAAAATAAATATGTAACGCTACCCGTCGCAATTAAAATTTGCAGATTCGGAACACCAAAAAAATAAAAATTTTTTAACCGAATTAAAATTTAAAGGCGACGAAAAACCAAAACCCTTGTTTTACGAAAGATGAAAGAATTTTGTTCGGTGGTCAATTGCAAGATGAATTTCAAAAAAATTTAGGGTTTTACAGCGTCCCCCAAATCCCAAATTCAGACTGTACTTTCTTTTCCTCAGAAACTTTAGAAAAAATTAAACCCGGGGAAATCGCAGACAAGGTAGCGGGCTTTTGCTTTCCCCGCCGGGGTTTTTATTCCGCCGCGTCTGCACCTGAACTCAAACACACCCCTAAATTTTAAAATTAGCCAAACAAATTGCAAATTAAAACTTCAAATATCTCGTATGTCGCGGCCCCGAAATAAACCTTTCCCGTGGGAAAGTCATCTTCGCGTTTTCGCAAAAATAGGAATAGAACAACAAACCTGAGGGCTATTTGTTTTATCACAAACGTTATCTTTGGAAACCCCCGTAACTGTGCCCCCCTTTTGCGACTTCTTACATCGCCAATCTCGTTTTAGCCCCTGGCTCTCAGTCGGAAAACTGGGGAAACATGACTACAGCGGCGTCTTGTGGTCATGAAAATACCCTCTCTAAAATGTCACCTATTTGTTTTTGCAAACATACTAATCGACGTTATTTAGTTGATTCGGCGCAAAACGTCAGCATTATTCAAAAACCCAAAACAAAAATATGAAACCAAATAAATTTGAATTTTTTTGCAGCCAATGATTCTACAATCAAAACATAGGGCCCAAAAAATTATTTAAAAATGGATTTAAAATTTTTATTGCGATCATTTTGATTTCATAAAAACAAAATGTTAACACCCCCGATTATCGGTTCCGTTTTTTTTAAATAAGTACGGATTAATAATCGACATAAAAACAAGCGTCTTATGGACCCCTTGAAAAAAAATTACCCAAAAAAAGAACTTTTTTCCCGGTTTTTGAACCTCAGATTAAGATCTTAGCCGCATCACTTGATTCGGAATATTCTGCCATCCTACGAAAATTTTTCCCGATCTTAGGGGCCCCGACCATTTAATAAAAAAATTAAACAAAAATTTTTTCATTACATTGAAACTTTTGGTCCTCCAGTGCATGCTCGAGCGCAAAAGTTAAACCCCACAACAATCTGAAGCTGCAAAACAAAATTTCCCAATATATGCTCGATCAGAGCATTATTACCCTTTCTAAATCAAACTGGTGCTCCCCTTTTTAATGGTTTAAAAAAAAGACACGAAATTGTGGCGCCCTTTTGCGGTGATTATCGTGCTCTAAACAAGCAAACAAGACCTGACCGATACTCTATTCCAAATTTAACAATTTTTTAACGAAAATCCCCAAAGGTAAAAAAATTTTTCCCAAAAAAACTGGATATTCAAAAGAGCTTACCATCATATTCCCATTCACCCTTTGCCGGGGGGCCCAAAAAGGGCAATAATTACAAATTTCCCGGAACTTTCAAATTTTGGGAAATTTATCCCTTTCGGGTTGTGTAACGCCCCCTCAAACGTGGATGCGATTTATACACGAGGTTTTAAGGGGGTTAAACTATTGTTTCTCTACTTGGACGACATTTTTAATTTCATCGACAGACGCCCCTCTCATAAAAAACGTGAGAGAAGTTTTTCAAAGGCTTGATGATTATGGTTTTTAAACAACGCCAGTAAATGCATATTCGGATGCTCTGAAGTCCCCCTTTTTAGGTTACCTTGGGAGATAAAGATGGTATCTTACCCTTCCTGAAAAAAATAGAACTCATCGCTAATTATAAACAACCTACCACAGTTCGCGACCTCAGAAAATTTGGGGGATTTTGAATTTTTATAGAAAATTCTTACCCAAAACAGCCACACATACAAGCTCCTTTACATGAATTTCTCAAAAAAAAATGATAAACGGGAAGTAGAATGGAACGCGGAAACTATCAATGCATTTAACCCAAAGTAAAAAAACAACTAGCTAACGTTACACTTTTTATTATCCCCTTTTGGGGTGCTGATCTTGCATTGATGACTGATGCTGGTGACTTTTTGGGCTTGGGGCCTCCTTAAATGAAAATCACCAGCCATGGTTTTAAACCTTTAGGGGGTTTTTTCTAAAAAATTAGCACCAGCTCAAACTGGGACAGTGCTTTTTTATCGTGAACTTCTGGCAGCTTATTTTCCCCTATCAAGTATTTCCGACATATGATAAAAGGGGGCGCGATTTAAAATTATAAACCCACCACAAACCCAAAAATTCGCCTTTTTAAACAAAAATAAAATAAGGCTAGTCCACTCCAACTGCCCTTAGATTTCATTTCGCAATTCACCACCGACATTAAAATACGTCCCAGGGATTGATAATGTGCCAGCAGACGCATTTTCTCGGATATCAGCAATTTTTACCCCCCAGTACCATAGATTATGAGGGGAAATTTCCAAATGCAACAGGGTGATGATGAATTAAAAGCACTACTTTTCTGAACCAAACTCTTCAGCTTAAACAGTTACGAATGCCGGGATCAACTCCAAAAAATATTGTGATATTTCCCCGGGTTTTTTTTACGCCCCCTTTCGTGCCTCTTTCTCTCCGGGAACGTCTTTCTTGCAGTGCACAACCTTTTTGCATCCTGGAATTCGTGCTACTGCAAAAGCTAATCTCTAAAAAAGGGTTTGTATGGACTTCCATGAACAAAGAAATCCCGAGTTGGACCCGTAGCTCATTCCCTGTCAAAAGAGTTAAAAATTTAACGGCATACAAATAGTGAACTTGGTCATTTTTGGGGTTCCCGATGCCCCGATTTCACCACCTCCATTTGGAATTTTTGGACCCCCACTCCATCCCAAAGGTTTTCTTATTGCCTTACGGCCATTGATCGTTTTTTTTCGTTGGCCAGAGGCAAACCTATTTTCCCATATGACAGCAGGACAGTGGCAGCAACAGTAATCGGGTGGATTTTCCCCGTTTGGGGTTCCTGGTCTGATTAAAAACAAATCAAGGTCGTCAATTTGATCTCACCTCAGTAAGGGGGAAATTTTGTGCGTGCTTGGGGAAATTTGCAAGATAAAAAACCACCCGGGACCACCCTTCATCCAAAAGGACTCGTGGAGCGTACAACCGGTCTCTCAAAACCCCTCTCATGGCTCCACTCCACTCCCGTTGGACACCGGGCCTTCCTTTTTTTTCTCCTTGGCTTACGCTCTATCATTAAGGAGGGGCATTAATGCTACTGCTCTGAAATGGTGTACGGAACAATATCCCCTCTACCCAGCGATTTTTTTAGCGGGTTTTCGAACAAAGTTTCCGAGTTTGTGCAACAACGGGGGCAAATAAGATAATCTCAAACCCGTTCCCACATCTTCACATGGACGTAAAACTGTTTTTTTAACCCCGAACCCCTCAATGTACTCACGTATTTTTTTCGACATGATGCTATCAGAAAACCATTACAACCTCCCCACGATGGACCTTTCGTTTGAGTTAAACGTTCTGAAAAATCATCCTCTGCAGCGACAAGGCAAAGAAATTTGTGTTTCTATCGATGGGATTCCAAACATTCATGTTGTCTGACACAATAGAGTCCCAACCAACCATCTGTTATCCCCAAAACACAAGAAGGTTCCTGCTACCCCCAAAACCCCCCGCTCCGGTCGCCGAGTGCATATCCCCAAAGATCTTTTCAACCTGATCCTTGTTTAAAAAAACCCCCTGTACCAGTTTTTTGGGCACTGGGAGGGGGACTGTGGGGTGGTTCTGTAGCATTTCTTTTAAAAATATTTTTTTATTGTATCTGGCAACCCCACTGGTTTTAGTTTCGAGCAGTTACTCCCAGGCAATGAACCCAGGGGGTCTTGCCGTTCTCGAGATGAATAAATTTGTGTTATATTTTTATCCGATGGTGTTAACTTAAACACGAAAGACACTCTAATAATTAATAGACCAAATAACAACTATACATCGATGATAAAATCTTTTCAAGGTTCTTAACACAGCGGAACAAAAATATAACTACCTTAGAAATGCCACTTAATGTGTTATCTTTTACAAGACCTTAAATGTTCTTTTATTTCGTCATGTGTCGTCAAATTTTGATTTTTTCTAGTTGATCATACTACTAGGTATTATTCTTCCAATTGAATTATAAACAAAATATTGTCACGTGGTTGATTGCCTTTCAAATTAAAGAAAGTTCCCCGTAATTATGAAACAAGGTTTTTCATAGTAAATAGTTTTCTCTATTCTGAAGCTCTCTGGTAATTATAGTAGACTGTCTTCCAACGGGAAGTCGGTAACACACACACATTTAAATCTACAAAAACAAATTATTTAAAATTCCAACGAATATTGAAAATAGCATTTCAAATCTGTAATAGCGATATCGCTAAGGGCTAATAAAATGTACAAAAGCTGTCGAAATTTGGAAACCCTTATAAATGGCTTCACTGCATCGCTATATATGGAAGAGATCTCCGAAGAACTCCTAAAGTTATGTCGTCAAATAATCATTCTACGCATTTCTTGGTTTTTTTCTAGTTACATCTATTTTTGTCTCCAAACTTGGCGACTAAATCTGTGTCACCAAGGTCACTTCCATTCACTTAGTAATTTTGAAGGATGTCCAATAAATAGTCTTTTCCGCCACAATACCCTTTTAGTAGAGAAATAACGAAGTCCGAAATTTTTGCGGGTGAGTAATAATATAGAGTAGTTTTAAGCAATGTCAGTGGTGACACCTGAATATCTATATATATATATATAAATGAATGTGTGTTTGTCTGTGCTCGATAGATTCAAAAACTATACTTCTAATCGCTGTGAAAATTTGGGAAATTATTAGGTATATCCCCGGGAAGGTTTTTGAAAATTTTTTTTTAAATCGGAGTTGGAGTTCTAAGTGCTCCCAAACAAATATCCCAGAAATATCAAAATAACATTTAATCAATATATAAAGGAGAAAAGCGACTCACACTCTTTGACTAATCACGATATCTCCGGAACTATTAAACCAACAGACTTGAAATTGGGTAGGCAGGTTCCTTTTATGAAGTAGACATCAGCTAAGAACGGATTTCACAAAGATCGAACCCCAAGGGGCGTTATAGATAATTAGTTCCATTATTAAACTATTAGATGTACAGTCTTGAAACTTGGTATACAGATTCCTTTCATAGAGTAGAGGTCTCCTATAAAATGATTTTTACGAAAATCGACCTCCAAGTGGCGCTGCGGGGGCCAAAGGGGCGTTCTACGTAATTATTTCAATTTTTAAACTATTTGACGTATAGTATTGGAATTTGGTAAGCGGATTCCCCCCTTTCATAGAATAGAGTTCCTCTACAAAATGGGTTTCATGAAAATCGACCCCCAAGTGGCGTTGCGGAGAATTAAGGGGTGTTATAGGTAATTATCTCCTTTCTTAAACTATTAGATGTAAAATCTTGAAATTGAGTAAGCAGATTCCATTCATGGAGTAGAGATCCGCTATAAGATGGGTTTTGTGAAAATTGCTTCCTAAGTGGCGTTGCAGGGGCTTAAGGGGCATTATAGATAATTATTTCCATTTTTAAATTTCTAGATGTACAGTCTTGAAATTTGATAAGCAGATTCCTTTCATGAAGTAGAGATCCGCTACAAAATTGGTTTGGGAAAAATTGACCCCCAAGGGGCACTGAGGAGGATTAAGGGGTGTAATAGATAAATATTTCCGTTTTTCAACTATTAGACCCATCTGCTTGAAAATTAGAAGGTATGTTCCTTTCATGGAATATAGTTCCGCTAACAAAGAGTTTTGCGAGAACCGACCCCCTCCCCCCTTAAGAAGTAGGATTGCGAGGGGTTATGGAAAAATTCCTGTTTTTGAATTTAACCCATTTACTTGAAATTTGTTGAGCACGTTTCTTTAGTTGAATAGAGTTCCACTAAGAATGGATTTTACGGAAATCAACTCCAGGGGGAAGCAGGGGAAGTTATTGGGACGTATTGATAGAGAAAAATTCCCTTTTTCGAACTACTAGGACTGTATTAATAAAATTTGGTTTGCATGTTTCTTTTGTTGAATTGAAATCCGCTAAGAATGCTCTCATCGGAGTTATTGATGATAAAAATTCCGTTTTTCCTCTGTTATATTTAGACCTGAAATTTAGCACGCATGTTTATTTTATGGAGTAGAGTTCTACTGAAAGTTGCTTTGGCGGAAATCCACTTGATTATTGGGTTAAGTGACCGCAAAAAATCTTTCTACTTCTATTTTAGATATTAATAGACATTATAAATTATAATTTCTGTCATTTTTATATCAAGAGGCGAGACTTACAGCTATAAATATATTTTTCAATAGAATCGAATTCTTAATGCTAGATATGAATAATTTATATGTATGTAAACTGTATATATTTATACAACATCGTGAAACACCCAGTGAAGCGGGTGCATAATGGCTAGTCTTGTATATAAATTTGAATGTGTTGTGTATTAGTTTTGAACTTACACAAATTCACAGCACGTTTATCGTATCGTTCCAAAATTTTGCTGGGAGCTTCGTTAATATTTCCGCCAAAAAAAAAAAAAAATTAAATTTATTTTTGATTGATTCCCCTCTTTCGGAAAAGGTTGCGTGTGTATGTGCGAAGCCGCCAAATGTAGCCAATCGTGGAAAACAGTTGCAGCTCATGTTTAGAAAATGATTACTGCATTTGGCGACAACTTTTTTATTTGGCACCTTTAAGAACGAATTTTGTTTAAATCGACTTCAAAGGGAGGAGGATGGGTGAATAGGCATTAAAGACAAAAACTAACCCTTTTTGAACTATTAAATCAACAGACTTGAAATATGGCGAGGGTATTTCTTTTGAGTAGTGATCTGCTATGAAAATGAGTTTTGTGGTAATCGACTTGAAGGCTGGGGGTTACGGGGGCTCAAAAGATAAATATATTTCGTTAAGGAAGTTTTAAGGCCTGTTCCTTTTAAATAAAGAGGGGAAGGATATAAAAATGTTTGTAAGCTTAACAATGAGACTTTGGTATTTTTTCTTAAAGCATTTCAGCAACTTAGCCTTTGCAGACACAGCAAGTCTCCAAATGCGAATGAGACCGTGGTAGCCTAGCGGTCAAGGCATCGGATCGTGGCTGTGTGAGTTTGAGCCAGAACCACTAATGACCAACTGTGTAAGGGAGCGATGCACGTTAAATATGTCGAGATCTTAAGCATCCTCCCATTGGTGTGGTGTGGTAGTTAGGAGAGGGGGATGCCAGATCAGGTATCGTCCTCGTCACTTGACATGGTTCAAAATTATGAGGTCCATCGCCAAAGGCCCTCGTCTAGCTGAACAGTATGACGTTAACATTCATTCACTCACTCTCTATCTAAATGTGAAAGCCATTTCATGATGGCACCATTGTTACCAAATTTGAACGCTTGAATTTATTTTTAATTAAAGCTCTTGTCGGATGCTAACTATTGCCATGATTTAATTTTGCTAAGCCAAATTGTTACTCAAGAGATGTCTTACATGCCACATAATCGTATGATATGCGTGCGTACGATTTTAGCATCCAAAAAATCTATCGATTCCAGACGAGTTCGTACCCTCAACCTTGCTTATGAAGCGGGTACGCTCTACCTCTAAGCCCCCAATAAGGATATCACTAACTTAAAAAATTATACATGGTCAAAAATTATCATGTAATAGTTAGTGGATTCGGTGGGTAACGACTAGTATTGAAATGAATGTAAAACCGTACACAATTTTCTTCTACTTAATCAATGATTTAAGGTATCCGACAACCCAAAATTGTGAATTTTACCAAAAATTGACCAATTTTTCTATGATTTTATTTTATAGGTCATCTTATTCGCTTTGTAAAAATACCAAATTTATTTTTTTCCATACACTAGAGCAACTACAAGTGTTTTAGTAAAGGCAAATACCACTACTTTAAGCAAGATGTCAAACTTTAAAATGCGTTTCCCTCGAAATGTGTTTTTTGAAAATGATCAAACGGGGACAACGATTGCTCAAAAAGTTTTGAACATTTGAATTGAACTGAAATTTTTTGTGTGTGTTCTGTAAAATAGTAGAAGTGTTTTAATCTTCAGATGTATCCATCACTGTGTATTATTACAAAATTTACAGTCCCTTATGTGAAAATTATTCACTGTTTTTTTTAAGCAATTTTATTAATAACTAAGATAAAATGCTCTAGTTTTTGTAAAAATTAAAATATCTCTTATCCTGAAAGTCATTTCAAAAATGAATAGCTAAGCAACACATCAGAATTGAAACATTGAATTTTTTTTTCATTAACTTTTTATACAGAATGAACCTCGTTTATGTCATTTTTTGTCAATTTTTACGTTTTTTTTTTTTCATTTTCACAGTAATAATTTCTTTTTCTCTTCATGATTTTAGCATATTTTTCTAAAAATGTATTAAATAAATCTAAAAAGCACAAAAGAAAAAATCCCATATCTCCATTTTTTCAAAAAAAAGTTGTTGCAAGTAGTCGGATACCTTAAAAATGAAAAGATTAATTTATTTTGTTAGAATGAATTTAAATTTTTGATCTAAATAAATCTAAAATTATGATCTGATATCCCTTAAATTATAACTGATGCGTAATCAGGAACGAGTTATAATTTAAGGTATCCGACTACTTGCGACTGTTTTTTAAAAAAAAATGGAGAAATGGATATTTTTTTTTTGTGATTTTTAGACTTATGTAATTTTAAGAAAAAAAGGCTAAAATTAAGAAGACAAAAATAAATTATGACTACTAAAATGGGAAAAAAATGGGTAAAACTTGACAAAAAATTACATAAACGGGGCCCGCTATATACAAATAGTAAATGAACAAATTCTTAATTTTTCAATTTTAATGTATTATTTTCCTATTCCTTTTTGAAATGACCTTCAGGATGAGAGATATTTTAATTTTTACAAAAACTAGAGCACTTTATCTTAGCTATTATATGAAATTACTTAAAACAACCGTGATTATATTAACATAAAGAACTGTAATTTTTGTACTAAATAAAACAGGGATTGATAAATCTGAAGGTTAAAACACTTCTACTGTTATACAGAATATACACACAAAAAATTAAAGCTAATTATTTTAAAAACGTTTTGAGCAATCGCTGTCCCCGTTTGAGCTTTTCGAAAAAACCACATTTCGAGTAAAACGCATTTTAAAGTTTCTTATGTAAAGTTATGGCATCTGTTTTTACTAAAACACTTATAGTTTTTGTTCTTGTGAATGGAAAATAAAAAATTTGGTATTTTTTTAAAGCTATTAAAATGGCTTATAAAAGAAAACCATAAAAAATATGTGTCAATTTTTTTAAAAAATCATGATTTTAGGGTAGTCGGATACTTTAAGAGATATTCCGTCCAAAGGACTGTGGTGTTTCCTTGGTATCTCACCCAATGGCTTATCGCCATTCGTTCGTCCAGAAGAAAAAAAAAAGAGCCAAAAAGTCTCTGTATTGATCGAAGCATTCGTTCGTATTCATGTCCACAGAAAGGACACTTTGGAATAAAGAGTTTCCATGACAAGCGACTATAATACGTAACACCGGCTCTACATCTTAGCAGCGACAGTCCATTACAGAAATCGCTCATATATGAAAGATTTTCTATCGAAAACGTGTCCCATTATGTAAATGCAGTCACTAATTATTGCTACCTGCGTGCCCGCGTAAAGGTTAATCAAAGTTCACTTCCTGTTATGCCTTTTTTCTTCTGTCGTGCCCGTTCCCGCCCACTCCCGTGTTTCGCTGGACAAAACAGGTTGACGTCCATTGAATAATAATCTGGCTGCGTGATCACCGACCGCACGAGTTTATAAATATGTAAGTTTGTTCGTCTATAAACGTTATTGGCGAGCCCCATCGAAACAGCTCCATTTCAGATGGGTTTCGAGATTAAGCGCTGAATTACGAATCGTTTAATGGCATCGGCTTAAACTTAGTTTACGAGTGTTCTTAAGTGTTCCAACGGGTTTCGGACTGGGAAATGGCGTAATGGAATTTGAAATTATACTTATTCTGGGAAAACTCGAATTTACTTTCTAGTAGGGGGTAAATGACTCGATGAAGAGAGACGTTAAGGACAGTTTTTTTGTTGTTGCTGTTGTTGTTCTTCTGGTACTTATCATAAAAGAGTTCGAAAATACTAATGTAGAATTAAAATGGAATAACTAGCTTGCCATTTTATAGTTGTGCGAAATTTTCTCGGTGATTTGTTGGGCTTACTTACATTATTGGACTTGTGAATTTAATTTAACAAAAAAAAAAAATGTTAAGAAAATTTTGAGTTAATATTAAGGTATTCGTTGTATCCATCGAATATTTAATACTAATATTAGAATAACTCGAAATTATTAACAGAAAATTGAAATGAAAGGAAAAACAAATGAAATAAATCGTTTCTCTCTTTTTACTCTCTTTTCTTCTTTCTTTCCTTCTTTTTTGTATATCTTTATATCTCTTTTTCCTTTCTCTCGCACAGTCACAAATGGCCGTGGTAAGAGTAGTCATGGTCTCGAATGATATTGTATCTGTCCAGCTCTATTTGTTTCAAGTCTTAATGTCACTGAAGACCCACCGTGTAGAGGAACTGATGCATGTCCTACTGTGGTTCAAAACCCTCACGTTGGCGTACAAGTTTGGGGTGGGAATGCCATCGTGGGCATCATCCTCGTCCCTTTCCTGTGGTTCAAAAATTACGCGATTCAACGCAAATAGCGTAGCCGCGGTAGCCTAGGGGTCAAGGTAACGGACTCAAAGCTGGAGAGTCATGAATTTGAGCCTGGTACTGCTGAAGACCCGTCGTGTAGGGGCGCGATGCACGTTAAATCTGTCGAGAGCTCAAATTTCTTTCCGTTGGTGTGGTGTAGTAGTTAAGAGAGGGAAGTGTGCCAGCTCAGGTATTGTATTCACCACTTAACCATAGTTCAAAATTATGAAGTCCATCAGCAAAGCCCTCGAGTAATTGAATAGTGTGACGTTAATATTCACTCACTCAATGCCAATAGCTCTCATGGTTTTTCTTAGTGCACTTTTAATAAATAATCAATTAAATCTCTCTCACGTACCAAATATATAAATCGTCTACTGGCTGTAGTAAGAAATGTAATAATGTAAGTTGCATTGTTAGGGCCTTCGTTTGTATTTAAGCGATTCATGTGAACAATTTCTTGACGTGATTGTCGCCAGACGACACGAATTAAGTCTGTTTTCGCTATATGCACAAGAGCGTGAATTTAACCCGGAGCACATTTTCGAACAGAAAAAATACCTCAAATTTATAAAAATGTGTGACATTGTAACTCATGCATTTGTTTATAAAATAGTTTTTTTTAAATTTTAAAATATTTCATAAATAATTAGTTTTTCCTTTTAACATGTAAAGGGATAGCTCATTTAGCATTATGGTATAGAAGAAAAAAGGTGAAACACATTTTGTAAAAGAAAAAATGTGTCATCTCAGATAAAAATGAGTAGTTTGAGACAATAAGTGATCCTCTACAGGACAGTGAAGTCAGATTATAATATTAATGTTTGAGTACTTTTAAATCTGGAAAAATATTTCGAATTTGGGTCCTATTATTTAACAATAGCCGAAAAAACAGCCTTAATAGACTTGCTTAATAGACTTGAATGCTAGTTTGAGTTAGGCACATGATACATTCCATTTTGGATATCGTTAGGGATTTAAAAATTCTCCGATCACCAGTGCCAAGAGTGTGCCAAGAACATGTAATTTTAGGTTTTACTTTCCTCTTTAGATCGCGCTGTGACTGACCATGTCTTAAGGACCGAGTCCAGCAACTTCTGTGTCAACTAGTCAGATACACTGCGTCAAATAAAGCAGCAATCAATGTGGGCTGTGCGACAAACATGTTTGTGAGGACATTGCAGATAACTGATTTTGATGAGATATGGCAACAGAAGATCAACTCGAACGACTGTACTGTTACAATGCCTTTTACAAGCTCTTAGATATATCGGTTAGCGGCCGTCGGTTTCCCCAGACGGCTGAAAAAGCGTTGCTTGGTTAGATCAGTAACTATTCCGAAAGGTACAAGCTGATGGTAGGAATCTAATGTGAATGTGGTGTAGACTTCACGAGGTCTTGGACTAATGTTGTCCACAAGGCATTGCACAAGTTGAAAGTGGCTCCTTAATGATGTTAGTCATTTTTACATAGATTGACATAGATTGAAATAGATATTATATAGGTTTTGTCGAATGAATCAAATCATTGGTTGGAAATGGTTATGCTTAGCTACTCGGAGACCTTATTGGGGGTTATCTCGTAAGTATTTTCTCTTAAACTAACATGGGGTTGAGTTGAGTTTGGTATTTTATGGTGCAAGAGCCAGTTTTGGCTATACTTCGCCAAACATTCATAAGTCTGTGGTCTGGACGGGAAAAGAAGAAATTGGATGACAAGATGGAGAGTCGAAAATAGAGAAGGATCTCTGGGGTACCCCGGGGTCGTGACACCCGTGTTTACCAAAGATAGTAACCCCCTTGGGAAAAGGAAAAGATCACTAGAGAGAGAGAGAGGGTACCTCAGGATAAACTAACATGGGGTAATTTTTTTTTTTTAGGTTTCACTTGGTGCTTAACTGTCACCTCCTTATCATAAAAACGCAATGTTCAGATTAAGTTCTAAGATATTAAAATGAGTGATATATAGGTGTAGAGTGGATAGCTGCGTTACTTAATAGGAAGGTCAACTATTAGCCGTGAGGAGATATACTATTTGAAAATTAAGATTTATCTTCCCAGTGGTACTTTACCTAGTTCCTCTAGCAATTATTGGCTTTAATAGTGGAAAGTTCTGGGGCAAGTATTACGAATTGTTCAATCGTCATTGAAGTATGTATAAGTGCTTCTGTCATTTCGAGAAAGCAGATATTCACGAGTGTTTCAGATAAGTCAATTTTCGATTAGTTAAATTATAGTTAATTCTCCTCTTAACTCTCAAGTAGGACAGATTATGGAATAAGTGCATTAGCTTAAATATCTGTGTTTATAAGTATTCCTAGTATCTGTGCCGTGGAATCCACTATAATCGTATAAAGTCGAGTTCAAACTATAATATCTCGAGTGCAGGACACTCGGAATTTGATAGTCAGATTGGTGGGTGGTGGCATTAAAATCTTTTACAGCCATTCGTGAACTTTATGTATCAAAAAAAAAAACATTGAATTTTTACAGTATAGCAATAATCAATGTCATCAGAGCAAAATTTTTCCCGATTGGTTTTAGAAACATTCTCGAAAGCTCTAGCGAATGATTGGGCCTCCTAGATAGCAAGAAATGAATCATATGGAACATCTATAGGACATGATCGAAAGTTCTGTTCGTGCACGAACTTCTGCACTCGCAACACTTAACCTGTGATAGGCGGCAGTGGATGGGCATCACGTTTGAGTATTTTTCAGATATTTCTGACGATTTGTTGAGTTAATGCTACGTCGTGTTGCTACGCTTTGCAGGACAAAAGGAGGCCATATGATATTAGGATGTATCCCTTCATATTTCATTGTGTATTTTCTTTCAATCTTTCTTTTTATATGTGTATCGTTCTGTGTGTGGTCTCTCTATGTATCTGTGTATGTTTTTCTTTGTGTCCCTGTGTGTTTCTCTCTTTGTCTCTATGCTTGTGTGTGTAACTCAGAGTGTTTCTCTCTCTCTGTCTCCATGCTTGTGTGGCTCTCTGAATTAATCTCTATGTATGTCTCTCTCTGTGTGTGACTATTTGAGTGTGTGTGTTTTCTCTCTCTCTTGTGTGTGTGTGCCGACCTCTCACGTATTTATATATACTATTTTGTCTTTCCTTTCTATAAATATTTTCTCTTCCTTTATTTACGTTGCATAAAATATGTTTCATTCCTATTTTTACAAAACTTCCTTCTTTTGAATTTTAGTCAAAATATTTTTTTCTGTTAAAAACAGCTCAAGATAAAATTACACAATATATAGTATTTATGCTGTTTCTTTTTAAAGTTCTTAAATTCCTAATGTAAACATTTTTAATGTAAATTTCCAAACACATTCAAAATAAGAATTTTAGTGAAACTTGTTATTTTTAATGTGGTATTATTAATTTGTATAATAAAAAAAAACGTTTTTTTTAAACAATACTTTTTATATAAGTTCTCTTTAAAAATACGTAAATTGATTCTGAAAGAGAGTATTTTCTGCAATTGTGTTCGTTTGTATTAATTAATAGAAATGAAAACATAATTACACATTTGCAGGATAATATATTCCTGTATTCAAATTTAGATCCTAAATGTTCTTTGGCGTGCTACTCTAACTTTTTATTTCTTCGTTTCATTTGTACTTTTTTCAATACGTTATGTTTCTTTTTTGCCTTTTACTTTTTAGCTTTAAGCTATATAGTATCCCATCCAAACCGTGTAGAACCTTCGTGATTACATAATGACAAATTAAATAATTCTTTTTAGCATTTTTGATTGATATGGTGTATGACAAGTAAAAATCTCGTGCCCCAAATTCTGGTTCACGAACAGCATCGAAACGAATTTGTGGCTGGCAAGATGAATAACGCACAATCACGAATTAATTTCCAACCAGATGCAAGAAAAGCATTTCAATGCGTGACTTCATCTCTCATCTTATCATCGAAAAATAAACGATCTCGCTCAATCCCCCTCCAAAGATCCATTTCCCGAAACACAGATAACCCTAATCGCGCCATTTGCGAAGAAGAAAAGCCCGAGATTCCCGCCAAAACTGAATAATGAATAAAAGAATCGAAATTCTCGTTAAAATCTTGCTAACGAACAAAACCCGTGTCGCCGGTGTTGCCAACTACCGGAGACATAAAACCGGGCCGGAACATGGCTCGGAAATAACACAATCGCGATTCGGGAAAGTGATTCCTTTATTTATGAAGGTGGGGCATTTATTAATTCGCTTTTATTTTTCCGGGGAAATGTGCTAATGGCGTGAGCTTGTGGAACACAGAAGCACCTCTCCATGCCGCTTCCTCTTCTCTTTTTGTTGAGTCATTCGCCAGTTCACACCTGATTGAACCGTGTTATGGATTGCAGGGCTGCTGCCAAAGGTACTTCGGCCCGCTTGTTATGCGGTTGAAACAGAACGATTTGGATGCATTTGATGGATATGCCTGCGCCAGTTTCCTGTGGCAACTTCATGAATCTTAATTGCTCCGTTTCGTTTCTGAGTTTTCGTTTCTTCAATTGGATGAGGGTGCGAAAAGCTATCCACATCCGGGGTTAGAGTCAATCAAAGTGTATACCTTTTTTGAAAAAAGCTTAGCTTCAAATGGTTACTTATGGATTATTCTCATGAATTATGGATTAAGATTTATTTTTTAGAAGTTTTTAAAAAATTGAGCTGATGTTGGATTTTTAATGTAGCTTACCTATGAGCTTATTGGAACATAAATGATAGATTTTCTTTTCTTTTTCCGAGCATACGACATAATGTAAAAAAAAAGGCTATGATTGCAATTTAACACGAGTGACTTAGAAAGGTTTTGGTTTTCTTTTTTATAAATCTTCGTTATTTCTCCAATTCACAAAATAACTTTCAATGGGCTAAATTTGTGGACATCATAGACACGTGATAACTATACTCACGTGTTTCCAACCAATCAGTTCAAACTCTTCTCTGTTGCCAACTTCTGTTTTTTTTTTTACTTAACCTTCTTTTAAAAATACAAATTTCTCAACAATAGTAACGCACATAGTTAAAGAAAATAGCCCGTTGGCTGAGTGGTTGTGTATCGCGCTTCCACTCCAACCACTCCGGGGTTCGAATCTCGGGCTGGAAAAGGTCGACTCAGCCTTTCATTCCTTCAGTGGGTCGATGAATGAGTACCAAGATTTCATGGAAAGTAAACCTTGGGGGTTTCGCTTTAGACTGACCACCTGATTGGAACATCTGCTCATTCATCTCAGTGCCCAAGGTCATGAATACTGAGTTGGGCACAGTAGCCTTGATCCTCATGGGTTGTTGCGCCACTGAATTTAGTTAAAGAAAATATACTTGATTTAAAAATACACGTATAGTATAAGAATTTATTTTTTTTTAAATTTTGAAAAACTTTTCGAGGGAGACCATAATATTTATAAATATCAAATATGAAATTTTATCTAAATCTTACAATTAGAACAAAAAGTACAAGTTTAATGCCAGTTTGAATTCGATGAAAAACAAGTGATTGTATTTTTTATTTAACCGTAATGAATTTAGCAAATTAGAGTTGATGTCAAAGTTTTTTAAAATTTGCTTTAATGTCGCGAGTGAAGCATGAGTATAAAATAAACAAGTAATATAAAAAAAAAATTTTAAGTGAATTCCTACTTAGATCAACAAAGTAAAATTTTATTTTAGTTACTGTTTATTAAATAGTTACAATTAATATAAATATGTATATACATATGACAGAATCACAACATTCAGTGGTAATTGATTTTTATTAATTATCATTAAAGTATCGTATTGTGTGTGTGTCCTCCCAAACAATCGTGTATATAAAATTTCACTTCAACTGAATGCTTTAAAACGTGAGAAAAAAACCTTTTCAAGTTTCGACACAAGTCGCCAAAATGATGCCAACGTGGCTGTATTTGTAATTCTTTAAATAATTAGTTTTAATTAATTAATTTTTATTAATTATAATTAAATTATTGTATTGTCATCCAAAATAATCATGTATATTAAATTAGAGCTCAATTGAGTGCTTTAAAATGTATTTTACTAACGATTGAAAATTCCACCAAGATAAATAAATAAACAAACAAACAAACAAATAAATAAATATAGAGAGAGTGTGAGTTAATTGTAGGAATTGAAAAATAAGAGAGAGAGAGAGAGAGGAAATCTCTTTTACTTTAAAAAACTTTTTTTAAAAAAATACATATGTAACTAAAATCAGAGGCAGAATAAGCAGCGGTTGTACTAAGTGTATGCCTGGACCCCACAAAATCCTAGTTTTATATTTTATTTAATAAAGTAATCTTAATAAAATGTGTGACCCTTTGAAATATTCTAATGTGTTTAAAATCTTGCTAACATGTGTATTTTTGTTTTTCCTATATCTATCTATGTCTTTTCAGAGGCCCAATATTTTCTTTCTACAATAGGAGCTTCAACTGATCTCAATCCGCAACTGTACAAAATATTTATAACTTTGAGACGTACCGAAGTTAGCAAAAATATTGGGGTATAAAGGAAAAACTGACATTGTAAAAAAAACTCAAGCTTTATAAAGGTCAATAGGCTAAATTCATAAGGGTCACTGGGGCACACAAGTAGGGGTCCACAGGTCCGGTCCCCCACCCCTTCATAGCCCTTGATTTTTTTTCGATTGATGATAATCTTACCTTCATAGTACGTAAAATTTAATGAAGTGTTTGTTATTAACAATTTTTTTTCATTAATTAATGCTAATTATTTTCAATAATTTACGTATTATTACTTTTAGTTCTCAAAATCGAAAAAATCAGAAAAATATGTTTGGTGGTGTATTGTGGTATGATACGAGAATTCGTATACGAGACTTGAGGTATGATGAGGACTTATGACCCTGGACCACTCGTCGCCGGCGTGTCATGAGTTCGAGCCTAGTACTATTAAAGACCCGCCGTGTAGGGAAGCGATGCACATTAAATCTGTCGAGAGGTCAAAGTCCTCCCGCTGGTGTGGTGTGGTAGTTAGGAGAGGGGTTGTCAGCTCAAGTGTCTTCCTCGTCACTTAACTATGGTTCAAAATGACAAGGTCCGTCACCAAAAGTCCTCGAGTAGGAATATTCACTCACTCACTCGACCCTGGACTCCCGCCCTCCTTGAAAAAATTTGTTGGTTATATGATAAATGAGATCACGTGTTTTTAGGGGAATTTCAAACTGACATTGGACTTGTATTCTATTCGTAAAATGGATAAAAGTTCAAATTTGATTATTGGATAAAGGTGTTCAAGTTTAAGGTTCTTCGAAAAGGTTTTCGATATAAATAAAAGTGTCTTACATTATAACGGCCCTTTTAAATCATGTGCATTTTATTTACCTTTGCAGATTTTTCTGTCGACGAATGTGTACTTTACAGCAGAAAGTTTCTGTAAAAAGCTAAAATTGGCAACAACTAAGCGCATGAACTGATCGACTGGAAACACGTGGTTGCATTTATCATGTGACTACAACGTCACACGAATTTATTCTATTCCTTCACAAAACGTTATTCTGATATATCTCTCAAGCATCGTCATACAGAAACCCCAGTGGTTAATCGATGGGAAAACCACGTGGTTACCCGCACCAAAAAAAAAACCTAGCATTTTGTGTGTTTTTTTTCTTTTCCTTTTAGAATAATAAAAAACAAAATTCCTCTTTCTACGTGAGGAACTTAAAAGAACCTCTAAACTTAAATGAACACATTTAACACTATATTTTTTTGTTTCTGTATAAAATGCAATCCCCGATGTAAAACTTAATTTGTTCTGATTAGAATTTAAATTAAAAAGAAATATGCAAAAGTAATCCAAAAATGAAACACAATTCATGATCGCGTGAACTGTGTGTGTGTGTGTGAAAAGATTATACTCAATACATACATGAATAATACATATTTTGGTACTTCTCTAAGATACATTACTATGGAGCCTTTTGTTTTAATATCAACAGGGAAATAATTAAAACAACGCAGTCAAAACCATATACTTCATTAGAATATGTTAATAATATCTTGATTGGTGTTTATATTTTAAAAATATTGCATTAAAAGATCAAATTGAAAAGTAGAAGAAGAAATAGGACATTTAGTCTCCAGTATGATAATGCTGGAAAATTAATGCAAGTAAAAGTAGAGAGGAAGACTTAATTTTTCAGAATCATTTTTAGAAGTATGAAACTTATTTAGAAAGGGGAAAAACAACCAAAATAGAAATCGAAATCGTTTCTTAAGAATGTTTTTAAATACTAATAAATTTTTAAAATTTGAATAAGCTAAAATACATTTTTTACTGTGCGCTAAAGACATTCGAAAACTGTCGATAAATATGCACTTTTGTGTATTGAATATTGAGTACATTTTCTTTGTTCTGTACAGAATAACTACATGGATAGAAATGAATTTTTCTGAGGTTTCTTCTGACACCTGTCGCGAATTTCTAACTCTTATAAAAATCGAAATACAAAATCATGCATCCATTGGAAGATTTATTTATTTTAAATGCTGAATTGTTACATTATAAGAGCTTAATAGTTTCGAATAAAGAGGTATAATTAGGTCACGCTTGTTCAGAAATTCAAGCTGAGAGTAGACAGATGTCTTCAAGCAGTTTAAGCAGTAAGCTATCTATAAGCAGCAGTAAGCTATCTATGTTAATAAAAGAAAGCGTTCGTGTATGTGTTTTGGCTGTGCACAAAAACTATACAACCCAAATGTAGGAAATATATATTTTTTGAAACAATAGGTCATGATGGTGTTCAGCACGAAGAGTATTTTTCGAAATTCTCTTTAGATTTTTTTGAAATTTAATCTTTAAGCGATGTTTCAATTAACTGGCGATACGATGTCATTCAAAATAAAGACGTTTACTTCAATACGCTCATTAGTTATTCTTGATTCAATAACTAAATCAATATCCCCCACCCCTTTCTGATGTATTTCATTCTTATTTACCAAAGTTGTAAATAACGGTTTGTTACGTTTTTTTTTTTTTTCGCCCATGTAAAGCATTACTACGGTATTTAGAAAAGCACATCGAGCAAGATTGTTTAAGATTTATATTTATGAGTACAGTAATGTCCTCGACTTTCGCGAATTCGGAGTTATGCAATTTTCAAATCTCGTCGATACGTATTTTTTTTTTTGTTTGTTTATCACTAAGACTCAGACAAGATCGGGGCCCGAGCCTGATTAAATTGATGATATGATTGAAGAAGTTGTCGATATTGCCAAGCAAATAAATTTAGAAGTGAACAGTGATGACGTTCAAGAACTGCTGGATTCCCACAATTGCATGAGAAAGAGCAAAAGATTGAGGAACTTGAAACCCAAGTCGAAAGACCCAGTTTAATCAGAAGATCGAACGTCGGTTGGGAATTTGATAGAAGCCTCAGTTTAGTTGAAAAGGGTTTAAAATTTTTAAAAATACCCCGTTTCAATGAAGAGCATATTTTTTTCAACAAAACGAGAAATAAAAAAAATATTATCACTCTACGAAGGAATTTTGGGGGAGAGAAAAAACTTTTGGGCCGGCAGATTATATTGTTACAATTTATGAAATCTTCTGCACCAAAATAACCTCAACTTTTGATTTTGAATTTGTGTTGTCCAAGATTTTACTAAACATTTTTTATTTCTAAGTTATTTTCATTATCTCCGGCACCAGCTAAAAATAATTTCCATGTATAGGCCCCGAATTACACGAATTTGACTTATGCAATTAGCACTCAGTCCCACCCATTGCGTAAATTCGAAGTATTTCTGCATACAATGCTATAAAGAACAGTGAGAAATGTCTTACAAAATTCTTTTCACAACTATTTTGCAAATTTTTTATATTTTATACAATTGCAATTCGCTTAAAATTATATATAATATGTGAATTCATTGAGAAAAATTATTTCACATTTTTGTATACAATGCCTTGCACAGGGTACTACTCTCCTTACAATTCGGTTATATCAGGAAAAACATAATTTTTTATTTTAGTAAAAATTAACCCATGCGAAGAACGGGTACTTCAGCTAGCATAATATAAAAATGTTCAACGCCGTTGTCTAAGTCGAACAACAACAACAAGAAAACCTCTATTTATTTTGGCCCCTAGCAACATACCTTATTCAAATTAAATAACTGTTACAAAATAAGTATTGCAGATAATTTTTTAGAAGAAAATGTACTATGCATGGCAGCAGTAGCGTACACAAAAATTTTTCAAGGGGAGGGCGTCCAGGGTCGAAAGTCTGCCATTTTGGTATCATGCTCCAATACGCCGCCCAACATATTCTTTTGATTTTTGTCAATTTTCGTGAACAAAAACAATACAAAATGAATTATTAAATAAATAATTAGCATTAATTAATAAAATTAATTATTAATAACAATTAAATAATTAGCAATAATTAATAAAAATAATTATTAATAACAATTAAATAATTAGCAATAATTAATAAAATTAATTGTTAATAACAAATACATAATTAAATTTTACGTAATATATGCATAGGATTATAACTAACAGAAAAAAAATCAAGAGTATACGAACCCTAGGACATCCCTCCCTTTTATGCCATGCATGGCAGGAAATCAATTGGAAATTAAAATTTTTTGGATGTAAATCTTTTCATATTTAATCACTTTCACTTCATAACTATATTGTTTTCAAATTCTCAATTTACATAATATAGCTTTTTTCGTTATTATATTATTTATTTTGATAATTAATAGGAACTTAGATTTATAAAATTAAATAACTACTAAATAAACTTAGGGGAAAAAAAATTGCACAAAATATAAAAATCTAAAGAATTCTACTGAAAGTCATTAATGCAGCTGTTTTACGAAGTTGCACCTTTAAATTAGTTTATATTTAGTTCATTATTCAGAAATAAACTAGTGACATCGTACGCAGCAGGCTTCAATAGATGTATTGAAGAGGGGCAATTTAAAAATAAGCGATGCTGCTGCCATCTTTTGAAAAAACGTTGAACCTTTTAAGGGTTGAAATTTTTTAATTGGAATTGAAAATTAGCATAGAGAAGACTATACTAAATAGTATAACTAACCAAATAAACCATTTCATAACTTCATTTCAAGTTATGAAAGGAATTAAGATTAACTTAAGTCCAAAAAAGGTGGTAATTGCTATTTAGTTAAAGTTTAAATCAAACTTATCGTCCTAATTATGGATATTTTTCGATAACCAAGAAGAAAATTTTGTTTTATTCCATTTTTATAAACACTTATTAAAATAAGATAATTTTGTTGGCCTTTCTAATTGTAAAGTTATGTAGATATTTAACATTTTTGAATTAAAATACGTTGAAAATCGTTTAACACGAAATTAAAGGGGCCGAAATTTTTTTCGTGTTAAAGGAAAAAAAAACATATATTCAACAGAATTAAGTTTATTAGAGTACATTTTATTTATATTGAGATATGTAAAAATGCATGTGTTTAATTAAAACCAATGAAACAAAAACATTCACAAGAACTTAAAGGAATTTAATACAAAATTTTCAAGCTTTTTGAAAAACAAAACATTTATTGAATTCTTAGAAAATGATCTGATATTTTTCTTTGTATTGTCTTTTTTAGCATCAAATAGTCAAAAATTGTTCTATGTCATCCATTTTGTTATTCATTTCACCATTAGAAGAAAAACTGGGCATATATAGTCTAAGTAACTGCTCATACTTTCCATGATGTTCTTCATTACAAATGACACGGGAACAGAACTGCATTCTTCATTTCCTTTTTGCCATCCGAATATGCCTCATTAATATTTCTTGAACTTTGAACACACTCCAAAATGTCTTTACCTGCCATAATTGGGGCTGTACGCAGATTATCATCATCTACTGCAACGAACTCTTCCGATGATACAGTAGGGCAATCCAATAATACAGAAATTTTCTCAAGCATTTTATTAAGTGTCGGCTCAGTTTCAATATCCCTCCGTCTCCCAGAAGGGAAATCTTTTCGTGTTATACGATTTTCGTTTCGTTCTAAAAGAAAAAAAGGCATTAAAAAACGTTGTAATTTGTCGGGACCTTTGCATTATTTCGTGTTAACCGATATTTCATCTTAAGCGTTTTCGCATTAAACATATTTCACTGTATTTGTAAAACAATTTTGAATTTATGAGTCAATATTAAGCAGCGTACTGACAATATAAGAATATGAGAATGCAGTGATTGTTCTAAACAGTGGCGGGGAGGGTAGTAGGATTCTAAGGAGCCCAAAGCCTGAGTGATACTTAAAGGGTTAGTTTTACGTGAATTCCAAGTTAAACAAAAACAAAAAAAATAAATAAATAAATAAAAAACCTTTAAAAAAACATATTTGTTAAATTTTAAGGAAATAAATAATAAAAAATATTAATAAAAAATATATATTAATAAAAAAAGGAGTTATTATTATTATTATTTATAACGCCCCGTAACTCTCTTGTGGGTCGATTTTTGAAAACACCTTCCTAATCTGATTTCTTCTCAGCAGAAGTAACACATATTGTTACACATTTTGTGTAATGAACGCTTAAAACAGTGTAAATAATTAATATCTGGATGTGTTCATATTACTTTATGTTGTATTTATTTTATGTTTAAATTGTAATATTCGCAAGCAATGCCGTTCCTTACATTATAATGGCGATTCAATAGAAACATAGCGAAATGTTGGCGATAGGGCCAAGTTGGCAATATTTTTGACGATCATATTGGCAACGTGGCAATTGATTGAACGGTGCAGAAGTTGATTTACTGTAGCACCACCTGGTGGGGAGCTGTAACAAAGAGGATAGCACAAAAACCTTCTCCACAAAATTATACATATACGTGCCAATTTTCATAGTGATCGGTTGAACGGTGTTGTGTGTGTAGTGAGGCGATTTCATATATACAAACATCCACCTTTTATATATATAGATTTTTTATTAATGTTTTGTTCACAAACATTTTAGCAAAAGAAACTTAAACAGTGACATATTGCTTAGTTAGTTAATTCAACGATCTCTGAATCTGTATTTCCCCCATTTTTTGCATTATTTCATTATATATTTATTGTCCGAGAAATTTTATTCGGTTTTCTCATTGTGAAATTTAACAACATTTCGATTTTCACTTTTTCGAACGACGCAATTTTTCTTCCACCTGTTTGTGAAAGGAAAAATTTTTTTATGACCTATTTGTGATCAGGTGTTTAAACAGTATTCTAAGAGTTTATTGATAAGAAAGACACGATTTATATTAACGAATATAGCCAGCTGCAGTGCTCTAGCAGTAAATGCCGATTTCAATAGCTACTCTCTTAGGGATTGCCAACATCTCACCTTCTTCCTAGAAGAAATCAAACTTCATCAGTGTTTACTTTATTTCATTCACAGTCATAACCATCTTTCTATTTTTCATCATCCTTAATTGTTTTGAATGTTCTTTATGGGTTTTAATGAAAATACTTTGTCAAGAAAATACGGAATACGTTTCGTCTCTTAAGTGAAGGCATTTATATTTAATAATTTTGTAGAGTCATCCTCACAAAATTATTATAAAATGATAGTTTTTATAATGATAAACTGTTCACACATGAACAAAATTCTAATAATGAATATTAAATGACAACTACATGTGTCATTGTTACGAGCACATATTTTACGATGCAACTGAGAAATTTGAAAAAAAATATATTATTGTATGATTTAAGTGTAGTATACTATATTATATACATCACACACACATACATGTAGCCTTTAAGTTAATGAAACGAGAGGATTAAACTAGTTTTCTAAAAAGTATACGTAGGTTTTTTAAATATTTTATACGTATCAAATATTTCATCACTATTAAATGAAAATATTATGAGAATATAATAGTGAGAGTCTGATTATAAAAACTGAATGATGCAATTCAGTGCTTCTCAAACTTTCAATATTGGCGATCCAATATTCAATCAGAATTTTCACCCCCCCACACACAATAACTATAAATTGAAAGCAGTAATGTTGTACTTTGACGCTAAAGTTACACTACGACAATTATAAACCGTACAAATTTTCAAGATAAGTATTAAACTTTGTATATGTTACATTTAAGTAACAGATATTTAACAGTAAGTATATATATATATATATATAGATATATATAATAGTTATGTTACTTTTCCATTCTAACTTTTAAATTGGAACAGATTGCAAAATAATTTTAAATTTGATCAAGTATTTATTTCCTCAACTATTCATTTTTATAAGTACATATAATTGTCAACAGAAAAATAGTCTAGTCTCTGTTGCTCTCTATCTTATATGCATCACAACTGGCATTATCGCAGACTTCTGTACAACCGTCTGGGTAACCTATCGGACGTCTGTGCAACCGTCTTCCTTTGAAAAAATTTTGCTCTGCAAGACAAGCCCATGGGAGTCACTAGTAATTATTGAAATTGTTCTTAATTTAGTGTTGATGAATTAATTATATCACATACATTGCGAAGTACTGCTACATTAATAAGTATATAAAGTTAGTAGTGTATTTTATTTTTTATTACGTCAGATTTTTTTGTTTTGCTTCTTTTCAGTAAATTATTTCTTTTTAAATCTTTTATTTTCGATTTTCGACTTTTCGATATGCTCGTGCCCCCAGTTAGGGCTATCATGCCCTCCCCACAGTTTGAGAAACGCTGATGTGTTATTCATTCCTCTTAAGAACAGTTCTATTAAAAACGTACATTATTTATACCATCAGGACTGTCTCGTTAAAGTTTTTTTTAAAAAAAGTAACAAATCCATATATATATATATATATTAATTAAATAAAACCTTATTTACTGGTTTCCATAAAAGAGTTTAACAAAGATTTATTGTGCGCTTCATTTTGCAAATTATCTTCTCAACTATGTTTATATGTTATAAGATATAAATTTTCCACACACACAGTTGACCTAAAATTCTCTATTTTAGAACAACTTTTTCAGTTCTTTTTAAAAAATAATAACATCTTGAATGACGCGAATGAGCTTTTATTTAATTCTAAAACTGAATCTAAAATCTACGTGTATATGTTTAAAATATGGAATATCTTTTGAATACAATCGCATAACCAATTATTTATAATTTGAGAAATACACATCAGATTATATTACTTCTAAATTTTACTACAATATTCTTGGCATTATAAGGTTATGCTGTTCTTTTTTTGTTTTTTTTTAATAATGCCTTTCATCTTGTGTATTCACTAATAATTATTCTAATATTTACTTACAGTAATTATCTGTGTTAATATATTTTGTTATTTGAAATGTGTGTTTGTAAAATCGTCTGCCTTTTTGAAAATGTAATCAAATGTGTCTATTTGAATATCATCTGCAAATCAGATAATTTTAGTGTATATATTTTTATGCAGTTTCGAAAATGTGTATCTGATAATTCAACTTTATTGTTCTTTTTGCAATTTTAGAAGAAATTGATTTAAGGGCAGTTAAAAAGCTAAAATCTTATTTATTTATTTTTGAAAATTTGAGATTTTTACATTTTTAAATTGTATAGATTTTAACCTTTCTAAAAAAATACCTTAGTTTAACCTCTAGGGTAATTAAAAGCCCTTAAAACCTATTTTTAAATAATCGTTGAAACTGGACCATGCGAAAAATGTAAAGTACTTAATTTTTGCCTAAATGTTGAACGTCTGATATAAACCAAAACATTTATCTTTTATTGTAAGTTGAGATTTTTTTTTTTTTATTTCCTAGCCGATTAGAAGTCTCACTGTATATAATAAAATCAATTTATCTGAAAATGTAAATTTTTATGTTCGATATACCTTTTCCGAGAAACTACTCTTCACAGGTATGAAATTTTTTTATGATATACTAGCTGACCCGGCGAACTCTGTTCCGCCTTAAAGGCAATAAATAAGCAGATTTTTGAATTTATTAAGTTTTTTTTAATAGAAAATACAAAAAAAAAAAAAAAAATTAAGTACCTACATTAATCATTCATTATTGTTTCTGTATTTTAGTACATAGGTTGCTCTTCACTTAAGTACCTTGGATAACAACATTTTTGTTTTCTTATCAGGCGCAAAAACAAACAACGCAGATGGTCTTCCGACCCGTGAACATGCCACATATAATTGACCATGGGAAAAAAAAATGTTCTAAATTCAAACCTTGTGATTTGTTGATGGTCATGACAAATGCAAGATAGATCGGAAATTGAAGTCTTTTAAATTCAAACGGTATATCGGTTGGGATAATCGGGATCCTCGGAATGAAAACTTCCTCACCTTTGAATTTTCCTTTCAGTATCATAGCGTAAATTACATTGTTCATCAATTTTCTAACCACCAAACGCGTACCGTTGCACAGTTTTGGTTGGTTTATATTTTAAGCATGATTACTACGGAGCCAACCTTTTAGGCGTAATTGTGCGTTGGTAAGCCGGCACATCCAAGGAGTTTAAAAAATTTAATTGGGTAGTTGGTGGTTTATCTTCATTTTGACGCAGTCAATAGATTTGAATGAATGCATTGTTCCAATGATCTTTTTTTGAATTATGTAGTTCAGGGTCATCTACATCTTTATTCTTAGCCGCTAAAATTGCTTACTCACCAACCATTCATTATTTTTGTAGTTAGAAATAATGTTTGAAATACATTGTTGATAAGTTCGTCTTTGATGAGACAAAAATTACAGAAATTATTTTTAAAAAGATATCAATCCACCTGATTCATCGACAGGTACTTGACCATTACCGATAGTCAGCAATTGCTCAGAGAAATCTTTAGCAGATGTATCATTAAGCAATGCAACCCCATGTTAATTGTCAGCTGCAGTTTCTTCACATAGCGCCATAGATTCGACTATTTGAGGAAAGCGTTTATTTCGTCGGCAGCCGTAGATCTTGAATTACTGGCAGTGTTTGGCGGAAATCGCCAGACAGTAAAATCATTGCTCCTCCAAAACATCTCGAGTCATTGCTTAAATCTTTCAATGTTCGGTTAATGCTTCTAATGCACGTTTTGCGCCATTGTGCATTCGTTCCAGATGATGATTTTCGATGCCGATAAAACTTTGGCCATTACTGAGTGTTTTGCAATATTACACGTTTGGGTTTTTGAATAGTTTGAAGATTTAACGGTAATTTTAATGCTGAATGAGCCGTACGGCATCCTTCTAACAATGTGGCTGCTATTCCAAAAGAAGCAATTGCAACCGCTATGTTGGATCTCGCACGAACAGTGGCTAAAACTACTGACATGAGGAATGTCTTACCAGTTCCACCAGGGGCATCTAGGAAATATAAACCACCATTTTCATCATCGATTGCCTTCATTAAAGTATTATAAACTTCCTTTTGTTGGGAATTCAACAGGGGTACATTCGTTTGAACTACTAAATCTAATTCCTGGTGATCACATATTCACGTTCCCGTTCCAATTCTCGACTAAATGCGTCATTCATTTCACGATTTGGCGCTGGCATTCCTAACCTGATTAATAAACTACCGCACATGAGGTAACACATATCTTCGATCAAGAGTAAAGCACGATTATGTATCTCCTCATTCATCTCAATATCGTGATTTCTGGAACTGACACGAATTTGATGTAAAATATCTTCTTACATATTATCCTTGTATTTGTGTGCCACAGGTTACATGGGTTTGATGGAAAGCATGTCGAAATTAGGATAGCGAATAATGTGCGTATCTGACTTGGAGATGCAGAGATAATGGCTTCAGCGATTGCAGTATCTCAATGGGTATCGTTAAATAGGCAATGGCTTCATCATTACATTTTGATTGTTATTTATTTGTTAGAAATAGTTTTAATATTGATTTCTTACAAAAATCAAATTTATAACCATTACTTAGCTGTCATTTGCGTTTTGTTATTCCAAGTCTGATGCGTTTTTGTTATACCGCGTTTTATAGTTCACTTCACTTTTTATTTGAATGGGCAATGGCTCCCTCATAACATTATGATTGTTAATTATTTATTTAATAGAAATAATTTTAATATTGATTTCTTACAAAAATCAAATTGTCATCCATACGTCCATTTACGTTTTGTTATTCGAAGTCTGATTCTTTTTTGTTATACCACGTTTTATAGTGACTGACGTTTTATGTCAAGTCACACGGAAACGCTGTCAAACGGGATAAACAGTATCCTATGTCCGTCTCCTGGCTCTAAGCTACATACCCACCAATTTTTAGCCATATCGGTACAACCGTTCTTGAGTTATAAATAGTGTAACTAACACGACTTTCTTTTATATATATAGATTTATAATGATGGCTAATATATACTGAAATGAGCTTTTTGTAAAAAACTTAAAAATGTATTTTTTACAAATTTTTTATTTGAAAAATAGGTCAAATTTCACAATATTTGATAAAATGTTTCATAAATTATTAAAAAATTCAAAATGAGCTAAAAGCTCATTTCAGTATAATGAGAAAGGTATACTTTAATTGTATAAAAAACTTCAAGCATGTACATAGTGTTACGAATTTTGTGTAAATAGTGTAAATAATTTGTATTTGAGTGTTTAATGCATTTATATTACTCTATCTGTGTTATATTTATTTCATGTTAAAATTGTGCTACTCACAAGCAAGCCGTCCATTACGTTATAATGGCGATTCAATGAGAACTTGGCGAAATCTTGGCGGTAGGGCCAAGTTGGCATCATTTTTGGCGACCAAGTTGGCGGCCAATTTGGCAACTTTGGCGACCATTTTGGCATAATTGGCGACCATGTTGGTGAGTTCGGAAACCTCTGGAATCTTCTAGAAAGTAGTGGTTCTATCCACTAGTGTCACGTTCAATGACACGAACTGTTATATTTCTGGAAGTTTCTGTCGCGCCTATAAAAAGATGCTCACCGGGACGGCTATGAGTCTGGATTAAACCAGCGAGTAGTGAGGATTGTTTTGACTAGCGATTAGCTCGGCTGTGCTTGTGAATAATCTTTTACATACGTGTATTTTTAAACATTGGTTATTGTGTTTGATTGCAGTAGAAGGTGTGAAGACCTTCGGAGATTTATTCTGTGAATATTGTATCGAAAGGATTGGATTTTTGTTAATAAATTCGCATCGCTCTTGAAGAACTGTTTATTTTCTTTGTGATTGTTCTGCATAAAATACACGAACCCTCGTGTCTACTTAAAAATATAACAGATTTCGAGAAAAGGTACATCGAAAACAGCCAATTTAACATTGTCAGTATATATATATATATATATATATAGAGAGAGAGAGAGAGATTTCCAACTCCTCTTAATTAATTTAGCTGTATGTTTGGAAGGCAGGCCAACTTCTGTTTTATCCTGGGATTGTGTGCGAGGCTTATTATTTTAAGATATGTGATTAAAATTACCGAAAATCTGACAAGAATGGCAGATAATTAGTATGTAATGATTAAAACTATTTTTAAGTATAATACTTTATATAATGGTTTGTATTTGGTATAAGATTTCATCAGTATATTGTTAAGTTGTTAATAGCACACCTATGGTCTCTTGCTATAGTATCTTGCAAGATATCACTACGCTCCTACCAGTGACGTAACGTACAACCTCGAATCCCTGGCATGGGGAGGAGGGAGGGTAAAATCTGATTTTGCAGCAGGAGGAGGGGGCTAATATTCTCCGTTACGCCACTGGCTCCTCTCTCCATAGAAGTAATGTTTGCGTACATTTGTTTAAAAGTATCAATCCAATCTTCGATATGCAAGACGAGGAATGTAATAATCACCAGTTGTTCATTACAGGGTATAACACCGTATATTTACAGCTACTCTCCCTTTACTATTTAGCATTAGCCAGTGTTTTGTGTCTTCTGTGTGTTGTATGAAATGAAACTTAGACAGAATCAAATATTTGTTTCGGTATATATCACAAGTCTATTATTTTACGCAAAAATAATAAAGGCACGGAGGTCCATAAGGGCAGAAATGCATCACATGAAAGAAATTAAAAGTAACTGGACTCGAAAATTTAGTAATTAACATAAAAAATTTACATACAAAATTTGTGTGAGAACGATCACACGGTTATTTTAGAGTAATACTTTTTTTTCCTCACAAATTAAAAAAAGTTTGTTTTAATTATAGAGTTTAAATTCAGTCAAATTACCAAATTGAGAGCTATCCATTGAGGAGTTAGTGTCATTTTAGTTTTGTTGCTTTTAAAAACGATTGAACTGTATGCTAAGCAGAAAATTGTGACTAATGATAATATAAATGATGAATCAAAAACTTCAGGTTTATTCACAGGAAAAAAAAATCTGTGTGTCAAGTTCGTGAAAGTATATTTTAATAAATCAATTTTTCTTTTGTTAATTCCAAAACTGGAGCATTTTATAATACTTTTAATACTTTTCAATTTTATTCTAATTACATCACAAGCATTCTAATTTAATGCTATGTCTGATGTAAAAGCATGAAATATTTCACCATTATCCAACTTCAATTAATTCTGTTTCATTCAATCCACTGAGTTTGAAAACTAATCTCTCACTCTTTTTTTCGCCTTGACCTTCCCCTTTCTTTTTTAACCCACACTGGTCAAAAAGGAAAGGCTTACATATAAACAAAGGCTACGTAAAAAGCGCACAATCACCAAAATACCTCCAGTTTTCTGATGAAAAAGAAAGGGATAAAAAAATAATAATAATAAAAGTCGGGAGAGATAGATTGAATGGAAAAAAAAAGTGACGAACACAGAGCAGGGGAACTGGATTCTGGAATGATTGATGAGAATATGCTTCTTCGGCTCCATTTCCCGCAGTTCCTGTCTGCCACGATCCCGAATTTCCGGGAGAATCACCCACCGAGCTGCTAGGGGTCCCTCCACCCCATTATTCACTCGCCGACCCTCCCCCGCGATTATCCGTCTCCTCCCCTTTTCGCCGGGCACCCCCTCCACGATGTTTTTTTTTTTAGAAAGATGATGAGTTTTTTCCAACCCACCCCCCTTCCCCCTTTTGGCAAAGGGAGGAGGAGAAATTTTTAATAGCGGGGTTTTTTGGCGGTTTGTTTGGGTCCATGTATATCTGTTGCCATGGTATCGGAAATGGAAAGAGACTCAAAAGCACCGCAATAAAAGATACTGCCTGCGTGTAAAAGAATAAAATTTGGGACGTATTATTTTTAGTGGTTTTTTATAATATATATATATATATATATATATATATATATATATATAAAAGTTTTTTAATTAAATAAATAATTTAAAAATAATGACAAAAAAAATTTTGTTATTGTTACATCATTTAAACTATTTTAGGTATTTGAACACGTTCAAATAAGCAAATTCACAAAACACATTTTTTTTTTGTTTTATTGAATAGAATTATCTTTTGGTCTGTGTTTTTTTTCTACGCTACTTAGAGGCCAAGTTACAATAAATTTTTTTAAAATTAAAAAAACCGGAAGTGAGTCCAACTACCAGAAGGGGCATTTAAATTTTCAAAATCTATCATGGCAGCTAAAACTCAAAATGTTATAAGTTATTTAAAAACTTTTTAAACCTGTTTTTTTGTTTTTCTAGAGAATTACAAAGTTTTTTTTTTATAATTTTTTTTTTGCCTGTTATTTAAATAATGGTCTCAAAAAAAATGCTTCTTATTCATAATATATTGAGTAAAATTATAATAATTTTTTTTAAATTTTTTACTCACCCTTTCTGAAATTTTTAAATTTTAGTGCATTTTTTTAGATAAATGACTAATTTTTTTTAAAAATATTTTTTACGGGTATAAGTTTTTATTTTTTTCTAATTGTTTTGAATTTTTTCAAGAATATTGTAAAATTTCATTTATAGTTATGATTTTTTTGTAAAATTTAGATTTTTTTTAAAATATTAGATAAATATTATTTTTTATTGTATTATTTTATTTCATTGTTTCATAAAGCTTTTTATAATTTTTTGGTATGCTTTTTTTAAAAAAGTACTCCGATGTGTTCGACATTTTAAATAGGAAAGTTGTTTCAAGTACGGATTTTAAAAAAAAAGGACTTATGAAATTAATCAGATAGTTTTAACCCAATTGAGATAATTATACAAATTTTTATGCATGCAGTTTTTGCCACTTTTTTTAAATTATTTTCCCACCCAATATTTTATTAATTTATAGAAGAAAGATTGGGGGGCCCAAGTGTTTTTACAAAAATCATGGGGATAAAACTGTTTTAATTAGGAAAATAGATTCGTATTCTTAAGGTATAGTAGATTTTTTTCCCAAAATCGCGTTTCCATTCTAGGCCATTAGATTTCCGACCAGTTTAATTTTATTCCCCGATAATTACATATGTAAACATTTAATATTTTATTTGAAAGAAAAAAAATCAAAAAGTCGGGTGTTTAATTTGCAAGAAAAGAAAATTTAAATTTTTTTCTTTTAAAAGGACAGATATGCTTTGACAATATTCTACCGTTTTTGATTTCATATTTTACCCATTTTTCTTTTCCCAGGGCTTTTTTACCGGTATTTACATTGGACCGCTTTTCGGGGTTAGTATCACTTTTAAGATGGCACCATATAGTGGAATACCGTTCTGAATGTAATTCAACGCCATTTTCCTTCCCAAAGGAGGCACCGATCTCTGACGAGGGTGATACGAGTTTTTGTTTTTTCGAGGCGGAAAAAGACACCAAAGGGGTTTTTAACATGCCCATAATCATAAAAACATGGACGTTCCCCATTTTCCATCTGAAAACCAGATTTTGGGCGGGTCAACCCCAACCTTAGGCGTACAAAAACCCCCAAAAACCAACTACTCCACCCAACCACCCATTATAAGAAAATCCCCTTAATGAAAAAAAGGGAAAAAAAAAACGGTTTTTAGGTGAATGGGTGTTCTTTTTTTGTACCATTTCTTACTTGTATACAGAACTGAATCAAAGTTTTTTTTGTAACATTCCAAACATGAAAAGGGCGACTTAAATACATCTGGGTCCTTTATTCAGGGCCCCTTCCCGGAAATGGTTAGGACGCTGACTGCCCTGGGCCCTTGGGGCCCGGGTTCGAACCAAAAAACATGGATGTTTTTAAGTATGTGCCTTCGCGGATGAGGTAAATCGCCGTCGAGGCGCAAATCCCCTTTGGAGGTTGGTGAAGGGGGGGGGGACCTAACCCCCCCCCAGGGGGCCTCCCTCAAAATTTGGGGTGAAACCGGGAAAAAGTTTTGTCACTTTATTCTTTAAGCAACCGGGCGTCCGCCCTTTTGCCAGAAAATTTGGGGCCTTCATTGGCCTTTTATAGATGGAAAACAAAAACAGGGGAACAAATTTTTAATTCTGGTGTCACGCACCAGGAAAAAATTAAAGGGAAATTTTTTAAAAACCCTTCCATGGGGGGTTTTTAAAATTTAACTTTTTTTGCCAATCACAATTTGCTGAACCCAATTATTATAATGGTTAATATGGCCCCCTTTTTAAGACTCATTTGTTTCGAATTTTTTAAGTCTGTTGTTGTAATGACCTACTGCGGTGTCGATCGGAACCCTGGAAAATTTATTGTTTCAAGGGGTTAATTCCTTGTTATCGTAGCTTTGCTTTTTGGAAAGTCGATTTGGTGGGTTTCCCCCCCTTTTAAAGGAAAAACCCCGGGGTAGAGCCCATCCCTTTTTTAAACCTACGGGGTTGGGGCCGAGTTTGGATCCCCGGAAAGTATTTTTTTTATCTTTTGCTTAAACCTTCGAAATGGGGCCGTAAAACTTCATCTTTTTTCTGCAAACCCCCTGTAATACTTTTTGCACATTTCCTTTTTCAAAATAAAAAAAATAAGGGGGGAAAATTCCCTTTTTTAATTTGAAGGGGTTCGTCGATCTTTTTCCCATGTCCCAAACACATCATTTATAAAGTTTCTTAAGGGTTTTAACCCCTTTAAAAGGAAATATTTTAAAATTTGTCTTCAATAAAAAAAGTTATTTGATATTCTAATTAAAGTTTCCCTTTTGAAAAAAAATATTTAAAATATTAAAAAAGTTGAAAAATTTTTTTAAAATAATTTTTGATGTATTCGTAAATACTTTTTTTCAAATGGGCAAAAAACTGCTAATATAAAAAAATTAGGGCCTATATAGAATTTTTAAAAAATTTGAAAAATTTTTTTATTTTTAAAAACCAAAAAAACCCCTTTTATGTTTTTAAAATTTAAAAGATAAACCTAAAAAATTTAAAAATTTACTGTAAATAATTTTTTAATCGAAAACCTTTTTTTTTAATATTTTAAAGTAAATTTTGATCTTCTGTTAAAAGAAAAAATATTTTCAAATTAAGGAAAAAAAGATTTTTTCCAACATTATTTTGATTCATGTAAGTAAAATAAAGCAAATTAACTTTCCCTTATAGCTTAAAAAATTATTTTAATGTTTTTAAATTACAATTTTAAAAGAAATGAGTGAAATTCTAAATATTAAGAATATTAATATTATATAGTTATCATATTTTTACATGTTTGATTTTATAGAATAACACAATTTTTACAGTACTTTTCTCCGAAAAAAGTATTTTCTAGATCTGTACAAAACCGTGTTAAACGAGAAATAATAACATATTCTTGCCAAACTACAAAACTGTCTCAAGTGTTATTGAATATATACAATTATTCTTCCATTTACGAGGATAATTGAACTTCAAAAATAGCTTAAATGGAACGATAAAAATAACACGTTCTCTCAAATATATATTTAACTCTTACCGGAATCAGACTCTTTAAAAATATTTTAGTGCTTTAAAATTACACACTTTCAAATATATATTTAACTCCTATTGAAATGAAGGTTCATTCACTTTAAACCAGTATGCGGTGAGCGGCAGTCTTTGATCCTTCGTTCTAAGGCCTTTGATTGGTCACATCAGCGGTACTCAACCTTTTTTTGCGCCGGCCACATACGTATAGCCATTTCACACGGGCCGCAACATCAAGATTAATAGGAAGAGGGGAGGGACGCTATAAGGCCAAGGGCATTTAAAAGTAGAAATTGTTCAAAATATTAATTATTTTGGATTTTATTTTAAACTATATTAAACTCCATCAAACTCAACTCACAAAAATAGGTATTATGCTTTTACCCTGTTATGGGTTAATTTCGATTTCCTTCATCAATTATATCCCAAGCGCCCCCACCCCCTCCAAAATATTTTGTTGCTGTTGCAAAGATTTGTGCTTAAAAGAAGGATTTTTGAAGTGATAACTTCTATTGGCGCGATTTGCTGGAGAGGGAACTTGAATGAACGTCACGCTCGGGTATGTAACACTACTTCGGCTTTTCGTCTCGGTCGAAATCCTGCCGGTCGTCCCGCAGAAATGGAGGACGTTCCCTCCGCCACTCTGAAGCGGATTTGTCCCCTACCAATACACGTAAAGTAAAGTTCATGAAGAGATCTAAGTCGGGTGGCGAACCTTTTGGATCAAGTAGCATTCTTTCTAAAAATTGTTAATGGGTATAGACTGCCGTCAAATAATTTGACTTGTGATTTGGGAAAATAATAAATTAATACTAATCACAAAACTCTTATTTACTATTAAAACATTTGCTCTGTTAGCATATAAGGATTACGTAATTCAAATTAAAGTAACATTAGTGTGACTTCTGTTGTTGCCGATCAGATGACAAATATCTTGATGTTACTTTTAGCAGAACACATACTGAATTAGAGTCATCTGCCAAATGGTTTTCTAAGTGAGTCTTAAATGTTATTCATCTCTGAAAATAATGATTCTCGGGCATAGGTAGATGAAAATATGGTTAAAAAAGCATGAGCCAGCTTCTTCAAACAGTTAAATGTATCTGGAATCGAATTCCATGTTTCCAAAATTTCGTTACTGACATTTTTACTTATATTGCTTGTTAACTTTCTGTTTCAATCAATTCCGACATTTTTCTTGTTTTAATAAATTTTTGTGAATCCATATTGAATTAGACTGGAAATCAAGCACAGTTGCATTTCAAATTCTTCAATTTCTTCCAACTGAATTGGGACAAGTTCAGTTTATGAAATGAAGTCACATCAAGGTACATAATAATTATGGAAATAAGGTCTTGAATAACTTCTTCGTCTGATTTTTTCAAGTTCGGGAAGTACTAGTAGTTTCTTGTAATAATATTGTTTCTGACAATATGCAATTTAGCGTCAAAAGCATTGAGATCCCTCTTGAAGATAATATTTTTTATGTGTCTAGAAGCTTTACTTTCAATTCTTTGAAATGTTGGCATATGTCTGTAAAAACGCGACTGATCACTCGCTTTTATTTGTAATACTTCAAAGTGAACTTTGTTATTTTGAACTAAAATGCTAACCGTTTTGATCGGAGACGTTCCCAAGTAATTGTGTCACGTACTATCAATGGCACGCGGGCCATTGATTCGCCATCCCTGATCTAAGTGGAGCTCCCCCTCGCCACCTCTTTCTACAAAAATGAGCCCGGGATTCTTTTTAATCCTAGTTGAAGCATGAAAATGGGAAACATGTAATATTTTTAAAAAATAGGCTTAGAGAGAGAGAGAAATCCTACACTAAAATTAAACAAAATGTAGAAAAAAGACAAATATTTATAGAACTAAGTAAATAGTATAATTATCATTAGCAATATTGCAATGAATTTAAAAATAAGAATCTATTTTTCCAAGCAAATCAGAATAGAAATGAACAAATAGTTCTATTAATCACATTACTTAAATATACTTTGAATCTAAAAAGAAAATTAAAACAATTAAAAATATAAAATAAACAAAATTAAGTATACAGGTATTCAGAAAAAAATTACATTAAATAATTTAAATACAAGAAAAAAATATAATTAAGAAGACTTCCCTTGCAGCAGCATCGGATATATTTGTACAAAACTGCCATAAAATGACAAAAGACCTAGTATAAGCCATATAGAGATTATATGATATAAATCTTCTGATTAAATCCCTTTTTAAAATTTTTTTGACCTAGAGTCCTCTCTTCCCAATCAACTACCTGTCTTACTATCCCTTTGCTTAAATTAATTTATGGATAAAATTGAATATTGTTAAATTACAACCAAAATTCACAAAGCCGAATTGGGTCTTCTGAACAAATTGCCAATGATTTTAAGTGGGAATTTTAAAGTATGTTTTTCAAAAGACAAATCAAAACCTTTAGATGATTTTTTTAAAATCAAAATTCAATTTAATTATGTCAAATGATCCAAATGAAGCACGAGGAAGTACGGAACAACGCTTGACGGAGTTTTTTATAGATATTTAAATAAAATTTTGAATCTAAAGGATTTTAAACCTATTTCAGCTACCATAAACCTATTGTTTCCTTCTTAGAATACAATTAATTCCCAAATATGATTGTATATATTTCACACAAAAATATTACTTTATGAGTACAGGCATATAAATAAATAATTTTATAGGACATTACTAGTATCCCCTCTTTTTTCATTCTCATCTAATTAATCCCTGAAATAACATTACGAAATTTGAAGTTATCACTTCTATTCGTGTGGTCATAAAACACACACACATTTTTTAAGTACAGCATTTTCACGACAAATCAAACAAGTTGCTCATCCATGTTTGTTTTTCTCCTTGAAATAGTCAAGATTCCTATCGCCTTGAAACAACATATATTCTTTAGATGTTTTCGCTTGGAAGACATGAAGGTTAACTAAAAATTAGTTTCACCCACTTTTTTTGCTTAGCACTAACCGTTACAATTACAAAAAGAACAGAAGTTATCCCGCAGTTTGTACCAGCATACCATCCATAGCAAAATTGATGTATGGGATTGCTTGATTGATAGAATTCCTCTCTAAATTTTCGTACATTGCTCTTAAATAATCGAATTTGTTAGTGCAACTGGCCATGACCGGGCCACTCAGAAAGGACCGAAGGGCTACATGCGGCCCGAGGGCTGCAGGTTGAATATCGTTGGGTCACATCTTCTCCGATCGCTATTAACTGCTTAGGTGAGAATGAGCCTTATAAGGTTAGGCATTATACTTTAAAAAGTGGTAACAACAGCACCAAATTTTAAGGTTTTGATTAATTATTCTCGATTGGGTTTTGAGCATGTGATTTAAACTGAACATTTTTAATTCAAGTTACACAACAACTAAACTAGAAATAAATTATCCATCGTTCAATTTTAAATCGTTTTCTCTTATCGCTATTTTTGACTTACGAGAGGGCCCCTTTCACACCTCCCTTCTGTACAGGAGGGATTTTTTACTCTTCAAGGATATTCTGAGCAATATTTAGAAACAACTCTTGTCCCTGCCATATTTGAAATTGATATACAGGGTGTCCCAGGATGAATGGGACAATCTTTAAGAAGAGGTAGGGTACATCATTGAAGATTTGCGTACATCCATTGTCGGAAATCTTGCTTTCGGGCTGGATGGCTTGTTCACTGAGTTTCAAACAGATCTGCATTGCAGCAGTTATTCGAACTGTCATCACCCGTAAAGGAGTATGGAACGTTTTACAAACATCGAGCTGGGAGATGTGCACCTGATTTACAAATTGGCAGAAGGAAATGCACAATCAACAGAAAGATTATATCGCCAAAGGTCGCGAAGGGGAGATGAGAGATGCTCAAGAACAAACCACCAGATGTTTGCTGATTTGCAACACAATTTGTGTCAGTATGGACCTTACGAAGTAATAGGCACTGTGAGGGTGGGCCACGAGTGTCTTCAAACTCACAACAGGGTACATTTGATTCCATTCATGCAACAAAATGTGTTCCGAGGCCCATTGAATGCGTGACCTGCCCTCACTATGCCCAATACCTCGTAATGATCCATACTGACACAAATTGGGATGAAAATTAACGAACATCCGGATGTCCGGTGCATCTCTCTGTGGGTACCTTTCGTGATACAATCCTTCTGCTGCTCGTGCATTTCCTTCTTCCAATCCGTAAATCAGGTGCGACATAGCCATCCTGTGATGACTATGTCGTTCCGGGTTTCCGGTAAGCTAGGGTGGGATTATCAAAATGATGGACTATTGATTCTTAATACAACTTTTAATTTAAGAATAACTTATAAATTTCTTAATTTCTAATTTGAAATTTTAATTAAAGTGAGAGTCAACACCAATTAAACGTTATTTGTCAGATCACAATAGATCCTTTATCTTAATTATAGTTAATAAACCGTTCATCTAAATACCTATGTCAAATATTACCTTTTGCAGATCTCCTTCTTCACCTATAGAGTTTTTTATAATTCACAATATGAAGATTCCAACTTTTTTTATATAGGATTCTATTCTTTCCCAAAAATTTTCGGACTGCTAACTCTGATCTGCAAGATTCCACACTAAACTATCTTTAAACTTTCCGCACTATCGATCCCGAATGATTCACTTAAATATCTCTAAGCTTGCGCGCTATATCTTATCATCAAAGCTTCTATCCTTTTTAGTATATCTCTTTAATATTATCTTCGTTTATCTTTTTGGTATTGGGGAAAAGTTTTGCCATTAATCGTGGCCGCCAAAGAACATAGGGTTATATGTAGCGGACGCGGAGACGTCTGAGTGCATATCTGCCATTTCGTGAATGTAAACGTTCCTTTTCTGGGTGACTGCTAAGCGGTTGTTTTCCCTTTTTAAAAAAACAT